>JARHVA010000306.1:3915000-4047500 GCA_037957365.1 Torreya grandis
TCTATTGTATTTATATTGTTCTATTTTGAACATAGCAGTATTAAAAGGTAAAGAGAGATTAGGTTCACATGGAAGCAAATAATCACTAATAATATGTTGACTTGGAAGTGCATAACTAATTTGTGCATTTGGTGCATTATGTCTAGGAGAATGAGGTGAGAAGTATCTTTCCCATTTATCAAAATATTTTTCATTAGAAGAAATAAAAGAGATGGGTTTAAGAGAAAAAGATTCATATATTTGTGATTCACCCTCATGATTACATATATTATCATATCCTTCATTATAAAAATAGTCATTATCTTCACTATAAATGAAATCATTATTTATAGTTTTAGCTAATGTGCGATTTTGAAAATTTATCCAATAATTTTCATAATTTTAAGAATATTTTAGAAATTGATCTATGAGATGAGAAGGAGGAATTGACTTTGTGGCCATTTTAACACCAAAGAGAATTTTGAAAAGTACTATGAAGCAAATAAATGCACAAATAACTACTAACATTGAATTTTGAAAATTACTTTTGATAACCCAAACAATTTGCAATAAATTCAAATTATTTTTCTAAAAATTTTAAGGGAGGGAAATTTGAGGTTTGAGGACCTAGGTTTGAAATCTAAGGTTTTGAAATATGGTTTTATGATTTTTGAAAACTATGCAATAATTTTAAATTATAAAAATAATTTGAAATAGGATAAATACACAAAAATTTATACAAAAATTAGAATTTTGAAAATTAATTTTTTTTTCACAAGATAACTAATAATTTTGAAAATTTTAAATAATTTTTGACAAGATAATTGATTTTTAAAAATTCTAAAATAGTTTTCTAAAATTGGCGAGGAAAGGCTTGGTGTTTGATGACCTAGTTTTGAAATCTAGGGTTTTAAAATAGGGTTTTAGAATTTTTGAAAATTATACAATAATTTTGAATTATAAAAATAGTTTTGAATAGGATAAATGTATAAAAATAAATAAAAAAATTATAATTTTAATAATTAAATTTTTGTACGATATAAGAAGGAAAAATTCTAAATGTAGCTAGGGTTTTAAGTTTGTTCAAAGTAAGTTGGGTTCGCCAAATATTTTATTGTTTTAGGAAATTAGATGTTTAATTCTTAAATAATAAGGGTCTAGAATATGAGAAGAATTCTAATTAAATACAGTAAAATATAGGTTTATATCAATTTGATCAAATTAACTTGCATAAGGGAGAACACTTATCTAAAAAAATAGGATTATTTGAATGAGTCAGGGTCTGAGAACTCATACATAGGACTGAGATACTATCTAGATTCTGAATCTATCTTTTATTTTTTTATTTGATAGGAGCACCAAAAACATGACACCCTAGTTTATAATGTTATAGTCCTTTCCCAACATTGTTGTCTTGAGGCTAAAATATTTATGGGTTCTATTCATCTACTTAGTATGACCCTACATGACAAATTTTAGGTCCTAGGAGTCACTAGAGATTGTTATAGATCTATTTAAATATTTAGTGCCTGTATTCATCTACACATAAAAAAAACAAATAGATCAAAATCAAAAAGGGGGAAAAACTAGGTTAGGTAAAGAATGATCACACAATCAAGAACCCCTATTATTTTGATTACTACTTACATTAACCCTCAAGCTAGGGTCTCAGATTTGATGTAGTTCTCTCTTAGGGAACATGCATAATCAATGCACATGATTGATGCAAGAATGAATTTTGCTTAGTCCCTTCGTTGATCAAGCATGAAAATCTATGTGTGATGCAGAGAAGCTGAGCTATAATATAGATTGATTTTATTATGTCTAATGTGACAAAATAGTAAGTGCTAGATATAAAATGCCTTGTGTAATCCTTTATATATTAGACTCATTATTTTGAATTTGGGAGATTTATTCACATTTGGTTGACATTGAAAAACTTATGAATGAAGCAAATAAGATGGGTAAGACTCATCCTACAGAAGAAATTGATCGTTTAGACCTAATTTATACTTGGACAATAGCGCTAGAAATTGAACACCTTGGGTTTCAACACTGTAGTGCTATTTGGGCACTATTGTCTAGGGGGTATGAGACCTAGGGGATGGGTTTGGGCATATAAGAGATATTTGGATCTAAAATAGTTAAGTCTAGAAAGCTATAGATGACTAGGGATAAGTAAAGAGGTGTATAGGGAATAGAGTAAGACCAAGATAAGTCAAACAAAGGGACATGGCTAGATGTGAATAAAAGCTCATATTCTCTAGTCAGAGTCTCCTATGAAAAGACATGATATGTGTGGTTTCTTGAACAATTTAGGGTGTATGTAGTATGAATGATTAGGATAACTAGTCTATGGATGCAAAAATACTTTTGAACTTTATAATTAGTCTAACCATGCTCTGAGCATGGCTATTTATAGGTTGATGGAGGAGGTTTTAGATGAATTTTTAATTCATTTAGAATCCTCTAGTTTAGATAATTCTAGAAATTGAGGGAAGGATCTAGATCTAGAAACTTTTAGATTAGATTAGGGCATAATAGGGATTAGTTAAGAGTTTTAGGGAGGGTTAAGGATATAGGGTGTAGTAAAGGCTAAGGATAGGTAGGATAGGGGGTAGTTCAAATATATTTGAATTTTTAATTAGAAAGTGGGGCTAGTGGATAATTAACAAGGTGAGATTAGTGGTTATATGAGGTGACAGTGGGATAATGAGGGAAATATTGTGTCATGGGGGTGTAGAAAGGTTAGTATGATGTAGGAAATATATAATAATGAATAATATTTAATTAATTAGTTAGGATTATGGATATAGGATTAATTAAAGGGATCACTGGAATATTAATGTGAGTAGATTTAGTTGTATACAACTAGAATGATTTGGTCATATTTTATAATTAAGAAATATGAAGTATTATGTAAATTCAAATAATTTAAAGCTATTTTTTAAAATGTTTCTATTTTTTATATTAAGAGATTAAGATCCAATAATGGTAGTGAATATATTAGTAAATAATTTGACACTTTTTACATTCGTTGTGGTATTCAAAGGGAATTAACAACTCCCTATTCCCAACAATAAAATGGTATCACTAAAAGGAAAAAACAAACCATTATTGAAATAGCTAGAATAATGTTGCATTATTTAAATCTTCTTTAATTCTTATAGGATGAAGCCATGGATAATTCTACACAAATTCTAAATAGATTTCATAATAAAAATTTAATTTTTTTCTACACCAAAATACATGTATGATCATGGCATATCATTTACATTATTATAATTTTGTTTTTACTTTAAATATACTAATTAAATTGATAGTGTCTCAACTACAATGGTATTTTGTAGTAAAACTATTTATTTTGATTCTTGCAAAATGCTAATTACAATTTTATTGTATTAGATATATTGGTCTCAAATAATAAGGAAAATAAAATATATAAACATTATATTATTTTTAAAAATGATTACATTTATGATTATTTTCAATTCATATGAGTTATTATTGAAATATATTATATAGATAACATTGTGCTTCATTTAACAACATGATCATACTTAGTTATTGAATTTGGTAAGAGATCATGCTCAGTAAGATATAATCTTTTGTATTTCAATTGTTAAAATTATTATTTTTTGATAAAGTACGGAAAGTTCATGCTAAAATAATTAGATTCTTCATTTGATAATAAGATATGTTATTAAATGCAAAGCATAAATGAAGTTTTTATTACAATTAGCTCCTTATCATTTACTTTACAAAATATTTTTTTTCATACATGTCCAAAACTATTTATTTTAGTCTCATATATATTTGATTGGATGATTGCATTTTATGCTTAAATTTTCCATATTTTATGTATGAGAGTTTAAATACCTCAATATTCTATTATATCCAATTATAGATCATTGGAAAATGGCAAAATGCATATTAAACTTGCATTTTTTTAAAAAGATATATAATATCTGGCTAACTTAAATTATTGTATGTGCATCACATGATAGTTGGGGATTCCCATCTTGTCAATATTGGAAGGTCCAATATTGAATTACATACAATAATTTATGTGTGTCACTAAGTAATCAAAGTAGTGAATTGGTTTCCTAAAAACATGACTTCATTATTTAAAATGTGTTTTACCATAGATAAACATATGTATTCATTTATCTTTATGTATTTTTTTATTGTGATGCTAACCATATTATTGTATCATAAATCTATTTTTGGATATATTTTAATGTTTCATGCATGTGTTATAACTTGAAATAGAAAAAAGCCCTACTATTTCTATCTATATTATAGAAGCAGAGTATAAAAATATTATGGAAGCTTCTAAATAATCCATGTGGATGTGAAGGTTGTTAATAAAACTTAATTTGTATGTTTCTCACAATACCACCCTCTATGTGATAACCAAAGTTATATATCTCTAGCTAAAAAATATAGTGTAACACTAAAAAACTAAACATATTAAATTTTAAGTGCATTTTATCTGAGAAAAAGTCCTCAATGGTGATATTAATCTGTATTTTTATCTGATGGATGAAAAAGTGGTAGATATATTCCCAAAATCACTTGGTGTTACCAAGTTTTGTCAGTTTCATACAATGTTGGGCATCTCAAGTTTCCATTAAGGGGGAGTGTTCATGACAATGGATCTTCCTAATGGCCATGTGTTTCCTTTGTATTTTTTTTAATACTTATTCTCATTGTAAATCATTATAATATATCATGGCATGTGATTTTAGTAAACTTCATATGGAATTTTTAATTTTGTACCCAATACTTAGAATCATATATTGTAATAAAGGTCCTTATGTTAAACACTCCAAATATGTTTTGTTTATTATTCATGAGAACCTGTGAGATGTAGTCTCATGATCATGTTAGCCTAAACTTACTTTTAGTAGTTTATGGATTATAAATATTTTTGTTTCAAAAGGTGACTTTGGCATGATAAAGGTTTTGAAATCCTTCAATTTTTTATGTCTCCTAAAATCATTATAGTTGATTCATGGAGTATAATTCATTTATGAAAGGTGACTATGGAATGTATCCCCACTTAGCATTAAGGGGGAGTATTGGAACATTTAATGCCTAAGTGGTCCCCTTATGGACCACATAGGCTTAATTAAAATAATAATGTTTTATTATTTATTAACATAGGTTAAAACCCTTGTGTAAATAAATAATAAAACGTTATACATTGATTTATTACCATTAGTTTAAATTGTTCTCAAGGAGAGTTTGGACCCATTGGTTACAATGGTACACATATACACCCCATTATAAAAAGGGTTTTATCCCTTTGGTAAGTCATTCATGATTCATGGATTATTGTGACATTAAATATTTGCATTTGGCAATTATTATTGAAGATATTTGTGAAGGTTTGTTAGACAAAAAATGAGGAGTTGGAGGTTTTACCACCTATATATGTGTTCATTATTCACTATGTTCTTTTCTTATTAATTACACATCTAGATATCATCTCTCTCTCTCTCTCTCTCTCTCTCTCTCTCTCTCTCTCTCTCTCTCTCTCTCTCTCTCTCTCTCTCTCTCTCTCTCTCTCTCTCTCTCTCTCTCTCTCTCTCTCTCTCTCTCTGTGTGTGTGTGTGTGTGTGTGTGTTGTGTGTGTACTACATGAATTTTGACATCATCATGAATTAGGAATCTTTAAATAATAAGTTACAAAATAGATTCAAACCAGTTGTGTACATATGTGCATCGATAATATATTTCTTCCAAGTCTATAAATAATAAGATGAGTATATGAGAGAGTCCATAACATGCTTCAAAAACTTGTTGAGATAATTCCTAAAGTTGATCAACTAAATCTCAATAACTAGCTTTGTGTTTTCATTACCTCCCTACCTCTAAAAATGAAATTTATATTAAAGAGGAACAAATTAAATGATGTGGAAGTTACTCAACGAGAATCAATCAACATTGAATATGAAATGATTATGTCTAGGATGTTAAATAAAGAAGTTTTAAAACATGCTAAAATTGCCTTAAGTGATGAAGAAACATAAAAAATTGATATAATCAATATCTCCTAACATTCAAAACATATTTTTAGAAATCAAATACCTAATTAAGCACGTCTAAACTTCAATAAAGAAAAAGAGAAAGTAATTCCTATCATGTATGATTGTTTCAATTTCAAAATCATGGAATTAAGTGAATATTTAGAAGAATGGGTGATTGATCAGTAAACAAATAAATAATTCAACTTCCCACTTAGTAAAGAAGAGATGGTTCTACCTGTTTCATAATATTTCTCAAACCTCATAGTTCTAGGAGAAAATGATTTCTCCAAGGAAAAATTGATTGAACCAAAAATAAAAAGGAATAATAATAGATACTGTGAAGCTTTGCTTTCTAAAAAAGAAGATAAGGTTGAACCAATTATCTATATAAAAAAAAATCTTGTCTCATAATAGAAGATTCAATGGTTAAATGTGAATATTTTTTGGGTGTTTTCATTCATGTTCTAATGTTTAATACATCTTTGTATGATCTAATTCCAAATTAATCAATCGTATACTTTCTAAATATCATATTCATGCTGAGGTTGAAATTAAAAAATATGTAAATATGAAACAAGAGGAATGGTGCCAAATATTTATTACAAGTGAAATGGAAAATGTTAAGGTAGAAGAAGTTGATGAATAATATGGTGATGATTCATTCAACAATGAATTTTTCTTCATCTTGGAAAAAATTTAATAAAAAATATGAAAGGAATGCAATAAGATCTTTCTAGTCCCAAGATCTAAAGCATTGACAAAAAAAACATCACAAGAAGAGTTGGAAGTGATGCAAAGATGATATGTAAAGACAAAGAAAATATCATATAATATTCATAAAATAACTTATATATGTTAAAAATGAGGAACCTTGCATAGATAGGCAAGGACAAATAAGAAGTAAGTCAAAATAAACAATGTGGGATAAATCCACAAAAGGACAAACTAGGAAAAAAAATAAAAACTATCTATATAACCTAGAAAACATGAGAACCAACTATAACACCCCCCTAAAGTAAATCTAGGGATAAAATAGCCAAAAAAAAAAGTGAAATATCCATAGTATGAGTCTCAACAACAAGTCCTGATCAGGTACCCATATATATATATATATATATATATATATATATATATATATATATATATATATATATATATATATATATATATCGATGAAATAGAGAAAGAAAGAAACATTGTAGGAACAAAAATCCCCCCCAAAATGATGTAAAAGAAGGAAAAGAAGGAAAGGAAATAAGGAATGAGGAATTAATTTGGAATCCCCCTAAAGACAAATTCTTTCATCCCAAAAAATGGTCATTAATATATATCTTGTGTGGATGAAAACGATCTAAGGAACCACCTACATAGGTGGTGAGATAGTCCTAAAGGTAACATGTTCTTCTCATTAATATACCTTCATCCTATGTGCTATGACTAATATGTCCCAAATACACATCACCTATAGAAATATTGATGTCAATAGGAGATACAATACCCTGTAAGAGTCTTCCAAGACCTCCATAAGTGTAGCCCAAATAGTGAAGTATGCAAGATCCAAATCCAAGAGTATGTTTCTCAAAGGAACCAAGCACATAAGCAGGTGGGTCCAAAGTGGGAAAATAAATAAATTTAATATCAGGAATAAAAATAAACTCCAAATTAAAATTATTAAAATAATAGGTTGCTCATGAAAATCACCATCTAAACACATATTCTCACAAATAAGAGTAGGTGATGAACAATGATAATAGTGGCACAATAAAATTCATGCTCAAGAATTTGTGATGGTGTCTCATCCATCACCTCCAAAAGTGATAGTAAAGGTTCCACATCCTCAAAAAATCATGTCTTTTTGATTAATGAAATTAATAAGAGGAGTACCAACTATATGAGGAATAATAGGTGACTCAAACAAACCATCATCAAAAGACAAGTCCTCAATGACAACTAAATAAGGAGGAATAGTGATATGCATATGAGGTAAGAATGCCTCATCTAGATCAGCATCAAGAATTATGTTCTTAAAAAATGGAAAGGAATATCAATTCATGTCACTCATAAAGAGTGAATTCTCACTAAGAGGAGAAGAAGTTTTAATAGTAATTCACCCATGTCACTATTAAGATTCAAATATAGAGAAATATTAGTATCATCATAAAAATATAAATCCTCATTAATAGGAGGAGAGGGAAGTGGAATAAAAGGAGGTGGAGTAAAAGAGGGTACAAAAAACCTAAAATACTTAGTATCCTTCTCAAATAAGGCTACAATAACATCCCAAGATTCATTTGGTGATGTGGTACATGTGACATAACACTAAAAACTATCTAAAATATGGAGGCAAATTAAATAAAAAATATAATCTTGCATGGATGAAATCCAGGTAAGATCTTCCTCATTTATAAAGTGGGGAATGTCGCAAAGCACCATTATCCATAAGTGTTTTTGTTGCAAGTGTATTTACATTTTAAATTTATAAATAATATATTTTTAAGTGTTGAGGGGCTCAAATTATTAGGATTCCATTATCAATTAAAAATTATAAAGTCAATAAGAATAATAACCCTCTTGTAAAAACAAATCCCCCATGACAATTTAACATCTCTCGATGAAATTAGTGAATACTCCCTAAAAAGTGTAAGACCCCCAAAAATTTGGCACTTAATTTAGTTATTTTTATAATATAAATTAACCTAATTGATGGATAATAAAAAATAATACACTTTAAAAAAAAATTACTCTATTTTGAGTCATGGTTCAAAAGTTATAGCTTTTACAAGTTTCTTGTCATTAAAATGGGTCAAACAAGTAAACATTGAAATAAAATTAAATGCACTAAGGACCAAAAAAATATTTATCACTTCATTAATTTGGTAAAAATATTCAAAAAAATATTTAAAACAATTATTTTAGCAAAAACCAAGCATAGGTTGTCAAAAATGGGTGAAAGCTAGCTTTAGGAATACTCTTTGCAAGATCCAAAAAAACTAGCTAAATGGGCCCTGTTGTGACATCTCAAAGGGTGGTACATCCTAATGAAAAATGGTAATTATTAATATAGGCTTAAATTATACCTAAAATAATATCCTTTCCAATAATCATATGTAAAATTTTATATCATACATCTTCAAACTAGAAGAAAATTGACCAGCTATCCAAATGATGAAGATAGATTGCTATAGTAACTATCAAGCTACCAAAAGAACTATACAGCCTCATCTAAAATGATTATAACTATTATGGTAATAAATATATTATTATTTAATTTTACCAAGCATCATATCTAAAAAATTATATCTATACCATCGGTGGTGAGAGAAAACCGCATAGGTGGTAAGTATCTGCTTGTAGACTAGTGAGCAAGTTTTTGAATATAAGGGATGTACATACTAATCTAAGGAGATTATAACAAGTTTTATAGGTTAAAAAAATTATAGTGATATTACCCTATGATTTTATATTTTTATTTTGATGCATGTATGGCCTAAAACCATAAAAAACATGCATAAATTTCCTAAAAAGCTTCCAAAACAAACTTAAACATGGGCCTAAAAAAATAAGTACATAATGGTGTAGCCAAGGATCTATATGGCCTGGTCAATGGGAAAAAAATTATGTATATAAAAAATACATCCACTCCACAAAGAATAAATTTTGATAAATGTACAAACCCTTGCAATAAACTCAAAAATGGATGGCTGTAACACCTCCAACTTTGATACCATGAAAAAAAATTCAACAAGATCATTCTAAGCCCAAGATCTGAAGCATTACCAAAAAAACATCACAATAATAATTGTAGTAAATTCAAATATGATATGCAAAGATAAAGGCAATATCATATAATATCCAAAAAATAACTTCTATATGTTACAAATAAGAAGGCTTACATATATAGGCAAGGAAAAACAAGAAGTAAGTCAAACTAACTAATGTGAGATAAATTAACAAAAAGACAAACTAGGAAAAAGATAAAAACTATCTATATAACCTATAAAATATAAGATCTGACTCTAACTAAATATATGCACTCTATTTATTCCAAAAGATATTCCTATTATTGTTCTAGCTTAGAAAGAGACATGTAACATGCTTCTATCTGATTTGGATCTTATATTTGACACAAATGCATTCAAAAATATTTAATAAGACATTGAATAAGTCCAATACTTCTAAAAAATGCTCATATAAAATTAGATAAATTTTAATCATTCCATTTCAAAATTTAGAGACACTACTGATCCATCTATTCATGTCTATCATAGTATGAGTAGTAATTGTAAGTTCATCTTACTTCCACTTGATTGGTCACTCCTTTTGAATATGTTTAGGCTTCATGAGTCAAATCTATTATTCTAAATAATCTAGGTACTTATCCTAGCTAGTTAATGTTTTTGTATAGTATTTTGTTTTTCTCAACTCCTTGTAAATAGTTTTGCTTTCTTTTTTTGGCACGTTTCATTTTTATATCTTTGTTTTGATGTGCAAGTTTTATTTTAAATAAATACAACTTGTTTATTTTTCCCTCTATAAACACATAATATTTTAAAACTTTATAATTTATTTATGTTTTCTCTCTTGTAAGAATTTGTTGAGTTTTTATAACTTTGAGTGCATGCCTTAAAGAGTGTTAGGTTGTGGAGCTAAAAGCTTCACCAGGATGCAAATAGGAGAAGTCACGGAGGATGCAGAGTTGCAAAATTAGTTGCAGAGAAATGGCGTCGGTCTGATCAGCCGACATCGATCAGATAGCAAGAGGAAGCAACCGGCATTGGTTACCAGTCGGCCGACATCGGTCATGGAGGAGCCGACGTCGGCAGCCTGTGCGAGAACAGGGAGTTTGCATGACGAATCTGGGAGAGTCTATTTTGAGACTGTTAGTTTGCATGTTGAAGGCTAGTCATAGTCTTGAGTTGCGAGTCTAATTATTGTAATTAGGTTAGTTTAATTATTGTAAGCATGAGATCTATATATGGACTCATGGGCTGTATTGTAAAAGTGTGCTAGAAAGCCATAGAGCTTTTAGAGAGAGCTAGTGTAGCTCCTCCTAGTTCCAAAGGGGTGCTGAGTGTGTATGATCAGGGAGAGTTGCAAGGTCTGCAAGGTTAAGGAGCTGATCCACCGGGGTACTGGTTGAAGAATCATAAGGATAAGGATTCTTCAGGGGTGTAGAGATGTCTACATGGTGAGTAAGGTCTAGTGATTTTCAGGTAGTAGAGAGCAGGGGATCTACTTGGAGTACGGTTGTGTACTTGGTGAACTGGCAGCGTGTTACTGACTGGTTGGAGAGGTGAACATCAATTCTGTATTGGAGTTGATTGTTGGGATCGAGAGAGAGAGGGAAGAAGGTCTTGAGGTATGGCGAACCTTTGAGGTGGAGGAAGAAGTGGCATCTTCCTTATTGTATATTCTTCCATGTATATAATACAATTGTGTGTTGCCTCTCAGTTTCTGTGTGTTTTCTCATTGATAGTTATTTGTTCTTCTGGTTATTCCACATGTTTAATTGCTTATACAATGGTAATCATGTGTGCTCTTAAATCTGACAAGTTGTGTCAGAGCTTTGGGGAGTTTCGGTCCTATCAATTGGTATCAGAGCAAGGTTGGATGTTCTCAGAGCGAGTTTGACTAACAGATGTCCCTTAAAGAGTGCATGCCTTAAAGAGTGCATTGGAAAAGGGGTGGATAGACCATTGGTGCTTAAAAATATTTATGGTCAACTATATCATTATCTAAAATCATTATAAATACTTCTTAACCACCTCCCCAATTAATCAAACCTCATTTATCCATTTCCCTAATCAAATTTCCTTTTAAATATCCCCTAACTAATAAAAGACCCTATTTTCATACCAAGTCAGTTGGGTCAAATATGTTAGAGGTAAAATAATTGATAAGGTGGGGGGAGTGAATAAATTATGCAATAAATTCAATTCCAATTCCAAAAATTCAAACTCTGAACCAATCAACATAAGCAATCATGAAACATATAAACTAGTTATTGCAATGAATAAGGAAACCATGCAAGATCAAGGCACATAACACATGAATTATGTGGGAAATATTCACAAAGGATAAAATCCAATCTCAAGTTTGTAAAAAAGTGGAATAAAATCTTATAATTAATTCACAAACAAGATACTTTAGTAAAACACCCATTTCACAAGGAACACCAACCCCTAAGCATGAACAAATACCCACTTATCCTCGATGTTGAACACCCACATAAAACCTATGATATTAACACCTCCATAAATTTAATTGGATTTAAATATGATGGATAAATAGTGAATAACAACTCCATTCAAACATTCAAGCTTCTTCAAGCCTTCCAAGCAATGCATCCAAAACAGCCTTTTGGATCACTCTAAACCTCTTTGCTTATCCTCAATCTTCAATCCTACAAGAACATTATTATAACATCAAAATATGACCTATAGGTCACATACATATCCTTCACACTATTATACTCTTCAATATATCCACAAAACATACTCACCCTTCTCTATACTTCTCATATCAACTCTAGAAATCTTCATCTTTGTTTATGCCCTTTATAGAGCCTTCATGATCATCACCTTCTTGCTCAACCATAAGACTTAACTTAACCCTTAAGGATTATATAAAAATTATAATAGGATAAATTTAATCTAAATAGTTATCCATATCTTTTATATACCACCCTTAAGCACCAACACCTTTCAATTAGGCCTAAGAAGCCCTTATAGGTCCATGGAGACCTATTCATCCTATTAGCACTTCACTGAGCAAAACAAGGAACAAAAGACCAATTAAAAGCACATAGGTCCTTTCCATATGAACCATAAGAACCTTTAAGTTAATAAATTCATCAATACACACTTATGCATATGCAAAACCTATCAATCATTTGCCTTGTACATGAAAACACCATGAACGAACTAAAAGTTAACTTGCAAGAAATTATTCATACTGAGATGGATTGGTCAAACCTAAAAAATCAATATGTGTGTGTGTGTGTGTGTGTGTGTGTGTGTGTGTGTGTGTGTGTGTGTGTGTGTGTGTGTGTGTGTGTGTGTGTGTGTGTGTGTGTGTGTGTGTGTGTGTGTGTGTGCGTGCGTGATATTTATGGAGTCTAAAAATCTCTATAAGAGATAATTTACCTTGAAACATCCAAACACTATCAATAAAAACTCAAACATCCTTCTTGGGTCATTTGCAGAAGAAGGTCAAACCCTCAGTCAACTTTGGACTGCAATAAATATAGGTGTATGACCAATCAAACCTTTAAATCATTTTAATTGGATTGATATTGAATTTACATACCAATTTTATTTTTATACCACCATGAAACTCATACAATATCAAAATTTATAACCAAAATAATATAGACTAGTTTTCATCTATAAATTCAAATATTTGAATTCTAACAGTCACTTTTTAATGCAAATTTGACTATAGAAACTAGTTAAATTTCCTGGGAGACTAACTTTTCACTACCATAACTTTTTCCAGACATCATTTCAAGACCTAAAATTTTAAACACATGATCTACACACAAATCTAAAAAAATCCATGTGACCACTTTTTTTTGATACATTCACACATATGAATGCTAATGTCATCAATCTACTTACTGAGGAAGTTTTGCCAAGATGACTAGGAAAACCTAAACGTTCAAAAAAATATTATAATGAATTAATTTCACTTGAAAAATTATACCAATAACTATTTAACCCTCATATTACCCTTAAAACATGATCAATACATCACCAACACTCATCATCCTACCTAACCAAATAAATACAACAAGGTCCGTACATGATCACTAAGTCACACTTTGTCATTGAGAACCATGCATACATATTAACTCATGGAAACTATTGGACACATTATGGGAATAATTAAAAAAAATATATATATAAAAATTTATAAAAATTAAAGCACATATTATAGAACTAAGTCAGCCAGGTTGACCTAGTTTGAGGCCTAATGATAATTTTTTCTTAAGACTAGATCATGTTGAATCACCTTGTCAAATGATATTATATAAGGGTTAGGACTTATACACTTATATAAATACAAATTTAATTTCAATCCAATATAGAGGAACACTTATTTTTTCATTATCATAGCTCATAATTCTACTACATCTATATTTGAAGGAGTTATTACTTAGGGATTACATTTGAGGGAAGACAATTTATCTTGTGGGAAGTATTGGATGTAAAGTAGTATTAATTAACCTAGAGTTTATTTTTATAGTATGATATTTAAAATTTCACAACAACCTCTTACAAAAAACCATTGACTAAGGCAGAGATTTAGACTTAAAAGTTTCACCCAAATGTAAGCATCTCTAATTTTTGCTATTTTGATTGATAGATAGATACTGCATAAAATAATAGTTTTTGAATGTATAAATCCTTTCTTATATTACATATATAATTAAACTTAGTATATCTATATGGTATTCTCTTCTTTCCATATTACACCTTACGTGATCTAGGCCCCTATTTACCAACCATAATCCTTTGATTGTTTTTTTGTTAAACCATCCCCTTTTGTGCTACAAGCTTCAGTGAACACTAGATTAGTTTTATTATATGTATTAGAATACTTATCTAGGTTTATTTAATAATGTTATTTAACTAGAGGGTTTATAAACCTCTCTTTTAGTGTTGTGTGATAAGACATCCTTAGATTTAGCATATCTAATTTGATCATGCCCCCAATATAAAAAATATCATAATATATATTAGTTGATTACCTTATCTGATCTTGTATTTACTAAGTAAGATAAGTTATAGATATATCTTATTCTATTGCATACATTCTTAGCCATTTCATTTTTCATTTATAGTCGATAAAGTCGCATTGGTTAACCTAGTTTTAAATCCTATTTATAGATTTATAATCTATAGTCAACTAGGTCATGTTGGTCAACCCAATTTTATACTCTATTTATAGGGTTCCCATCCACATTTAACTAGGTCACACATGTTTCTCCAATTATTTTCTCTATTTTTAGATCTAGGATTTATAGTAAACTACGTTTCACTGGTTGACCTAAATTTATCCTTTGCCTGTAGGGTTTCATCTCTAATAAACTAGGTCATGTTAGTCGACCTAGTTATTTTTCCTATTATCTGAATGTTCACTTATAGTAAACTAGGTGAGACTGGTCGACTTATTTCATTTTTATAGTCATAATTTTTCAAATTTCGACCAAATAATACTAGTCAACGTAGTTTTATTTTAATATTCTTAGTTTTAGCTTTCTATAGAGTAATTCAACCTGGTTGACCTTATTTAACATCCATGATTTTTAAATTTTTGCCTTTGTATGACTAAAACAAGTCTAGATGAACTAGTCAACAATAAGATCTTTAGCACTCTAAGCCAAATGAGTAAGTTGACCTATTTGACCTAGTTATTTTGATTAGGTTCATTCTAATCAGTCTTTATACTTCAATTTTAGTCAATTATCTCAATTTTTCATTTCTATTTTTTAGTAAAGTTACTTAGTATTTCAAATTTCTACTATGTTTTTGCCAATTTTTTAGTTCTACTAAAACTATAACACAGTCAACTAAGTCAACCTAGATGACTTAGTTTTGTGTCTCCTTACTTTTCCAAATAAACTAAGTCAATTTGGATGACTATTTATTTTTGACCTATTTTCACAACAAACTAGATCAATGTGCTTGACTTTATTTTTTTTTCTATTTTCCAACTAGATCATCCTGGCCAACCTTGTTCTATGTGATTATTTTTTAGTATAAGTAAGGTAATTAAATTTATTTTCCTAGTAATTAATTTCACTCTTGATTTAAAAAGATATTGGATACATGTTTATTAATTTATGAAATTACAAAATAGTTTTGACACTTGATTTTCGCTTTTATTTTTCACTATCTTGATTTTCCTATGTACTGACAATTTTAAAATTACTTAGCCACTATCATTAATAGACACACAATATTATATTTATGGTCCTTATCTATCATTTATAGATATAATGGTGTGAGGGGTTTATCCTAATACTCATAGTCATAGTACATAGGTAAATATAGTCTTTAATTTTTATGTACCTCACCGTATTTTGGAAACACCTAGAATTTATATTTAAATTGAACCTTAGGAATTCAACCATATATTTGATTTTATGGTGCATCAATTAGTGGTTAGTGATGAGAAGTTAATTCTAGATTACCATTGAAACTATATTTTTTTTGGCTATGTGAAAGGTACTTCCTCCATATTTAGTGCTCTAAAACATTGGACCATCACTATCTAACATATAATTATCTTTGGGAGCCTACAAATCAATCATAACCTTTTATTAGATCTTATTGATCTTATTTTTGGATAATTATTTAGCATTAATAGTCAAAAAATTACATTTTTTACTTGTTCCTTTCTATTCTTTATTATATTGCATAATGCATCGACCAATGTTGATAAAGTTTTGTGTTGTGTGATTTAACTAGATTGGCTAGTGTAGACTTAGTTGATTATGTGAAAAAACTAAGTTGACCAAGCTCAACTTAGTCTATTATATTCTGTCTAGTTTATTATTAATATTTTTTCAAATTCAACTAAGTTGACCACCTCACCCTAGAATAATTATATCTTTTCCTACATGTATAACTGATTCAACTAGCTCGACCCAATAGACTTTCAACACTCTATCTTTTCTTGCTTATACAATTTTACTACCTATACAACTAAATTGACTAGCTTGACTTAGTAGGTTTTTAAACTTCTATCTTTTCCTACCTATAAAACTAAGTTGACCAACTCAACCTAGTAGGCTATCAAAACTCTAATATTTTTTCTCGTGTGCCCAACTAGGTAGACCAAATTGACCCAGTAGGTTTCCAAATTATTATTTTTCCATATATATCCAACTAGGTCGACCAAATTGACCAATTTGGTTTTCAAATTGTTACATTTTCCTGTCTATCCAACTAATTTGACTAACTTGACCCATTAGGTTTCAAGACTATTATTTTTCCCTATCTTGACAACTAGGCCGACTACCTCAACCCAATAGGTTTATAAACTATAATTTTTCCTTGTCTATCTAACTAGGTTAACCAAATTGACCTAGTAGCTTTAAAAACTATTAATTTTTCCTATCTACCCAACCAGGTTGACCAACTCAACCTATTAGGTTTATAGACCTATTTTTATATGTCTACCCAACTAGGCTAACCAACTCGACCCAATAAGTTTTTAGACTATTAATTTTTACTATCTATCCAACTAGGTCAACCAAATCAAACCTATTAGGTTTCCAAACTATTATTTTTTCCTATCTACATAGCTTATTTGACCAACTCAACCTAATAAGTTTCTAGACTATCACTTTTCCTCTCTACCTAACTATGTCAATTAGCTTGACCCGATAAGTTTACAACTTGCTAATTTTATCTTTATCTTTCACCATGTAGTAGATTTTTAATGAAACTTAGCTAAAAAATCAAAACTATATGATAAATTTAACTAACTCACCTAAATTTCCTCATTCTCACCTTCATTATACTTTTTTAGAAAATCCATATGTAAGTAAATTTCATGTGCCCATTTGAACCAAAAAATATGGATCACTTCCTTACAAAAATTTGGATCCACTTAATTATCCTTAAAAAATTCATATTATCAAGGATGAAAGTGACCTTGAATATACTATCAAAATTATAATTATTATCAATAAATCCCTTCAACATCAAGGAAAGGATCCCATGATTATCGACAATCTCATGATGGTAATTTACCTTGTTTTTCCACCTTCACCTACACAAAATTTATACAATCCTTGGGGTAAGTGACCCTATGAATTATCCCACAACTTTTTATTTTTCCATAACTACTTCTTATTTCATGCCTTAAACTTTATCTACTACTTCTTATTTTACCTTGCATAAAATATCAACTACTATGGTTGATATTTCCTCCAGTGAATCTACTCCAACTACCCATGTTCATACTCAACTAGATGCTACCTCTAGTACATCTCAAGCCACTTATAATAGTTAAGCCACTATTACTAATAATAAAATTCTATTATAATACATGAATCAAATGTATAAGTTTTAAACTAATAGTACAAATCAAATGACATAAATGCAAAGCCAAAATTTTCAATTATAGAAGCCTCCTAAACCCACTCAATAGGGAGTGTAAAATCCTAGTATCCAAAAACCCACATTGTATATGCATAAGGTAACTTTATACATCAACCCCCACTTCTTAACAAGGCTATCAAACACCTACAAAATGAACCCTTATTTCCTTAAATTATAAATATTAACATAGGTCGTATTTTTCCTACTATTCAGTCCAAGATCTCAACCTCCCAAATGCATCTATTAAGTTAGATGTACTATGCAAACTCAAGGAATAATTAGGGAATTTCATCATATCATTTTAATATTATTTCTGAGAAAAACTAGGGAATGAATTTCATGTATTGGGATCTATTAAATATCTCACTTATAATATATCTCCAAGATATGTAGAGCTAACACCAAATATCTAATTCCTATTTTCTCACTGACACAAAAATTATTTACCATTAACTCAAACTAAATACAATATATTCTACTAGCCAATACCTACTTTAATTAAATTTAAAATTTATAAATAAAGGAAAAAGTATCACTTGATACAAATAAACATCAAATGAAGAAGAAGGTAAGGTGGAAAAGGAAGCTTTCTAAGTCACTAAATAATATCAATGACTGAGAACTGAGAACATGCCTAGCTAAATTTTTACCACTGTATGATTAGTTTCATAAAATATCCCACTTCAACCACACATGAAAGGGAGTCAAAAGGAAAATCAAATGAATAGTTACATAATATTTTTATAAATAAACCCATATTGGACTTGTTGCTAACCACACACAAATCTATGGAAATTTATAAAAAGTGAAAGAATTTAAAGAATGAGCTAGAATAGTTTTGGACTCATTATAACTAATGAAAACACCTTCAAAAAATACATGATTCAGTTCCTTAGCATTGATATATTTATTAAAATAGAGAAGTTGGAAGACATTCATGAAAAAAAAATACTCAATGAGCAAAAAGATAAGAACTTATACTAATCTTGAATGTTTAATTATAAAAGTGTCAACCCTAACAAAAGAGATACATAAAAACATATATAGAAGAGATATGCAACCGACCTCTTAGTATAAATAGATCCTAATCTTGACCATTATGGAAAAAATTGTTATAACAACCTAATGAATTCAAATATAGTCCCATAAAAGACAAGAAAGAGAGAAGGGAAACCCAAAGTTTGACAACACATTGCAAATAAAGTCCACCTATATTTTTAAATAGAGATTAGTGGTAGACTACCTCCTTGTTTTCCTTATCTCACTAATGATCATAGCCTCATATTCAAGTTTATATAGGTTGATAGGTGGCTCTCAAAAGAACACTTTTACCTGACTCAAAAACCTATTGTGCACCTTGAGGGGAGCCTCTAATGAGACCTTCACTTTATTGACCTAACTGATGTTTTTATGGATTGGGTGGTGAGTTCCAAGATAACCTTATACCTAGACTTGTATTTTTCCACCTTTCTCATCATATCCTCATTAAAATGTGCCAAGTAGACCCCTAATTCATCTTGCATGAGGAGAGTGCCATCCAAGTGAAAAAGAATAAAGATGATAACCTCGTTAAAGTAAGAAAGGATATGGTCCATAATATTCTCCAAGGGTCAATGATAGATTGGTAATTACTCATCCAATTATTAATGGAGATCATTATCCCCTTATGATAGTATGATATAACTTCAAGTCTATAAAGGGTATCAAT
The DNA here is from genome assembly GCA_037957365.1 of Torreya grandis. Taxonomy (NCBI): domain Eukaryota; kingdom Viridiplantae; phylum Streptophyta; class Pinopsida; order Cupressales; family Taxaceae; genus Torreya; species Torreya grandis. The sequence continues at coordinate 3,934,839 of JARHVA010000306.1, forward strand.
TTTAGCTCTACGAATATCTCTTTATGAATGATAATGGATGTATTATTTCCCTTGATATCCACATTAATGGCCCTATATAGGTAAGTTTGGTCTCTTTGTATAATCTCCTTTTTATTATAGAGAGATTTAGTCACTTCTCAGAGAGCTATGAATGACTGCATGAGTACTACTTACACCTAGTTAATTAGACCCATAGCGAAGGTACTCCTAACCTAGGAATAAAGAGCCCTAAATTACTTCTTAATATCTTACATCATATTTTGAGAGAGATCATTAGTGACTTATATCATTGAGATTGGGTCCTCCACCATCTTATCTTCTCTAATTGGAGTCCTCACTTTGGTGAGAGAGAAGAGATCCTGCTTCATCCTCCATACCACAAGGTTTCCTTCTTGATTAAATGTTTGTGTGAGAAACATTTTCATCCTCCCTAAGTCTTAGTTAAGTTTTAATTGGACATCCAGGTCCTCTTGGTGGATCATATCTAGTCTATGTGCAATTGGAGATCCAATGAGCCCAATGCATGCTCACCCAACTATAGCTCCTAGGGTGGTAGAAGATGAAACAAAAGGGGTGGTGGAATCTAAAGTGGAAAGTGGAAGAAAGGATGAAGAATGAAAGAATGGATGGGAATAGGGAATGGGATGGAATATGAAGGGGTAAGGACATGGGAAAAAGGGAGGAATCATGAAAGAAGAGGCCTAGGGGAACATATGAGACCACCACTTATTTTGGGTCATGGATACTTGAGGACCAATGGCACTTAGGAGTTGGGTATTTAGGGTAAATGAAGAAATTAGATAGTTAAATCCAAATCATTGGGAGCCTAGGGTGAGGGAAATAGGATCTAAAAATGGATTTTTAATCACTACTAAATGATTTATAGGCTATTTAAGAGAAACTACTTTCTACTTATTCTTTGGCATCTTACTTAGGTATATTTATGATACAGGTGCTAGAGTAATAGTAGCAAAAGTAGAAGAAACACCTAGTGAAGTTTATGGTGGATGAATAGATACTATTGGAATTTATGGTATGGTAGGATTAGTGGGAGCTATGAAATCAAGAGCACCAAGAGTAAAAGGATACACTATATCAATTAGAATACTTGGAGATGCCGATGTTGTAATGATAATTGTACTTATTGTAGCTACCAAAAATGTAGGAGAATTAGAAATTTGAGCTCTTCTACTAGCTGAGATGACTTGTGGGATCATGATAAGAGTCATGGAGGGTGTATACCATGGTAGTGTGGTAGAGGAGGGAAAAAATTAGGATTTGGGATAAATTGAGGGGACTTGATCACCTAGGATACCCATCAAGATCAAAACCAAAAGAGAAGAGGGGAATTAGGCAATTGGGATCGCTAGAGTAGGGGGAGTCAATAAAAGGGTATGCCTTTTTAGGATGAAAAAAATAAAGGGAGATGTTAAGGGTCACATGGGAATGTTGACAATTGGGGTGGATGCTCTTAGGGTAGCCTCAGACTAGTTCCTAGTCAAGATGGACTCAGGATTACTATTAAAATGAAGAGCATGGGATACTCAGGGTTGGCTTACCTAAGGAGGTAAAATAGGTGCAATAGATTCTAATGAATGTGGAGTGTAATATATTGGGACTCCATATAGGATAAATATGGAAATCACCTTTGCAGTCATTGGGGAGCTCAATGGTTGGTTGTACAAGCTTTTGCTATGGAGGAGTAAGTCCCTCCATGAAATATGGTAAAGTAATGGATTGAACCTTCAAGTGATGAGTGGATTCAATATTTGTCACCACTTATACATCATTATCAATTATGAGGTTTATCTCATCATTTGGGTTAGACTTATGGTGATACATGATGTTTATCTACCTAGTTCTTCCCCACATGAGCTCACACTGCACTGATAGGATCCCACTATCTATTATCTACTTTACCCAAGTTATAGGTGTCATTATGTTTTTACATATATTATATTTGGGAAATATTTTTGTACTCATGGCTATGATTTTCAATAATGGACAATATAACCTTTGATTATAGCCAAAGTAGTCACCTAATACAACATGGATGAGCTGGTAGGTGATCTCCTACTTTGCAAGGTGGCTCAGGACTATGTATGGTAATAAAAGAGGATCCCCCTAGATGCATTATAATTTGATTATGGTACTATCCTTATAGTAATAGTAGGCACTAATGGGTTGTAATTAAGTTTAAATCTCATCTGAGAGCCTCAACATGTGACTCTCATTGATGGCATGACATGTAATTAGGTAGAAGTAATCACATAAAATTAAATGCATCATGGATGATATTTGAACCATTTAAGGAATTTTGAGAACCAAAAATCCAAGTTGGCATTGATGACATCGACTATATATGACATCATCTATAAATTATTACTTGTGTGAGCCCCATTCACCTATATGGTGAGGTTGAATATGATGAGGATCTCAAAGTTATGGACCTCCTCATCCTTCAAGATGAAAATAATAATGGAAACCCTATAAGTGTTAGCATGAACTATATCACTTTCCCCATACAATTAGTTGAGTAAGAGTATGCTCGTGTGTTCACCTACCTCAAGGGTTTTGATTGTGTAAGAATCTGGATCTTTTTTGTTGACACAATGATCATGGTCCTCAAACTAGTCCCTAAGGACATCATATATGTTGTAGTTTTCATATAATAATACATAAAATCCTTATCATAGGTCATGGTTTGCTCTAATAGTGTGTACTATTTATTGAATATAGACCCATAGATATCCATGATCTTAAACCTAGTGTTTGGTGACCTTATGATATCATGATTGCACTAAGAAGAGAGTAGGAAGTTTAAAAATAGGTTAGTAAAGGGTAAAATATTAGGTTTGGATACAACTATGTGTATTCCTAATGCTCTAATAGCGATGAGATTGTTTACATACTCGAGGTAATTATCTTTAAGCTTGTCATCTATGTTTGGCTTTTGGATATCCATGATTGTCTTGAATATCTCATTTTAGTACTTGAAGTGAGTTATTCCTAAAGGAAAGTAGTTTATCTCTACTCCTAAATTATTATAGGATTCAAGGATGAAGTGGTAATTTCTAAATTTTGTGATCTTGATGCATACAAATATTTGGCATAAGGTATTCTCCAGGATTTGGGGTGAATTTTATGTAAAGGGTTAAGAATCATTTGAAAGTGTATAAAATTGATAATGATAAAGTTGATCTGAAAAGATTTATAGGGATCTAAATTAAATTCCATAATAATGGATTTGGTGGGATCACATCATGTGAATTAAGCTCTGAGTTAATGGTGTTAGTCCTGATTAGTTGTTTCTCAATTTGTCATTACTTCAAGATTTTTAAAACTAGCACTATTTAGATTTGGTTGATGATGATGGAACTCCTTGAGCCATTAGATCATGATATTCATTTACCTATATTAATAAATTCAAGGATCATGGAGAGAAAATGCCCATATAGCCCTAATGGAATTGTGAATTATTGTAGGGCTATCCATGTGTTAATCTAAGATTGATGGGCTCAATGAGTACTATGTTAAGTTGGTGTAATAGGGTACCCTATGTATTGATAGATTTGGATATCTAATTTTCCACTTGGATGATCTATTTACACATGGAATCTTATTATTTTATTAAAAGTATTAATACATACTTTGTTATGACCTTCCCAAGGCATTCTAGGACCTTATACCACCTGAGTGTATGAAAGAAAATGTGGAAATTTTCTACTTGATCAGGCTCTCACTCTGATAAATATGAGACCTTGAGGCTCTAACAATTTTGATGGTGTGGGAATAGTAAGAGGCATGTGGTACTTCCTCATTGGCTTGGGATATTTGGGCTCTAACAAGTTTGACATCTCTGATAGCTTTGGGATCTCCCAGGGCTTTGACAAGTCTAACATCATGGGAGTTGTATGAGGCATGTGACACTTTCTCATTGGCTTATGTTACCAAGGATATGACAAGTTTGAAACCTATGATAGATTTTAGACCTACCTATGCTCTTACAAATCTAATTATGTGGGACTAGTAGGAGGAAATTGAATCTTCCTCATTATATTGAGCTCTTAGGGATCTGAAAAGTTTGATACCTATAATAGCTCCAAGATCTCCAAGGGATCTAAAATTTTTGGCACCTCTGATATCTATGGGACATTCTAGGGATTAGACAATTATGATGATGTAGGAATAGTAAGAGGCATGTGGGGCCTCATTGGATTGAGATCCCAGTGCTCTAACAAGTCTGGGGTCTCCTAAGGCTCTGACAAGCCTGATGCCTCTAACAACTTTAGGACCTCTTGGGGATATGACATGCATGACACCTCCAAAAAATCTAGGACCTATTGAATATATACAGTAATAAGTAATTTAAATGAGCCACACAAGTAAGCAAACTCTTACTTGTCATCCCAAAAGGCTTTTGTGAGAGTGCCAACTCAGACTCTAGGACTGTGGCTTTGGGAAAAACCTATACAAGGAAACTTCTATGGAAAAACATAGTTATCTCAAAAAATTACTATGGAAATATTTTAAGAGTGTAGGGGTCAAAATTTAAACATATAGAGCTATGATAAGCTCTCAAACATGATAGACAATCAATGGTGAAACTAAAAGGGAATTTTTTGGTTAGGATTGTGTAGGTACTAACATTTTTACTTGAATAATGATCAATCTAGGTGCAATTTATGATGTTGGAATTTTTCAAGTTTTCTTGATATAAAGGTCCCATTTTATTCTATGAAAAAGGACGTGTTGGTCAAAATACTTCCTACTATCACTTTTAATGGATCCAAAGATCATGCATTGCATTTGAAAGCTTTTAAAAACATGTATAAATATTGGATTAATCTCAATACCTTTGTTACCACCAAGTTCTTAGCTAAAACCTTCATAGGTCATGCTTTGGATTGGCATAATCAAATAAAATATCATACTATATAAAATTTAGATGATTTATATAATGCATTGGTAAAATAATTCTAAACTAATGATCCTATCAAAATTAACTTAGCTCAATTTATCAACTATAGATACTTAGAATCTAAAACTACTCAAGTGTTCATTAAATGATGGAAAGCCTTATCCAATAAAGTTGAACATAACATGTCAAAAAGAAATCTCTTCCACTTATTCACTAATTCTATCCATCCTAAATTTCAATATCATGTTAGGAATCTCTCTCTAAAATCCTTGGAAGAAGCCCTTGACCAAGCCAAACATTAATATTTTCTCATAAGACAATTTCAGCCTTCCTATCCTCCTACCAAAACTTGAATTCTTATGAGATATAAAAATTGACATGATACCAAAAATGGTGTTATGTATATCTATGATTACATACACACTATTAATATTATTATCCTAAATGGTTCCAGTGATGCTACTCTTTCACAGCCACTTTCAATAATACTTTACCATAACCTAGTTATATATTTTCCCAAGTGAGTAATGTAGATTCTCACAAATCTCTTTCCATGCCATATATTCAAAAGCATCTTACAGGACTTCACCATGAGATCTTGATCTTACTCACATTATAAAACATTGTTATGATCTACATAAATTTTGTTGGTATCATGTAATTTTGGGTCATTGTCATAAAACTTGGTCACAAAATAAGAAACTCTACTTTTGAATATCTCCTCGATCCTAATGTTGATAACAAAACCCCAATTCATGAGTGCCAACAAACTTATGTAGATAAGATTCATGAAACCAAAATTAAACACAATTCTATTAATCAAGCTAATTCTCACCTTGATATTTGCAAAGATCCTCTTCCTAATCATCAAGCAAGTCCTACACAACCTCCCACTATCAACATATTTGAAACTTCTATTGATCTTAATTCTCTCACTAATAATAAGAATGTTGTCAATATGAATACTATGAGGCTAGTAGTCTATTATAGTGATCCTTATCTACATTTTAAATATAATAATTTCCAAACTTTAAGTGTTGTTTAATATTCTTACCCATCTCATTTTATACAACTTGGGCATATGAAAATGATTTAAAAAAATCTAAAAATACAACCTACTCCTCCATCCACTATCTTATATGTTTATAATCAAATGAAACATTTGGATACTCATTAATTTTCCATTGATACAATTTATATCCCTCATTTATCATCAAATCCTCCTCAATATAAATTACCTAACTTTCAAACTCCAAATCAATCTAATTATTTAATTTCTTCACCACCTACAACATCAAATTTTAATTAAAAAATGAAGCATTGACCCAACCACAATACCAAATTACATAACTCAACACAATTTGATACACTTGGCAGAACCACATTAGCTAAGTCCCAATCAGCTACCCTTATCAACATCAATTTAACTGCACTTATACACCTCCTTTAACATGTTTACTTCACCATTATGCACTTTTATATGATATAGTTCTAATCAGATATGATGAATGGGATCATATAATAGAAATTTCTCATATCCAATCTCAAATTTATTTTATAGAACTAATGAAGACTTCTTCACTTAATCATAATCATCTAATATAACTCTTATTTTAAATGAACATCCCTCAACCTCCACATGTGAGAAAATAATTGATTTTGTCTGGGTCTGAAAATAGTATTCTTTAATAATACTAATAATTATGATAAAATTATAGATACTTCTATTTCACTCAAATTTCCTATTGAATCAATGATTATTGATGCAAATAACTATGGAAAAACTATAGATACTTCTCTTTCACTCAAATTTCCTATTGATTTAATGATTCCTGATGAAATATTATTTCATGTGGATGATCCTCCATTATTCATCAGTGTCCAAATTGGTGATATCTAAGTCAAGTGTTATTTGATTAATGAAGGTTTAACACTTGTATCACTTCCCTTAAATTTATTAAAACACTTGAGTACTCCAAATTCAATCTTAAATCTATCTAAAATACATGTCAAGGCTATGATTAAAGATAAATGCCTCCTCTAGGTTGTATTTGGCTACCTATCATGGTTCCTCATGTCATAGTTCACATAAAAATCATTATATTTAACTTACCATTATCATATAACATCTTACTTAGTTGAACTTGGGCATACCACATGCAAGTTGTAGCCTTGTCATCATGCCAATGTGTCAATTTCCCTCACAATGGATCTATATAAAATATTTAAGGAGATACAAACCCTTGAAACTTTGAATAATTCAAGTAATGTGGTGTATTTAAAATACCCACCCTTGAACCCTTACCTAGAATTCATTTTCATGATTATCAACAATTTAATTATCCCGTTAGCAAAGACTAAAGAATCCATTCTTCATGATTCTTCAACCAATAAGATCATCTATTCTTGTACTATTGATCTTCATAATCCCAATTATGATGATGGATATTCATTAAATGATCCCTTTTTTTCTAGTTTTGATCAATCTAAAAATGCATAAATAATTAGATATCATTCTTATTTACAACACTCTTTTCATATTAGTAGTTATATGTATGTAGTTTTTGCTTTTGCACTTGAAATTATCTCTTCACTTAATGTTCACAAGTCTTAGATGGAACACACACACACACACTACTTCTAACCTATTCATAATTGAGACTATTTAGAGTATGATTATTGATACTAACATGATGATACCATATCATTTCATTATATTTTTTAATCCTTTGATGATGCTCTCTCTTGAGATGTTAGCTACATTACACTGACCCCTAGTGTGATATTCTCTCATAACTATTGAACCTAGTCTAGATTCTACTCTGAGTTGTATTATTGATGGTGATGAGATATTAACTTTGCCTAATCTTGATCCTCTACATATATGATGGGTATATGATCCATATTGTGAGTTACATAAGGTTTTTTGTCACTGGGTCAAGTATTTCTATGCACATCAAAGATTCCTAACATAATAATAGGATTTAGGTTCTACTCCTACTACAGATAGTTGACCTCCACAGTTAATTATTCCTAGACACATTTTTTGAATTTATGTCATAGACATGCATTACTCTATAAATCACTAATATTTTTACTAATACATCGATGTACTTCATCTAGTGATGATATAGTCTAATGATAAGAATCTACCTCCTCCTAAGATACTTCTAGAGTATATACCTAAACATTGAGAGGTATATTTTATTTAGAATTAGTGTGATACACTTCATAAAGATAGGTGTAGAGTATTATAACAACATTTCCATGATTTTACATGGCCTACACCATCACCTTATCAATAATTTACTCCAGGCTATTTGTGGACAAAGGCTCAACCTTCCCTGTGGCATACATACTTTTATAGATTTGAGGATATTAGTCACATTATTATATTAACTCGTCACATTGAGTACACTTCACAAGATATAACACACACATATCCTTCTTCTTATAGCATACCTACTTTATCCAAAGAGACAGTGCATCAAAAGTCCTCGTATGACTCTCTACAAATATAGATGAAACTTTGATCAAAGTTAAACTATAGTTATACCAAGATATATTTGATGTTATTAATGATGTATGTCATGAAATCTACCAGTATTTGTGAGCAGATTATTGTGTCTCATCATATTTTCATATGATTTGGAATTGATATTTCACTATTACATTTATAATTCATTATTATTTTGATGATATTTTTATTTCACATCTTAGTAATTGATTTACTTTCTCAAAAATTGACTTCTTGTATTTTATCATTTTCAATTACTTTCCCCTATATTGGGATTATTTTTAATTACATGTATGTTTATGTTAGATCATTTTTTGAATAGAATAGTTATTCATTTTACATGGCTCTTATACCACACCCTACACTATCCTATTTTTCTTATGATCAACTACAAAGCATATTCATCATTATACCATTTATTACATGAATCTCTCATGATCCCCATTTCTCCCATATATCTCTTACATTTAATTAAACATACAATTAGTCTTGATATTGCATACTTATGGGAAAGTCTAAACACCTTGAAACTAATAGTATTTAAGTAATTATCTCATGTAACCAAAGGATAATATTATTTGTTTCATCACTTATATCACTTATGTGTGTTTCTCCCAAATCCATATGGAGGAGGAATAGTAAAATCCTTAAAATTTAATATCCAAACCATTAAAATAAAATGAAATGATTAAAAGGCAAAAACAAATACTTAAAAGTAAAAATCACATAAAAAGATGTGATTCTTCTTTGTCACATCTCCTATTTTAGTTAAATCTCAAACTCCATAGTTGGACTCATGATAGATCCAAGGTCCATTGCGGTGTGGTAGGATGTTATATTAAGATAAGAGGTCATATTACTAAATATAGTTCCACCCAATATTCATAGTAGACCAAAAAATCTATAAGGGGTCATGAGGAATGGGCATGGGAAGTTATGTCCATTTTATTTCCTTTGTAAACAACCTTCATGAGATGATCTAGGTACTTCACTCATTAGCCAAACAACTTTGTGTTTACTAGTAAGAGTATCTTAAGTCTTTATTATCTGAAAAAATTCTTATCAGTTGCATATTTGATTAATATGTATCATGTCTCTTAAGGATTGATACAACACCTATGTAACATTTTTTCATTCCCTTTTTCCATTATATCATCTTTGATATTCCCCTTGATGATTATTTCTTCATAGTTGATTATACCTCTTTAGTTTTCCTTTTGTGAGTTACAATTTAAGACCTTGGATAGGACCAGGTCTTCCTCACCAAATTTCCTTCTCTCTTGTAAGAAATTTATATTTTTATATCTCAATGGTTATTATTTTGTGAGTTGCATTATAAGTCCTCGTATATGATCATGCCTTCCTCATAAAATATCACTTTCTCCTATATAAATTGAGTGGCATGTTTTATCACAAAATAAATTTATTCTTTCACATTATTGACCAACACAAAATGTAAGTCTAGTTCATCACTCTCATTCACATGTCTTTGTATGCATGTCTTTATTTACATTGTTATTTATTATTTACATATCTTTGTTTATGTTGATATTTATAATTTACATATATTTGTTTGTGTTTTCATCTTACATTGGTATTCCTTATTCACATTATTTTTGTTATCTTATATTTCATTCACTTTTTATATATCTTACATGTGTTATATTTTATTAATTTGGTTTTACTTTTTTATTTACTCATAATTATTCTTTTAAAATTATTTTCATTTTCATTCTTTTTGACCATGCATTTGTTTACATTTGCTAGAAAAAAATAACACATACATCATACATTTTCCCATAGAATATAAATATTGACACATGTGATAGAAATAAAATAGACACATCCATAACATCCATGAGTCATCAAAATAACACACACACACACACACACACACACACACACACACACACACACACACACACACACACACACACACACACACACACACACAAATGGATAAAACTATATGATACAATATCACATGATACAATAATTGCAAAAAAATAGATATATAGATGTGGTCTACCCCACCTATCTAGTGGTGGATGAGCTACACTACATATAGAAGCTTTCAACTCCCTTATATGAACAATCTATTGAAGTGAGATTGTCATTAATCATAATCCATCCAAATATTCATATGTACATGCCACCTTGCCTTGGATTTGTGCCAACTATATAACTATCTTAAAATGTGTGAACCACTCCTGAGCCAACAAATACCATGATCATAGCTCCAAATCACCAAATATTAATGGTAACGTTGCTTGTGTTGCATCATATATTCTATGTAACTCTTGAGTTTCCTCACCCACCAATAAAAACTAATTAGCATAAATAGGTGTTAAAGGCACCATAAGATCAAATATCTATGTCATATAATGCTAAGGTAGCATGTCATTCAATATATCATGATGGGCTCTTTCCACCATGGTTGAACATTTAGCCTCTTCGTCTAAAACATCTATAAAATGTAAACCAAATGTACATAAGATATCACATATATATCTCCAAAATAATACATCTATCTAACATGTACATAAATATATATATTCTCATAATTTCAACAAAACACAACTTATTTATCAATATTAACCTCATTTTATCGATCATTAAGTACCTTGTATGAAGCATGGATACATGATGGTGTGAACATATATAATAATTAGGTTGAATAACATGAGATGATAGAGTCCACTACGAATCTGCCTTACAGTTGACTAACTCAGTATAAGATGTACTACTATATCTCTCTATGGTGGTGCCTATGCATGCATTTATGGATATACTCAAGCCTACCTATGTCTTTATCACTATGGTGGTTTCAATAATATATGTTACTATGGAATAATAATTCAAAATCATCCTCCTCTATATAATGATGGATCTCCTCACTATAACCTATGCCATCATTACCTAGGCCTTAGATGAAACAATTGTATGACACTCCATCACATGTTATGACCAAAATTTTGGCACTACTATATGAGATTACAAGCATGGTAACCCAAATTTCCCTAGTAAGATAGGTATGAGATGTGGTTATACCCACAAAAGATAGTGCCCTATAATATTTTCACAAACCTATACCTGAAAGGTACTTAGACAAGATGGAAAAGTATCATCCATGGTATGATACAACCATAAAATAATCCTCCCTATATAATCATATATAATTCTAGGGCCTATGGTATAGTATTTAACTTATGATCCTAAGTCCATCACCATAATCACGATAATGCAACATCTACCACACACAATAATATTGCATGTCGATACATCATAAATATATAATAAATACAACTACTCAATAATATAATAGGGCCCATCATCATCTACCCCTATAATAAGATACCATAAAAACAATACACTAACTACACCCATATCATAAATCCTAATTCATACATTATACCCTAATCTAACATTGATTAACATAGTACAATAATATATAGTGAGACCTTCCCATTTGATGTATGATAGATCACATGAATTATCACAAGTATAATAATGATTTTCTAGATATATGGAATAGCTAACACATATACATTGAATAGGCACACTCATAAGCCTACCTGAGTATATCTTTTAAGAATAGTCACCCATAAGACTAAGGCTCATCTCTCTACATCTGTATTTGGTGTATTACACACTAGATGCATACCTATAATCAGAAGTCCCAATAATGCATGAACATTCTCTAGGGTGATACCCACCTTAATGGTATACCTATCCACAACCCACCTAAAAGTGTCAGTTAGTCACTCCCATGCTCTTAAGAACATGGTGAATAACTCCACACTAAGCAAATCCCTATGCATCTCCATGATATTGCTAAAACCTAATAAATTCAATTACACTCAATTTTCTTCAAATAATCTATCCAAAATATTAGGTAATCAAATAACATCTACCAATCTATAGAGTTTCCATTGCCTCTATAAAATATCAAATAAAAAATCCTATATCAACTCTCCATCCTAAATACTAATTAAACACACTTCAAAACTCAAAAATAAAATCAATTACTAAACTACTCCACCAACCAACTTTTCCTTTTCTTCACCATTCCTAACTATGTTAACCATGTACTCTACTACATCATCCACTCTCACTTGATCTACTAATTGGACCACTATTAATGTAGTTATCCAACCTACTTTGTAAAGCTTACCACCATCAACATAATTTACCATCCTATTTTATAACCAAGTCATCCACCTTCAATGCAGTTGGCCACCTAATTTTATAACTAAGTCAACCACATTTAACACAGTCAACCACCCTATTTTCTAACTAAATCATCCACCATAAACATAGTCAACCACCCTATTTTATAACTATGTCGGCCACTATCAACATAGTTGGCCACCCTATCTTATAACCAAATATTCCACCTTTAACATAGTCGACCACCCTATTTTATAGCTAAGTCAGCCACTCAACATAGTTGACCCCCTATTTTTAAAATAAGTCAACCACCATCAATTTATTCAATCACCCTATTTTATAAATAAGTTGGTCAGCTTCAACAAAGTTAACCACCCTATTTTCTGACTAAGTTGGCCACCATCAACGTAATCAACCAATCTATTTTCTAACTAATTTAAACACCTTCAATGCAATTAGTTACCTATATTTTGACTAAGTCAACCACCTTCAATGCATTTAACCACCCTATTTTATAACTAGGTCAGCCAATTGATATACAATTAGCCACCTACCCAAACCTGACCAATTCAACTACGTTAGATAGGTTGACCTTATTAAATGTGTACGGTGATTTTTAACTAGTTGTTCATTAATGACCTAGACCTAATTTTTAAATTTTCAACTCCAACCCATTATTCATGATAATATTTACTCTATTAATAAATTTTTTGGGGAAAATTCTAGTACATGAATTTTCCATAACACCTAATTTTTATAGCCTAGTTCATTTTAGTATCAAAATGCTAAAAAATCATATTAAATTCACCCCATACTTGGACTATATTGACAGTTGTTGTGATCTATCTTCTAGTTGATCCTCCTCCTCACATCTCAACCATCGTCTCTCTCATCACTAATTTTGGTCACACAAATCTCTAGTTTTTAAAATTATCAAATGTACAACTACATAGTTAATCACCCTTTTATAATAAAATTTTGAAATTTTAAACTTGTAGATATTTACCAAAAAAGTCCATATTTTTCTCATAACTTTAGTTATATAAACTCTTTTGACAAACTAAAATATGTTTTTCAATCTTGCCAATGTAGAGAATTTTTTAGTGCCACTCATAGTTTTTCAAATGTTTCAAAATCTCTATTATTTTTTAGGTTTGTTTCTTATTCCACACATTGGATGCCTCTTTCATCTAATTTTCATGTAACTCTTACTCCACAACAACAAGGTAAATCAAGGTACATATTTACAAATTATTTACTTTCATTTAATTTCTACATTTAATTACAATTTATTAGCTGAACTTTATATGTTTCTACGTTCTTTCTCGATATGCCATCCCATGTTACACTCACATGACACATGATGAGCTTCAAATGGGGCATATGTATTATACACATAATATTTTTTAAAATTTATCATTTATTGATACTTTCTCTCTTATAGGAATGTGTTGAGTTTTGATATATTTGATTTCATGCCTTAAAGAGTATGCCAAGAAATGGGTGGGCAGACCATTGGTGCTTCAAAATATTGTTGGTAAACTCTATCATTACCTAAACCCATTACAAATCCTACTTATCCAAATCCTCAAGAAAATAAACCCTATTTATTAATTTACCTAATAAATTATCCTTTTAAATATCCCCTAACTAAGAAAACACCCACTTTTTTACTAATTCAGATAGGTCAATCCTATTATAAAAGTTGAGTGTACATAATAAAACTAAGTTGATCAGGTTGACCTAATTTGAGGCCAAATAATAAATTTTTATTAAAAGTGGGTCATGTTTTCCACCTTGTTGGCTAAAATTATTAAAGGTTTATGAATTTTACATTGATATAAATACAAGGATCATTTCAATCCAATAAGGAGGGACATTCATTTTCACATTATTATAGCTCATAATTCTGTCACATATACATTTAAATAATTTGTTGCTTAGGGTTTATCTTGGAGGGAAGATCAATTATCTTATAAGAAGTCTTGGATGAAAAGTAGGAATATTTTATACTAGAGATTATTTATATAGTTTTATCTATACAAAGCCACAACAACCTCTTTCAAAGCACCATTAGACAAGGGATAAATTGTTACTTGATAGGTTTACCCAAAGGTAATTATCAATATTTTTTGCCATTTAATTTGATAGTAATATGAATAATGATTATATTGTTCCAAGACAAATATCTCAAGTTCTAACACAAACATCACATAAAGTTTGATATGAAAATAAGAGAGATGCCATATAATATGTAGAATAGGACATACAAGTACAATAAAGAGACCTTGGATAAGTAGGCAACGTAAAAAAAGAAAAAAACCTAAATAACCAATGTGGGATAAATCCACACAAAGGAAAAAACTAGGAAAAGACAAAAAACTATCTAGAACCTAGTAAGTATAAGTAAACACTCTAACACCCCCCTCAAATTAATTTAGGGGCTAATAATAACCAAAAATAAAGTGTCATATCCACAATATGAGTTCTAGAAACAAGGCCTGATTAGGTACTCATGTACAATATATATCCATAAAATAAATAAGGAAGATGTGATGAGGCCAGGATATGCCCAATAAATGTATAATAAATGACCTCATCTTACTCTCTCTTTCTATTAAGTTTGATTGCATTTTGTAACTTTTATTTTGATTTAAGATGAGTTAGGATGTGATTATCCATCTTTTGTTGATTATGATTCTAACATTTCAAAAGACCTGTAATTCCTAACAAGTGTGTCAAAAAAATCTAGTTTTGTAATAAAATAGGCCATCATCAGGCTAAAGAACAAATATGAAGTGGATTGCATGTTTTTGGAAGCATTGAACTCAATTCGGATTAGTTTTAGAACCTATAGAATATGTTCTGGAATCATCACAGTTAGTTTTGAAACCTACAAAATATATTCTAGGACCATCACAGTTAGTTACAAAAATCCACCATACTATTTCAAGTCATCACACTTTCAGACTTAGCTTCATAACTCTATATTTAGCTCTGGTACTCTTATAGATATGCTCTGGAACTTTTGCGGCTAGATATGGAACTGATGAGGATCTATTCCAAATGGCCATTGATTTGTTGGATCAATGATCCCATTAAATCAGGAACAGATTCCTGATTTTCCAAACTTACAGAATCAAGACATTTGTCACACAACTAGACATCTAGCCACATCTTGATTCAGCATCTATTCTAGGTACGATTCAGTTCCATCGTATCTATGAAACAATTACAACCATTAAAGCATCTATATATACAGACCTAGGAATTTAGTGATAGAGATATAGAATATAGAAGATAAATAAAATCATTGAAGAATAGAGAGATAAAGGATAGATTATTACATTTGTAATACATAACATTTTATCAATGAAATAGCCATTTCTATTTTGAAAGCAAATTAAATTGTTCAAATCCTGTTCTAGGCGGAGCAAGGGTCCACTCCTCTAAAGAACCAGGATCTTCATTTCCATCAGTATTTATATTTCTATTCACAAAAGTAAATAGGTAACTCTGTTAAATTTATAAATACTTTCAATTCTTTAAAGTTAAGATTTGTTGTAAATTTGTTCCTACAGGTGTTTTAGATTAAATTTTCATTTTTTGCAATGTGTGTTTGTTTCCAGCAATCTATTTCATTTCTGTAATGTGTGTTTATTTCTAGCAATATATTTCATTTCTACAACATGTGTTTGTTTCCATCAATCTATTTCATTTCTTCAACATGTATTTATTTCTAGCAATCTATTTCATTTCTATAATGCGTGTTTATTTCCAGTAATCTATTTCATTTCTGCAAAGTGTGTTTATTTCTAGTAGGTTTGCATAGTTTGATTCCAATAAAGTTTTAATCAAGAAATCCTTAAAACATTAAAAACCCCCCAAAACAACAAAAATACAAATACCTCCAATTAATTACTAAATCAATATGATTCCTCTTGTTGCATATATCTTTAGACACAGCGCTAGTTAAATATGACATCAACAAAAAGTTGATTAAATGAAGGAGATGATGACACCCAAAATTTTTAGCACCATTATTGGGGAATACTAGTTGGAATTTTATAATTAGGTGTCAACAAGAGAAACAATAATTCATTTAGTAATTAAAGAAAATTTCCCTAATTTATGAGTAGACCACAAGATTCCAAGGGTAGATTTCTCCCCAAAATATCTGAACAAGAAATTCCATCATCCTCTAGTTTCAGAAAGGATGTTGAGCAAGAATTGGAGGCACCATTATCTCCTACAAGACAAGAAGCAAAATTTTCATCTTTGGAATTTTTGGATCAGTCACCAGAACCAAGTCAAACCTTAGGGAGGAGGATTATTTCTCAAGATCCATTAAGGGAAAGTTTTGATTCTCAATTGAGTAGTCAACCCCTTGCTCCTGACTTTTCACCATCCCCAAAATAGACCATATACCATATTGATTGGGAGAAGGGATTACAAAATACCAGAGAGATGGAATGAGAAGCTAGAAGAGAACCTGAGAGAACCTTTACCTATCCCATTCATATCAAGGATGATGAAATCACTATAAAAAACATTTCACCTGCACACTTGCCCACATTTAGAGGAATGTCATTTGAGGATCCTAACCAATTTTTGTTTGAGTTTAAAGTAATATGTCAGACTTATGATTACAAGATAGATAATCAAAAACTAAATTTGTTTCCATCTACCCTAAAGGATGCAACAATGAGGTGGTTTATGGGATTAACATCTAATTCTATTACCAACTGGGAACAAATGAAAATTGTCTTCCTAGACAAAAATCAAGATTATTGTAGAGGAAGAAATCAAAAGGAAGAATTTTTCAAAATCAAATAGGAAGAAGATGAAAATATGGAATTTATTTAGATAGATTCCTCTTTGTGAGTAAAAGATGTGGATTTGTACTTCAAGAAGATTTAAATAAAATAATTTTTCTCAAAGGTCTGGATGATGAATTTAGGGAAACCCTTAATTTAATTAGTGGAGGAAACATTTCTCAATTAAGAATGGATGAAATCATAGAAATTTGTAGAAACTATTCATGAACAAGGGGTGGACCTAGAAAAGGGAAAATGGTTAAACATTCAAATCCAAATATGAACAAATTGATCGATAAATTGGAAAACTTTAAAATAGACATATTAGTTCAATTAACCTCCACCATGGATGGATTTCAAGCTAAAGAAAAATGCCCAACTTGAACCATTAGCCATGTATTATCCTAGATATAAGAAGAAGCATGTAATAAGGGAATGTCATTTGGATAAAATGAAAGTATGTCTTATCTGTGAATCTAAAGAATATGATACTCACACTTGTTCTCTTCTTCCACTCATAAAAAATCATCTCAAACAAACCAATACATCATCCACCATAGAAGAATTAAATTTTGTTCAGAGACAACTAACGAAGGACAATTTATGCCAAGACCAGCTCCTAATCCCTGGATGATGCCATGGGTAGCTCAAATAGTACCACAAAGTTGGGAATAGCCACCTTGGGCCCCTCAAACCACATGGCATCCTTAGGATTGGGCAAGTCAATCTTGGTATACTCAAGGACATTAACAACCTTGGGCTGGTCAAGGAAATCATTATGCTTGGCCACAACCTAGATGGAGCCCTAACAATTATATGCAAGGAAAAACATATCCAAATTAGAACTAACAAGCCATAATGGGACCTCCATCACAAAATCCACAAATTGAAAACATAGTCCAAACCCAAATTCTAGCACAACTAGTAACAAACCCAAGAAACAAACAAACAACTCCTATATATGAAACAGAACCAAAAAAATCACATGATTTAAATATAATGGATTGTAAAAACATTCAAACTAGATCTGGAAAAATAGTTAGCAGTCCACATGTTATAATCACTGAGATGATAGAAGAATTTAAAACATCTAGCATAGTTACACCTAAGGAATATGACAAAGAAAAAGATAAGGAACCAGAAAGAAATTCTACTGAGATTCCATTTCCATAAAGACTTAAAGAAACCATAGAACTTAAGGAATCTGAATTGGTGCAGGAACTAAGAATATTGAATATTGAAATACTATTTTTATAAGCAATTAAGGATATTCTAGAGTTGAATAATTTAATCAAATTGTTATGTTTTAAAAAACTTGGAATAAAGAAGTAGTACCCCAGGACTATTCAGGTAGATAGGAAACTTGCTAATTTATTAGCAAGAAAACTCCTACTACCTAAATATGGAGATCCTTGAAGCCCTGTTATTTTTGTTTCTATAGGGAATAAGGATATACATAATGTTTTTATTGATTTAGGCATAGCTATCAATGTAATGATAGTGGACACTTTGAAAACATTACCATTAATAGTCATGCAACCTCATAATACCATATTACAAATGACAGATCAAGTCTATAGCAAAACTAGGAGTTATTGAAGATGTGGCAATAATGGTGGAATCATGGGAATATCTAGTTGAATTCCTTATATTGTAGCCAAAAGGTAAAACACTTGGTTATCCCATTATTTTGATGAGACCATGGTTAGCTACAGTTGTTGCCTTAATTAATTGCAGGTCAGGTGATATGACTATTTCAAATGGTAAGAATTATAATCAAATTTCATTATATCCATCTAAATGACCTTTTATTGATAATCATATAAAATTATGGGTTGATAATCTTGATATTAATAAGCAAAATCTGTCTTCTTTGGCTATGATAACATTATAGGATCATGTACGGGAAATAGATGATATGGTTAATCCTTCATTAAATGAACATCAATCATCATTGGAGCAGTCAGATTAGTTTTGGAACCATCACAGTTAGTTTTGAAACCATCATAGTTAGTTCTAGAACCATCAAAATTAGTTCTAAAACCATCACATTTAGTTTTAAAACCATCACAATTAGTTCTGGAACCACACCAATTCTCTACAAGTGAAGATAACTTCACTTTGGAGGAACACAATTTCTCTTGGGGAGAGGAAGGATCTGTAGCATCAGCTTTATAGATATCACAAGATGGTTAAGAATTTTTGGAAAACAACAATAATGAGGAGTTCATCCTACAATAAGATAAGTATCATAACTCTTCATGTTGTCCTTTGTCTAGCATTTTGCCTCTAGGAACTTTCAGAGATGTTGCTACATATCATATATTATTACCACATGCCTATCCATTAAACACCTTAATGGAACCCTTTCAACAAATCAGCTCATCATATCCTAGAACCAAACATGTTGAGATTCAACTAGGAAATTTTTTGAATATTAATAGCTGGTTAAAGAACGATGAAGAAGTCAAACTGTTTGATGTTCTGAAGGATCATACTAAAGCATTTGCTTAGGACTATAGAGATGTGAAGGAAATTCATCCAAGTATCTACACCCATCACATTTATACTAAAAATATTAGACCAGTTAGGCAACCTTAGAGAAGGATTAATCCAGCCTTAAGGGATATAGTCAAACAAGAAATTGAAAAACTATTACAAGTAGGTTTTATCTACCTTATCTCAGATATCTAGTGGGTGTCTCCTCTTGTAATTGTACCTAAAAATAATAGAAAATGGAGAATATGTGTTAACTATAGGGAACTGAACAAAGCCACCCTAAGAGATTATTTTCCCTTACCATTCATAGATCAAGTTTTAGACAACCTTTCAGGTAAACAGTACTTTTCCTTCTTGGATGGATTTAGTGCATACAATCAAATCAAAATTACTGCTGAGGATTAGGACAAAACTACATTTACTTGTCCATGGGGTAGCTTTGCTTATAGGGTATTGCCATTTGGACTATGTAATGCTCCAACAACCTTTCAAAGAGTTGTATTAGCAATTTTTGTAGACCTAACAAATGATTGTGTGGAGGTATACATAGATGACTTTACTGTGTATGGAGATACATTTGATGATGCCTTAGAAAATTTAGATAGAGTATTAACAAGATGTGAACAACATCACTTGTCTCTTAGTCATGAGAAATGTTTGATGATGGTTGATGAAGGGATTGTATTAGAGCACCATATTTCAAAAAAAGGAATTTAGGTTGACCAAAACAAATCAAGATTATTTCAGACTTGCCTATTCCTCAAACTCCCATAGATATCAAATCATTCTTAAGACATGTTGGATACTATAGGCATTTTATAAGGGATTTCAGTAAAATTGCTGCCCCCATGTTTAAATTGCTTACCAAGGAGTGTGAATTTCTTTGGGATGAATAGTGTCAACATGCTTTTGAAGAAATTAAAGAGAAATTAGTAAATACCCCAATATTGCAAGGACCTAATTGGGAGAAACCTTTTCACATCCAAACTGATGCCTCAAATACCTCAATTGGTGAAATTTTGGGATAGAGAGATGAAGAGGGAAGGATGTATGCTATTTACTATCTCAATAAAAATATTACTCCCACTGAAAGAAATTACACTACCACCAAAAAATAATTTTTGGCTGTGATCTATGAAATCAATAAATTTAGACATTACATTACAGGGTACAAAATATTTGTACATACAGATCACTTAACAATTAAATATTTAATGAAAAAACTAGTGGTTGAAGGTAGAATAATTAGATGGTCATTACTTCTACAAGAATTTGATAATACCATTGTAGACAATCTAGGCAAATCCAAGGTGGTGGCTGATTTCTTGTCAAGATTGACCAGTACAGGGGAGCAGGATCTAGTCAAGGATAACTTTCTAGATGGACAATTGTTTGTTATTTTAGCTAACACACCATGGTTTGCTGACATGGCAAATTATCTTGAAACATGGAATTTTCCTCCTTATTTCACTAAAAAAAAAAAAAAAAATTAATCAAAACCAGTGCACAGTTCAAATGGTTAAATGGAATGCTATTTAAATGTGGTCCTGATTTGGTTTTACACGGGTGTGTAAGAGAAGATGAAATTTTTGACATCCTCCAGGCATGTCATGATGAACCAAGTGGAGGACACTATTTAGTGAAAAGAATAGCTCACAAGATACTTGGCATTGGTTACTATTGGCCATCTCTGTACAAAGATGTGAAGAGATATATCAGGCAGTGTGATCCTTGTCAAAGGATGGGACAGCCAACCATTACCAATAAAATGCCTCTACAACCACAAGTAGTAATTGAACCATTTGAGAGATGGGGATTAGATTTTTTTGGAGCTTTTAATCCTCCTTCACAAGGAAAAGATCATATTCTTGTGTGTACTAATTATGTAACAAAATATATAAGTGCAGGATTTAACAAATGTCACTGAAGAAGCAATTGCTGATTTCCTTTGGCACATAATTATGATAAAGTTTAGAGCACCAAAAAGCTTAGTTTCAGACCAAGGACCACAATTTATGTCCAATATGATCTAGGCCTTCATAATGTATTATCAAATCAATCATAAGAAGTCATTTGCCTATCACCTGCAAGCAAATGGATAAGTTGAAGTAACAAATAGAGAATTATAAAACATCCTCACTAAAACAGTTTGAAGTTGAAAGAAGATATTGGGTAAAAATACTACCTAAAGCTATCTGGGATTAAAATACAACTTGGAAAACCATAATAGGGTTTTCACCATATGAGTTAATCTATGGGAAAAATCCTTTTTTGCCTATTGAGTTTGAACTACATACATTGAGGACAACAACTAAGGTGGGAATTGAATTGGATGTAGCTCAAAAGGAGTGAATCCTTTAACTCAATGAATTAGATGAATTTATAATGGAAGAACTTCACCAGATAGAGATAATACAAGGTTAAAGGAAGCAATGGCATGATTCACATATCAAGGGAAAATAATTCAAAGTAGGAGACTGGGCATTGTTGTTTGATTCTAAGTACCAATAATTCAAAGGTAAAATAAGAACCAGATGGTTGGGACCTTATCAAATCAAGCAAATATTTGACAATGGTTCTAGTTAGTTACTTCCCATTGATGGCAATAAAAGAATACTCTTGGTCAATGGACATAGGCTAAAAATTTATAGGAAGCCTCCTACTAAGGATGAATTCTTGAAGCAAATTGAAGAAAATAAAGAATTTGATCATATGGAAGAACCCAGTTCTTCTAAAATGATCAAATAATCAAATGAAAAGATCTAGAATAAAGGAAGGAGAATGAAAACTAGTAAATGGCATTCTCTTCCTAAAAAAAAAATCAGAGATCAATTGAAAATTAGTGATGACAGTTGATCTTCTTAAATAAATGGCTAATTCAAATAATTTTTTTTTGAATTCTAATTATTTTCTAACCATTTTTTAAGGATGATGTCTCTGCATGATGGATAGATTACATAATCAAGGATGGTAATTATGTTTTTAACTTGTTAAAGGTTAAATGGAAAGTTTTCATGTGTGATTAGACTTGATTTAGAAAGATTAGTATGATGAGTCATCTATTATACATCATGGTTAAATGGTGCAAAATCATGTGAAGGATATTGATGATGGAATAAGTTGGTGGATAACCATAAAGAATCATTCTTATGATTGAAGCAACTGAATCTACTAGTTCTGTTGCTGAGTATAGTTGTTCTACAACTAAAATTGATAAGTTTTGCAGCTGAGTATAGTAATTTTGCAATCAAATTTACCAAATTAGCAACTAAATCTACTAGCTCTGCAGCCAAAATCATCAGTTTCACTGATACGAGAAGTAATTTTTAGCTAACTTATGAAAGATTCAAAGAATAATGAATCATGAGAATCAAAAATAAGTTAGAACCAAATAATGATACCCAACTCCTTGCAGATGAAGAAGTAGCAAATATCTTTCAACAGGCAGGATGGCTAGAGTTTTTGAGGAAATTTCCCAAATACAATGATGAACTAGTAAGAGAATTTATTATCAATTTAGAGCAAACAAGGATAAATATTAGGAAGGTTTTCATTCTTTTTTCTATGAATATCATAAGTGAGATTTCTGGAATACCGATAATGCATGTCCCAAACTCTGTCAAAGGACATTGAAAGACCTAGCTAAAACCATATTGAAAGAATGGGAAGCTGAACCCTAATATATTTATAATATAAAGAAAATCATCAAAGGAGTTAAGAGGGCTAGTTTGTCTAAACCCTTTGACAGATTACCATTCTATATAGTTAAATATTAAACTTGTGATGGACAATTTGGGACAGTAGGAAGAGAATTCCTAAAAATCCTTATACACCTTAGATATGGAGCCAAAAAACCAGAGTATATAGTAAACCTTCTAGGGTTTCTTTTTGACTCCATCCATACCATGGCCCAGAGGTATTCTTGGGGTGTAGGAATAATTAGACATCATAGGTTAGTGCATTTAGTATGCCAACACCATTTTATTTCCAAGAAAAATGGGGAAGAAATGTGGGACAAATTTCTTGGCAAGTTTGGACAAAACCTTAGTATTCCCAGAAGAACAATTGCAACTCCTCCTGCTCCTTCAGTTTATTTGAAAACTGCTACAATTGCTGAGGAAAATAAAAGATTAGGGGAAGAGGAAATACCAAAAAGAATAAAATCTAAAAGAAAATTTAAAATTGTAGACCCTACTATATCTTCTCAAGCCATTTTTCCTTCTGATGAATCTATAGAAGAACTGATCCCTATCTCTGACAATGACAGTTCACCTAGGCCTAAGAAAAAGGTGAAAACCAAAAGAAGTTCTAAGAGGAGACCTATGTTTGCACATTTTAAGGCTCCTCAAGAAAGAAAACATCATAAAAAGTCTAAAGAAAGTTTAGAGGAGCTGGAAGAACAAGAAAGGCTAGAAACTGAAGCTGCTGATATTTTGGGCAGCACGACCATGA
This sequence comes from Torreya grandis, assembly GCA_037957365.1. Classification (NCBI taxonomy): domain Eukaryota; kingdom Viridiplantae; phylum Streptophyta; class Pinopsida; order Cupressales; family Taxaceae; genus Torreya; species Torreya grandis. Next base: position 3,959,215 of record JARHVA010000306.1, read on the forward strand.
CTCTTCCTGGACCAAGCCAAGTAAAAAAGGAAAAAGAGGATGAAAGATTTGAGGAACTAGTTTTCCAAGAAATAGGTGATACTATAGCACCATCACATGAAAAATATGAACATACATCTTGGAAAAGGAAAGGGAAATCCCCTATGGTGAAAGAGGAATGCTTAACTCCCCAAGCACTTTCAGAAAAAGAACAAAACCAACAGATTAAATAGGTTCTATTTTTTTTTGGAGTATAACTCATTATCAAGGAAAAACATGAGGAACTGAACTTCCTCAAACTCAAGTTAAAACAAAAGGAAATGCTCATTGCATAATTAACAAACCAGTTCACAACCAAGAATGAGGAATTAGTAGAAATTAAAAGGCAACTAATGGAAAATGAGGAAAAATGTACAAGATAGACCTCTGTGTCAATAGTCTCTGCACAGACTGAATTGACTTATTTTCCACTCAAGCAGTTATGCAATGACACATGCAGAGAACTCAGTGAAATCAAAGCATCCAATACAGAGTTGAAAGGCAAACTGGCAGAAGAAGAGAAAGCAAGGAAGGAATGGGAAGACAAATTTTACAAGGAGGAAAATGATAAGTATAAATGTCTTGTGAAAATACATATAGTTTTTATGATGAGTGAGAAGCTACTTGCATGCAAAAGACCTTCTCCTATTTATAGCATATTTTTAGAAGAATAATTCATTCACTGGCAGTTGTCAAGGATAGCATGTGTCCTTCCAAATGAAATAAAAGATGAAGATAATTTCTCAGCCACCTACTCCTTAGCTAATACAAAATAGAAAAACCTTCTTTGTGAATTCTACCTCTGTAATTCTATGCTAGAAAGAAATATATTTTTTATGATTAATTTTGTATGTAGGAGAAAGCTAGCTTAATGCATTTGTCTCTGTTCTTTAAAATCATATTGCATGGAAAGAAAGGGAGTCAGAGCATTGGTCAAAGGCTAGTTCATCTGGTCTATGTATGAGAATTCATTATGGTAATCCACCAGTCTTTGCTACATATTTCCAATCCCATACATTCAATGATAAATTCAAGGGACCTTATCTTTTCAGTTTACGACAAAGCATGGATGTCTTCACCTCTTATGAAAGGGCAAATTTTGATAATATCTATGATGCATGTTTAAAAAGATGGGAATTTCTCCCAGTGGCATTGAAAAAAAGGGAAGTAAAATCCACTTTAAATTTGATTTGGAGTTTAGAAAGGGCAAAAGCTTTATGCACAATAACTCCCCAGATCAATGAAACTCCCCTGAGCATATGGATAGGAATGCGGACAAGGCCACCTCTAATTCTCACCCCCATATCTCCTTGGCAAAATAGAGAACCTCAACATCTCACTCAATTTGAGGAATGGAAAAGAAAAGTAGAAGCAAGAGTAGGGTATAGTACTTTTGAATCAAAGCATTGGGATATTCAGTTCTAGCCATTTGATCTAAGCAACCAAATGGAATGCAGGATATACAATCCCAAATTTGAAGAGTGAAGTTTGTAAAGGAACTTACAAACAAGTAAGTATAGGGGAAGTGATGAGGCCAGGATATGCCCAATAAATGTATAATAAATGACCTCATCTTCCTCTCTCTTTCTATTAAGTTTGATTGCATTTTGTAACTTTTATTTTGATCTAAGTTGAGTTAGGATGTGATTATCCATCTTTTTTTGATGGTGATTATAACATTTTAAAAGACTTGTAATTCCTAACAAGTGTGTTGGAAAATTCTAGTTTTGCAATAAAACAGGTCATCATTAGGCTAAAGAATAAATATGAAGTGGATTTCATGTTTTTGGAAGCATTGGACTCAATTCAGATTAGTTCTAGAACCTATAGAATCTATTCCAAAATCATCACAGTTAGTTCTAAAACTTGCAAAATCTATTCCAGAACCATCACAGTTAGTTCCGGAACTCCATACTATTTCAAGTCATCATACTTTCAGACTTAGCTCCATAACTCTATATTTAGATCTAGTACTCTTATAGATAAGCTCTGAAACTTTTGTGGCTAGATATGGAACTGATGAGGATCTATTCCAAATGGCTAGTGATCTATCGGATTAATGATCCCATTAAATCAGGAATAGATTCCCAATTTTCCAAAATTACAGAATCAATACATTTATCACACAGTTGGACATCTAGCCACATCTTGATTCAACATCTATTCTAGGTATGATTCAGTTCCATCGTATTTATGAAACAATTACAGCCATCAAAACATCTATATATACAGACCTAGGAATTTAGTGATAGAGATATAGAATATAGAAGATAGAGAAAATCATTGAAGAATAGAGAGATAAAGGATATATTAGTACATTTGTAATATAGAACATTTTCTCAATGAAATAACCATTTCTATTTTGCAAGCAAATTAAATTGTTCAAATCATGTTCTAAGCGGAGCAAGGGCCCAGTCCTTCAAAGAACTAGGATCTTCATTTTCATCGGTATTTATATTTCTATTCGCAAAAGTAAATAGGTAACTCTATTAAATTTATAAATGCTTTCAATTCTTTAAAGTTAAGATTTGTTGTAAATTTGTTCCTACAGGCATTTTAGATTAAATTTTCATTTTTGCAACATGTGTTTGTTTGCAGCAATCTATTTCATTTCTGTAATGTGTGTTTATTTCCATCAATCTATTTCATTTCTACAACATGTGTTTGTTTCTAGAAATCTATTTCATTTCTGCAATGTGTGTTTATTTCCAGCAATCTATTTCATTTTTGCAATGTGTGTTTATTTCCAGTAGTCTATTTCATTTTTGCAAAGTGTGTTTATTTCCAGTAGGTTTGCATAGTTTGATTCCAATAAGGTTTTAACCAAGAAATCCTTAAAACATTAAAAATCCCCCAAAACAACAAAAATAAAAACATCTCCATTCAATTACTAAATCACTACGATTCCTCTTGTTGCATATAGCTTTAGACATAGCCCTAGTTAAATATGACATCAACAGAAAGTTGATTAAATGAAGGGGATGACAACACCCAATAATATGTCCTTACAAACACTCCCCAAAGATAACTTATAAAACCCAAAAAATGCCACACAAATCAAAGAAATGTGGTGATGTAAAAGACTTCATGAAGATGTCAACAACCTGATGCTAAGTTAGAATGTACTCTAAGTAATGAAATCCTTCCTAAATGTGATGATGAATGAAGTGCATGTGCATTTCAATATGTTTGGTCTTTTGGTGCTCAAATGGGTTGTATAATATGTGAATGACACTTTGGTTGTCAAACCAAAGTACAGTGGGTGAATCCTACATGAAGCCAAACTTTATAAATAACTAATGAAGCTAAAAAACTTGTTAACTTTCTATAACTACTGCCATGTACTCAACCCCTATAGATGAAAGTGAAATAGTTTATCTCTTCTTACATGCCCTTGAAATTGGAGAAGAAATAAGATAAAATATGTAGCTATAAGTGGGATTCCTATCATCAAGAGAACCTACCCAATCTAAATAAGTGTACCCAACTGAGTAGAACCCCTAGTGTATTATAATCCAAAATGGGTAGTGCCTTGTAGATATCATAAAATAATCTTGGTAGGCTACCAATGACTATCATGAGGAGCATGTGTAAACCTAGATATAGGGCCAACTATAAATGAAATGCTAGGGTGAGGATGGGTCAAATACATAAGACTCCCAATGATTTGCCTATATAATGTAGGATCACAAAGATTAGTAGTGTAGGTATAAATGAGAGTGACTCCATATTATAAAGTAAAGGGATTTATATTGAAATCAACCACACTAAAACATTGAATAAGGTCAATGGTGTACTTTTTATGACTCAAATGAATCTCTAAATATAACTAAGAAATCTAAAAACCAAGGAAAAAGTGTAAATGATTGAGATCTATCATATCAAATTACATTAAAAGTGCATACTAAATAGCCTAAATCTAAGAAAATGATCTACCTATGAGAAGTATATCATCAACTTACAAGACCAATATAACACTTTCCTCCCCAACATGATAGATATAAACTATGGGATTGAAGTGGTAGTGAATAAAGCCAGTAGAGAGATGAAAAAAATCCATCTTCTCGTACCAACCTTGAAGGGCCTAGTTGAGATTATAAAAGTTGATAAATAAGAGAACAATCATGAAAAAACCCAAGAGGATGCACCATATAGATTTCCTCCTACAAATATCCATGTAAGAAGGCATTCTTAATGTCCATTTGCTACATTGGCTAACCCTATGATGCAACAAGATAAAATAAAAGGTGGAATAGATTAATTTTGTCAATGGGTGTAAAAGTCTTAGATTAATCAATACCTTCGGCTTGTAAAAACACTTTACAACAAGACACGACTTATACTTGTCAATAGACCCATCAGCTGCATACTTGGTGTGATATATTAACTTGCACGTAGCCAACATTCTTCCCTTAAGTAGAGATAGTAAATCCCAAGTATGATTCTTCATAAAATAATAATACTCATTTGTCATCACATCATCCCACTCCTATATCCCATGAGCATGTAAAAAATATCGTGGATCCCTAGAGAATGTCTAACACGAAACTCTAGTACTTGTAGAATGTGCATGACAATCTCTAGTTAATGGAATATACTGTATAAAAGGTGTTACCTCAAAAACTATAACATGATCCCATAATGGCATAGTGATAAAATTAGTGGGAATACAATCCTCAACATCCATAACATCCTTAGGGGCCTCATAAATTGGATCTTTATAGAATAAATCCTCAGGAGGATGTGAGGAATTAAAAAAAGAAGAAGGCATGGAAGAAAATGAAGAGTCATGAGAATTGAAGCGCTCATCAAATTATACATGTGTTCAAAAAATAAAATCATGTGTGTTAGGATACAAAAGCCAATAAGATCTCATGTACTTGTAATACCCTAAAAACATCAAGGTTTTGTTAGTCTTATCCAATGTTTTCCTTTTCTTCTTTGGTACAAATACCCAAGCATGGTTCCCAAAGACTATGAAAAATGAGACATCAAAATTGGTTTCAGAACAAGCCTTGTCTAGAGTTAAATTCTCAAATTCTCTATCTGGTGTGTGATTTTTAATGTAATTCACATAATTAATTGCTTCTACCTAATAGATAGGAGGTAAATCCCATGAATGCATAATGCAATTATCCATCTCTTTCAAAGTTTGGTTCTTCCATTATGCTAAGACATTCTATTATTAAGTATTCAAAATAGAATGTTGGTGAACAATACCATGAGCTACTAAAAAATCAAATAACTCTCAACTAAATTACCCCCCCATTATCAGTATGAAGATTCTTGATGTAGCTAGAACAATAATTATTGACTAAAGCCTTAAAGACTTTGATATGAAAAAATATCACTCTTATACTTAAGAAAATAAACCCAAGTATTCCTTGAGAAATTATCAATAAAAGTTAAGTGCATACTTAGCTTCATTGAAAGGAGTAGGAAACACCATCAAATCACTATGCACAAGCTCAAGTGGTGAAGAAGCTCTCTTGGACATACCCTTAGGAAATATATCTTGGTGTTGTTTCCCTAGTGCACAACCAGTGCAAACTCCATCAAGAAATGAAATTATAGGAAGATCATCAGGCATACTATGAATGATCAACTTCTTCAAGTATTTATAATTAAGATGCTTGAATCTCTCATTCCAAAGCCTATTCTTAGAATCTTCATGAGAGACCAAAGATGTCCCTATATGAGGAGTATCATCAAAACCATTAAATTAATAGAGTCAAGAAATATAATCAACAACACCCAATGTAATGAGTGTATGAGGATCTATCAATGCCCATACTTCAGTCCCTTGAGGTGTGAAAGTCACTATCTTACCCTAACCAAAATGACAATATAATAAATAGAAAGCAAATTTGTAGTGATTTCAAGGACATATAATACATCAATTATGCATCCACCCTCAAGCTATATATCACCCTTTCCATTAACATAAATAAAAGAATAATCTCCAACCTCAATGTTGGAAGTAGAAATCAAACTAAGAGATAAAAAAGATTCCTATGAAGAAGTCATGTGGTGAGAAGCACAAGAATTTATGACCCAACTATTTGAAATAGGTGATTAAGATATCCAAATAACATTAAGTTCTTTTCTATGTTCATTAGGTGCAGTGGAGATAAAAGTTTTATGTCTTTTTACTACATCCTCTAAGGCTTTATTCTCTTAAAACACCTAGATTATTCATGATGAATCCACCCACAACAAGAGAATGCAAATCTAGATTTATTATTGGATTTGGAAGATGACTTGGGTTTGGAGTTATTGGGTTTAGGGGCACTTTAAGATGGATGAGTGTTATTGGATTTACTCTTATATTTTCCATTTATCTTTGGATTAGATGTTACTGATGCTTTATAAGAGGTGTAAGACTCAAGGTGAGACAATTTAGATTCCTCCGTAATAATTCTTTCACAAAATAACTCAAAATTAGACATTTTAAATGCGACACTTAAGGCATCCATGCTATAGAAAAAGGTAGAAACAAAGATTTGGAATTGACCTTTTAACTCAGATAGAATCAAGTATACACACTCTTCATCAATATTATCTCATCCAGTCCCATTAAATTGTGTCAACAAGTTTTTAAACTTAGTGAGATAGTCTACAATAGAGAGAAAATCTCCAGGATTAAGAGAAGTAATCTCAACTTTAAGATGCATGGCTCTCATGTGATCTAGTTTCCCAAATAAACCCTTTAATTTAACACATATTATGACTAGATAATCACATAAATCCAAATGAAACAAAATACTATCACTCACATAACCCCCAATTAAACTTATACAATCTTCAAATTTACATTGATTCCAAAAAGTTTCAAATTTTCTAGTGAACTGTGGTTGGACTTCATTTAGTAGGGACCATAATCCTTTACGCTTAATGATTGTTTCCATTCTAAGTCTCCATGTATGGTAATTATGTGTAGTCAAAGGCTCATATTGATCTAAACCATAAGAATAATCCATGCTATAAAATAACCAAAGAGCATAAAGAATTCAAAAGTGTGCACAAATAGGCACTGGGACAACTCCCCAAAAGATTTGTATTGATCCCCCTTTAAATGTTTTTTGGAACTTTATAAAAATAGTTTGTTTAAAAAAAATAGATGATACCAATGTATAGATAATTTAAAACCATACACTTTTGAAAAAATTAAACTCTATTTTGAGTTACGATTCAAAAGATAGAAGATTTATGAATTCCTATAAATGGGTCAAAATTAATAGAATTTACATTACAAGATGATTTTTGTGACCAAATTGGTAATGAAATTAGCCTTCTAACCACTCTTTAAAACTATAATTTTTTCATGGATGTTCTCAATCCCACCAAAGTGAAAAAATAATCTGTCAGTGACCCATATATGTGTGTAAGTGAAACTGACTTGCTCTTAAAGTAAAAATACAACTATTAAATACAAATAATGAATAAAATAGCTATGTTAAGAGGAGAAGAGAGTGGATTATAGGTGTTTTATGAAAATAATAGATCAAAAAAAGAATCTCTATGTAGATTATAAGGATTGATCTTCTTTGAATGTACCTAGATCCTCTTAGTTCCCACACTAACAATTTAACATAGGTCTTAGACTCTAGAAGAAGCCAACAACACTTCCAAATGCCACATGTAGATATTGAAACATAGAATAGATATATAAAATAAAGGAGATGCCAAATAGATAGGCAATAGATAATGCTTGGAAAAATACAATGTTATATCTCTTCACTCCCATACTCTAATGCACCTGCAAAAATTAATTTACTTCTACAAATTCTAACACATTCCTAAAAATTCTAACACCACACGTAGATCTTGGACATTCATGACGCCAAAGCTATAAATCAAGTGTTTGATCTAAAAAAAATAGGATGTAGGTCTCAAAAAAATACCAAAAATGTAGATAAAAAAGAAAAGGATGCCACCTATTTGGGAATCTCCCATGCAAGTAAAAAAAATGCAAATGTTACTCCAACATAGCTTTACAAACCTTCAATGCTCTCAAAACCTCCATGGTATGGCATAGGTAAAAAAAAAGGTACAGCTTTAGAATTTCTCCATGTAGACCTGAAAGCTTTTAATGCACTAGCAGATGATGATAAAAAACCAATGCTTACCTCCAACCTAGGCCTGACACATAGATAGACACCATAAAAAGGACATTGAGAAAATAAGTAAGAGAAAGATGGATAAAACATATGCAGGCTAGAAGAGAGTATGCATGCCATGGGTCTTCCTTTCCTCCACATTGACCTTTCACACTATCTTCTATGCTACACTAACTTCTTCCAATGCACCTACTGAAGTCAACTTAGATCTTATCCTCTCCAATTCTTTAATTTAGTCTATAATTAAGAAATTATATAAATATGAAATAAATAAATCCTTGTAGTAATTCTATTTTGAAAATGGAAGCCTTTATCACTTCAAGGCTCTGATACCATAACAAGAACAATGATTAAATCATTTTAAGCCAAATATCTCAAGTGCTAACATAAACATCACATCAAGTATGGTATGCAAACAAGAGATATATCATATAATATACATAATAATACATACAAGTACAATAGAGATACCTTAAATAAATAGGTAAGGAAAAATAAGAAACAATCCTAACTAACCAATGTGGCATAAATCCACACAAAGGACAAAACTAGGAAAAGACAAAAAACTATCTAGAACATAGTAAACATGAGAAAACACTCTAACAGTTAGATATTACACAAAGTAATAGTATTTTAATATATAAATCCCTTATTAGATTACCTTAATACTTAAAATTATTATATTTATAGGGTCTTGTTTGCTTTCCATCTTCCACCTTAGGCAATTTAGGCCCTCATTTATCTACCATCTTCCCTTGATTATTTGTTTATTTTAAGCCATCCCCTCTTATGCCACACAATTTCTTAAACACTAGATTAGTTTTATTTTATGTATTAGTGTATAACCCTAAAATATAGATATGGAGAATTTAGGGTTAAAGGGGTAGATATATCCTAAGGCACAAGGATGGTAAATACCTCTAAAGTAGGTCAATTAATTACAAAACTCATATAAAACACGTATTGAATTTATTATGCTGAGATGCTAAAGATATAAAGTATAAATATGCTAGATATTATAATGATAATAAAAAAAAGATACTTAGATAGTTATGATGCTAATATAGATCTATATTTTGAACAATAATAATTTATACTAGATCTAGATTCTAGATTAGTCATTTGATTCTAGAAATTATACCTTTGTAGCCACAGACACTTGCATCAACCTAGGATGATTACATAAATATTATTGTCTAAATTAGATGCATGTTTCTAATACAAAATACTTGTTGAAATTAGATGAAACCACCTATATGCTTCTATGTTCTATTTATCCTTTGTTGTGTTCTATTTTTCCTTTGCTCTGGTGCATTCAAATTTGGGTCATGGACTATCGCTTCTTGTCAAATAGTAAAACCCTAGTTCTTCATATTCATAGTGGCTATTTAAAAATGGGTTAGTGGGAACATGGCATTGAGATAACCCAAAGACACATTTGTTAATGAGTGCTTCCTAAATATCTAATACTTTGAAGAGGGACTTAGACTTATGTAGTTCTCTCCTATGTGTTGGTTTCTATGTGAATCATGTAGTGTGTGATAATCAAGTATAATAGTGACTTAGATTATAACTTGGTAAATATGGATCACAAAATTATCATTCAATTATTTAGATTGATAGCTATTATGTTCTTATGATTGATATGGAAATAATATAAAATAGGGAAGCTTTGCTTACTTAAGTGCTTGATTGAGTGCTTTTTGATCTATACTAGGTATCCTTATGAGTTGGTAAGAAGTTACTAGGTGAAGAATGAATGAGGGTTGATAATTTATTTATACCAATACATTTGAAAAATATCTCACATCAAATCACTTAGTTTAACCATAGTAATACATTTCATTTACAAATTGGATAACTTTAGGGCATTAAACACTTGCATTGGAATAAGACACTTGTGTAGATGTAGGATTTTAACTAGGATACAAGTGTTTAAGAAGTTAAAAAATAGGTGCAGGTACAAAACTTGTAGATATGGTAGATAAGTAGGTTTATAACATTTTGGGCATAATATATGGCTTAGGTCATTATAATAACATTGATTAAACTAAGAGATAATAAATTAGGCATAAAGAGAGTATATGTAAGTTTTTTGGTAGTGGGAAAGGTCTATAAGCTGAAGGTGCATCTATGATATGTATTTCATAAGTGTACAAAACTAAGGTGCTCAATAATTTTTAAATAGTATCTACATTTGCCTCATATTTAATATAATAATGAACTTACTAGTTTAAAGGATAAGGATTGCATACTTGGGTGTGTATAACACACCTTACCTTTGCTTGAGTCCAACTTGAGTGCCTTGTTGGTGATTGATCTAGATCTGATAAAATTTTAAAATATATAATTAATGCATAAAATATGAAATTGAAAGCATTGAAATTTAAAGAGAGCAAGGTTTAGGAGTACACATGTGTATCGATGTGACTATATTTCCTTTTGACAATTTGATTTGAAAGATGTATCATTATGGATCACTAAAAATAAGACTAGGACAAATATAATTATGAAAAGTGCATATATCTAAAGAGATAGAGATATATTAGAGGACATGTGTCCCCAACCTTGGAGAAAAGGTGAATTAACACTCTATAATTAAGATTAGCTCAACTATGCAACCCAATCATACTTATAACCTAGTGAATATGAGTGAACCAAGTCAACTCACAATATAAATCAAGTCAGGTTAGATGATGTAATCAAGTCCAATCTATAAACTTGGAAATATTTAATTATTTAATCACCTCAACCATACCAAAAATTAAATCAACTAATGTATTATATTAGCTCTATATAGTTTGTTAAATTCCAACCTTGTGGGTGATGACAGTCCCTAAAAGTGTTCTGAATCAGAAATTGATTTGATTTTAAAATATTGGGTACATATTTCATAAAATATGTACCTTAAATATGTATCATTCTAAAATTATGTATAATAATGGTACCAATGTATATAATTCTTCCATAATTATGTATCTAAATCATATAACTATGAATTTTGGCCAATTTAAAACTAAGTGTGGAAAATATGTTTTCAAAACATGCCCCCACTATAATTTTAAACTAAAAATGATGTAAGTGTGGAGAACATGTTTTAAAAACATGCCCCCATTATAATCTAAAACTAAAAAAATGGAGTAAGTGTGGATAAATTTTTTCTAAAACATGCACTCCATTGATATCTAAATCTGAGAACTGGTGTAAGTGTCAATGTGGAGAAATATGAAAACTGGTATAAGTGCTAATGTGGATAAATATGAAAATTTATTTAAGTGCCAATGTGGAGAACACGTTTTTTAAAAAATCACTCACTATAATTTGGGTATGTTGCATATTGAAAAAATGTGGAGAACATGTCTCTAAAACATGCCCCCATTGAATTTGAAACTATGACAAATGTGGAAAACATGTTTCCAAAACATGCTCCCCACTAAAATCTAAATCTTTAATTTAATGTGAAATTCATGCCTCTATGGTATGCCCCTAATGATATGCCCCCTTTTGAGGTGAGGGGAAGTAGAAACTGGTAGTTATTTTACCTTAAAAGGATAAGATAACTATATAATATTTTTATGAAAAATGTACCATATATAAGGAACATGTCTATGTAGATATATCATGCAAGCACACATAATTTTATTACACAAAGTATTAAGATTCATGATGTAGATCACATAAAAATATAAATAGAAATAATACAAGTTTAACAATAAACCAAGCACACACACTCAAGAGAAATAAAAAAGACATAAAAATACAATGGTCTAAGGATAACTCAAATAAGGGGCATATTCAAATATCACACAATCAAAGGGACATGACTTAGTCAAATGCCCATAAAATAAAGAATTACAAATTAAAATGTCATCATACAACAAAAAATGACATATTCAAATGTCAAAGAGGAAAAAAAAGGCAAAAGAGACACAAATAAAGGAGAATATTCAAATGATCCAACAATTAAGACAATAACAAGGCAAAATATTCAAGGAAATGCATAAATAAAAGCATAGGAAACTAACATAAACATATCAGACTAGTTCCTAGATATATGTGTTATAAAAAATGTCAAGTACATAGTATATTAAGTACACTATGACAGATATGAGCATGGATAAAGGCATGTGTAAGTACATATATTAATTCAAACATGATAATGTAAATTGACCATAAAATGATATAACCTAGATGTATCATGATCTTAAAGTTAGATGCCCCAACATCTTAGTGACACGAGTAGATGGAAAAACTAACATACAAAAGTGCATAGATCAAGTATTTGTGTATGCCTATATCAAACCCAAAATATAGGAAATAGGCATACATGTAAACATGTATACCAAGGGGCCAATAGAACATGTAAATGCTAAATATTGGTTTTTTAATTTTGGAAGTTTTTATGATTTTTTTGGTATTTTTTGGAATACTTGAGAGGACCAATCAAGGAAGTACTCATCATCAAAAGGTGCAAGTTCACTTGAGGCATTTTCAATTCTTTGTTTATAGTGAAACATGTCCACCTCTTTCATGTTTTTATATAATGGTATTCTGGAAGCCACCGGTGTGGAAGGGTGGCCATATCCATCATGGTGTAAGCAATATCCTTATCCCTAATAATAAAGGTGATACACACATGTCTACATTATGCAGTGTTACCTTCCAATCAAAAAACCAATGTTTTCCAAATTTGAATGTCAAATTTGGATCTTGATTGAATATCCATATGCTCATGGGGACTACTTATGGTCCACATACTACTAGTAGGTAGATGTACCCAGGAGATTCTAGCATTAGCAGAGAGTATGTTAATTTAGTTCAATTGTGTCCCAACTATTGAAATAATGTAGTGTTACACATTATATCCCAATTGTTTCTATAAAACTTGAGATGTTGATAATAAAACCCATCAATATTAGTAGTAATGGTTAAATATTTGTGCATTTTTTACTTTTTAAGATGGTTTTCATGTGAATCTTTGGAAGTAGTTTGTATTTTTCTATTTTCAAGCACAATTTGTATGTGACCCTCACTCTTATATTTATGAATTTGGTTTTGTGATGTATGAAAGTGACTTGTATGATGGATATTTATCTGATGATAGTTACAATAGGGTATCCTTCATTTAGAAACAATTGTACTACTTGATTTGTGTCTGTTATAAGGTAAATATATCATGTGATGTTAAAATAACATGGAAAGTATTATATTCATAGTATCCCAGTTTAATGTAATCTATTTAATCTATTGTGAAGTCTTATGAGATACCTCCAAATTATTTACATGATGTATCTATATTTGACCCTTGTATGGTTGACTTAATGTTTGAATCCAAGAGGGGTGTATGGAATAATAAGTGTTTACATGTTCATCTACCATTTTTTCCCCTTATTTGTTTTGGTTATCTATCCTCTATATGTGATTTTATTTTATATGTCCCAAGACTTTTAGGTTCAAATAGGTTATGCAAAAGATGTTCAAGTGGATAAAAATTAAGTTTTCACAATGTCTCATCTATCATATCATGAATTATATCATCATCACTATCATAATAATATGAAACATGGGCATATTTATGCTCATTATTGACTAATAAATGAAGCTCAAATATTAGATGTACTTGTGATTTTTATATCATTGATTCTTTTGGTATTGTTTATTTTTCTTGATGTGCATTTGTGTGAACTTAAATGTTTAGTGCCTTATCTACATTTAAACATAATGGATCCATTGTATTTGACTCACCCATTTCATAATTTTATATACTCTAAAGAGGATACATTATGAAGGAGACACCAATATAGGAACACCTTCTATATTAGAATGTATCATTTTACAAAATTTATAAGGTGTATCATTGATAGGCATTGCCAATAAGGTCTTATCATGTATAAATTTTACACATCAATGTATAGTAGTTGGGACAACCTCCATTATGTGTATCTAAGGTCTACCCAAAATTAAATTGTAATGTAATGAATGAGACATTACCTGAAAGGTGATTCAAACCATTTTTGGTCTTAATGTTACATACAAAGTTATTTAACCAATCATAGGGCTATGTGAATTATCAAATCTCTTGATATGTATCACTATATTTTATACAAGGTTGGTGATAATACCCATGGTGGTTAGGAAATTTGATCTAAAAATGTTTAAGCTTGATCCATTATCAAAGATCACCCTTTTGATACCCTTATCATGCATAGTTACTTGTATGAACAAAGGTAACTCTTGGTCAATATAATCTTTAGATGTTAAAACTATTGGAGCAAAAGTGATTAGTTTTGCATTATTTTTGAGATCTTACATGATATCTACAAAGCAAGCTAGCTCAATATCACTCAAAACTTAGGTTTAATACAATGCTTCATTTAAGATATCTTTATAAATAGTAGATTGATTTAGAAGTTCAAGGATGGAAATATTAGTATGTGTGTTTCTCAATGGTCACTAAGGTCATATCCCTTAGATTTTATCACAAGATTTGGCTTAGAAGGTACATGTTATAAATTAATAGGTGGCAAATTAGGTTAAACACATTTACCTTTTTGAGTATTGATAGCATGGACCACATAATTCAATATAATTCATGGGTGAATAATGGGTGTGGGATGGTAGCTGTCACTCGAATAAGGTCTAGGTAGAACAAAAGGTTGAGATCATGCATGTTAGTATCTGGATACTAGCTCTATAATATTAAAAAAGGAATTATGAAGATAGATTAAATGTTTTTATTTTAAAACCCTCTCATTATATTGATAGATCTACTTTTTTTTTTTTGGATTATACCTTGGATTAACATAGTAAAATAACAAATTATCACTAAATTTATAAATTGTAATATAAAATGAGGTACGCATGCATACATATTGAACTTATTGATAGAAAAGAAAACCTAATTTTTAACTTGTAAAATATTTTCAAATAAAAAATTAAAAATAGAGAATCATGAAACCCTAGATCAGTATGATGCAATTTTAAACATATTGATAGAAAAAAATTTGATTTTTAACTTGTAAAATATTTTGAAATAAAAAATAAGAAATCAAAAACAAAGAATCATGAAACCCTATATAAATAGCTAGGGTTTTGTAGATGAAAGGTTTGTGCACCAAATGTTTAACCCTAAAATATAGATATGTGGGATATAAGATTAAATGGGTAGAGATAGCATAGGACACAAGGATAGTAAACTATCTCTAAAGCAAACCAATTAATTACAAAACTCAAATATAACTTATACTAAATTTATTATGTTGAGATGGTAAAGATAAAAAAGTAATGCTATGTTATATATTACAATACTAATGAAAAAAATATACTTAGCTAGTTCTGATGCTAATACAAATATAGATCTAGAATAAGAATAAATTAGACTAGATCATTTGTTTGATTTCAAAAACTATAAATCTATAGCTACAGACACTCGTGTCGACCTAGGATGTTTGTTTTAATGCTATTATCTAAATTTGATACATGTGACTCATATGAAATATGTGCCAAAATTAGATGAAAACATCTATGTGATTCTAGGTTCTATGTTGCCTTCACTCTAATGCATTCAGATTTGGGTCATGGACTGTCGTTCCTTGTCAAATAGAAAAACCCTAGTTATTCATCTTAGTAGTGGTTTTAGGAAAAATTGATTAATGGGCACATGGTCTTGATTTTCCCCAAAGAATCTTATATTTATGGGTATTTCATACATAGTGAATACTATGAAGAGGGCCTAAGACCTATGTATTTATCCCCTACATGTTAGATTGTGTGTGAATCATGCAATGTTTGATAAACAAGTACAATAATGACCTAGCTTGTAAATTATAAAATGTGGCTCATGGAATGCTAATTCAATACTTTAGACTTGTAGATATGTTTTCCCTATGATTGATATTAAAATATGATAAAATATGTAAGATTTTCTAACTTGAGTGCTTTTTGGTCTATGCTAGGTAGTCTTGTGAGTAAGTAAGAAGTTTTTAGGTGAGGAATGAATGAGGGTTTATCTTATATTTATACCAATCACTTTAGAGAATATATAATAGTAAATCACTTAGGCCAACCATAGGAATATATTTTATTTTCAATTTGTATGAATTTAGGGCACTAAACACTTGTGTTGGAATAGGACACTTGCATCAACATAGGCTTCTGATTGAGATGCAATTGTATAGGTAGTTTAAAAATAGGTCTAGGTCTATAAATTGTATAATGGATAAGTTTTTCATGGATATATTCAAGTGAATAGGCAAACATGCAAAAAATTTAGATTAGGTGAAGTGACCCAACACATTTCTCATATGATTGAGATAAACAAACTAGTTTTTAGTTGGTCAGATTAGGTTACATAGAAATTTTGAAGTAAATGATTTGGCCTAGTAATGCATGTTCATTTCTCATATGATTTAGATATGTGAACTAGATTTTAGTTGGTTGGATCAGGGCTCAAAAATATGTGTTACACATTATTTTTATGAATATGTAACAATAAGGCACCAATCACCAAAGATTATGGGGTTCTCTTATACTCCATTAAGGAATGTAGTTGCATATTTGGAGCCAACTGTTGTGAAATTGTACATTTCATGACAACACCCCAAATCACACTTGTATAAGATATTAGAGGTGTTTTAATGATAATGATCATTTTTTAAAGATAATTGAAGATGCTGACTCTATAGCCTAGTGCACAAGGCTTGGTTCATGTGCATGAATGTACTCATAAGAATACTAATGATAGTGGATCAAAAAAGAATGATTGACCTTTGCTTACTAAAAAATCAATAATTATGGTCAGGTTTACAAGAAGAGGTTATGGTACCCTGAAAAGAGTTTTTATCTTAGATGTATGTACAACATATTTAGGATTTTAAGTATGTCATTGATATGAGGGAAAAAATTAACATAAATTAACATGAATCCCATTAATCCATCATTAGCTTGATCCATAATAAAATTAGATATGCCTTTGTTATTAGGTGGTGATGTGAACTATGACCAAAGATCCATCCTTACCAATGAACAATGAAGAATTATCATCTTAAGAAGTAATTAATAAACACAAATCACTACAAAGATGTGGTTTAACCTTATCCAAAAGGTAAAATATGATAGTTTGGGTGTTATTGACACCTAGTGTTTTGGGACATCCATGAAGAAGTACAAGGACATTATTATTTTAGATGATAATCTGATTTGGTGAGGGTTGTGAAAATATTACATCACACATGCCTTTTTATGCACTTATGAATTGGATTTTATTTGTGTACATAGTGGAATTATGGGGATTTCTTACCTGGTTGTACTTCATTCCTAGAATTGAGTTTTAAATAGATAATCAACCTTTAATGATCAATGTACCATATGGAGGGAGATGTAACATTTTAATTCAAAGATTATAAGTAAATGCTATTGATATAATTTTAAACTCTTGCAATTTATTTATTATGAAGGGTTTATTCTCAATTATTATGACAAACCCAAACTTTAAACAAAAAATACATTGGGTAGTTTCAAGAATTTGGTGGTGTAGTGCCATATAGGCCCATAGAGGGCTTGGTATTTAATGTTGCTTGATTATTTAATAAGGGTGGTGAATTTCATAATTTCTCTATGTATCATGGAGGAACCAAATTTGGTTAAAAGTAACCAAAATAGGGGCACCTAAAATATCTATGAAAATATATGAAACTATGTGAACCATATCTAATCAAATCAGATCCTGTTTATAGTTACCCAAGTCAACCTGGTTTAGAGACACATCTTTACTATGTATAATTAGGAACATGAGAAACATTCATTTCTAATACAAGTAAAATATAAAATGCCATTGTGACATTTATTGGAAAAAAATATAGCTTGCATGTATGGTTTGTGAGCATTATTCTTAATTATAGAAATGCTACCTTTAATATAACAAAGGTCGCCTCACTAAGAAATTCTATACAATCAAATATTATGAATACAAACTTATGAGGTAATATGGCTAGCCTGGAAGTGGTAAAATAATCCTATCAGAGTATGGGTTTCATGGAATTTATCTTATTTTGATACTTATAACTCCTCATTTTAACCTTCCTCATGGACCTTGGTGGCCTCTATGTAGTATGTATCACTTTGCTCTTTTACCTCCTAGCATAATTTGAATATAGGGTAAATTTGTTTTGATATGAGTATAAATCTTTGTAAAAGCTTGTGGCTCATTGGTGTGCTCAAGAGAACTAGGATAAAATGCATTTCCACTAGGGACAAATAAGTTAAAATTTATTTTAAAAAATACCAAAGCTATTCATCAACCACATACAGTTAGTGAAAGGTCCACTTCTACTAATATTTGGGATAAAAGTCAACAAATTGGTGATCTAAAGTCCAAATATTTTGGAAAATATGCAAAGTGGTAGAAACTAATGAAACACCTACGTGGAGGTAGTTGCATGGAGATTGATAAATAAAACATGGAAGATAGTAAAATACGTTTGAAAATGACAATATGCATAGAACTGGATTCAGAACATGAATCTCGGTCCATTGAGATAATTGGTTCAAGAGGAAGAAAAGTGATTTTCAACATGTTAAGTAAGGTAAACTATTTTCTAACATGTTATATTCATCCACATGGATCAAACTCAAATATGAGATGGTTTTTCTAGACCACATTTTGGTTTAAATAAACTTTCAAGTTAACACATCCTATACCTATATTTCAAACAACTTCAAATCTTTGAACAAATTTTATCTCTATTCAACAACTTTTAAAGAATAATTTAGCAACTCTCTACCTGTCATGTGGATTGATTAGGTCTACTTTGCATAATTATACTTCAATAAATTATTTTATAATGTGAAACTACTCCCAAAAGCATGTAGTATAAATTTGAACTCCAAAAACATATTAAATATTATCTAATGTGGTCTTCTTAAAGCCATTTTACATATTGCAGGTTTGGAAATGATTTTTACATGCAAAAATACTCCTCAAATCCCACCAACATTATATAGACCTCGTATTCATGTTGCATTTTATTAAAGTAAGGTAGTTATAGTAGGGAAAACATTGTATTAAAAATTAAAACATAGTTTTCTATAAATAAAAGCTAGTTTTGACAGAAATAGAATATAGTATTGCATGTTAGCACCATGCTTGGTTTTGGTTTCCTCGCCCATCTTCCTTACACTTTTTTAATCCTCCACATGTCATTTGGATATATATAATGTTGTTTTAAATAATAAAACATAGTTTTGGCTATGTAGAAGGTGGTTTCAAGGCATAATGCATGGTATTAACTCATGAGTAGTTTTATATCCTCCATTATACATATGGAGGTCTTTAAAAAGTGATTTTTTAAGAAAAAAATTCATTTCAAACTTGATATCCTTTTCCTTTTTTATGAAAATGCATTTCAAACATCTCAAAAGCATTTTTGAAGTATTCAAAGGTAGTTTAATGAATAATAATTGGTATTGGGGCTTTCTAACGACCATTCCATCTCACAACTAATTGGTTTAAATGATAAATGCATGGTATTCAAGTTCTCCAAGGCCTTTTAAAACATAAAACCTTGGTTTTAAGCTTTCCAAAGGTATTTTTAAGCTCAGAATTTTTTGTTTTTGAAATAAATCATGGCATTGAAGTTTTATGGAGCTTTCATCATGCCATTTTTTAAAGTGTATCCTTTACAAACCTTTTTTACATGAAAAATCCTTCCTCCAAGTGTTCCAAGCTATTATTAATCTTACAAGGTGGTTTTAATAGATTCAAAATGATGTATTGTCTTGCGCATCCTTTTTGATGATATTTTACATATTATGAGTTTGGCAATGCCTTTTTACATGAAAAAAGACTCCTCAAATCCCACCAACCTCCAAAGAATTCTTTTACCATATCCACATGGAACTTATACATGCAAGGCTTGAGAAAACACTTGAAATAAACTTTGGAAAAGATAACAAATTTTAGTGTATTGTCCCTCCAAGATGTATATTTCATATAAAGTGGCACTTGTAAAATTATAGTTAGTTTGGGAGATGGGTTAGTCATAGAAAAAACTGTAATTTCATCTAAAAGAATGGATACTACTATATATCTATCCAATCAAGTAAGTTATTTAATTAACTTCCAATTTTTTTTACAGGAATGAAACTACTCTATCTAAAATGAAATTATTAGGCATCTGCTATGGATCTTGTGAAAATACCATTTATAGTATTTAATAGGATATCATATATAATTGTATGCTTATAATGCTAACTTAGCATAATTTGATACATGATTGACATTCAATGATGTATGAATGGGCCATCTACATGATGGGTTTAAATAATTCTTTTACTATAATTGAAATAGTGGATCATGTTGTTTATGACCATCATCTTTTCATAGAAGAAATTGGTCCACTTAAAAAAATTGTACTTATGGGTATGGGTGATCCATTGCATAACTTTAATAATGTAATAAAGATTTCAGAGATAAAATTTGATTGTCATGGTCTCTATTTCAGCCCTCACAAAATAATAATTTCCAATAGTGGGTTTGTGCCACAAATAGGACATTTCATTCAAGATTTCACTTATGAACTTGATGTTAGTCTCAATGAAATAATAAATGAGAAATCAATGAAATTATAGAAGAAATCAAAGAAAACATTAAAAACATGTTTCCTCAATGTGGTGCTTGAATTGGAGAGATTGTTCATATGACAGGGGAATCTTCGATGAGAGAAGGCATGTTTGTTGGATATGAACACATCTATTTTTGGGCTTGTCACTTAAAGATTCTAATAAAAATCCATATATTGCATCAATAGGTGCATATGTATTTAAAAACCATGAAATGTACATCGAGATTCAATACCTAAAGAATTTTTATGAAAAAAGAGAAAGAAAAATTGATAAAATAAGTGGAAAATTCAAATCTAGAAATGGTTGAGAAAGATTATTCTCAACAAAAAAAAAAATTTCTTTTTTCTAATAACCACTCAAAATAACTTTTTCTCTCTCTAACTTTATATTTATATATTGCACTTTTTGTAATAACTTAAAAAAGTCATATTTAAGTTTTTAAGTCATTTAAGAAAAAATAACTATAAAATAGAAATGTTTTTTTCTAAAAAAGTGGTTACACCCTTATAAGCTATAAATAGGATGATGGCCATTGTAAAAGGGTTCAAAAATTCTTATGTTTAGATCTCAGGAGGAAAGAATGGCCGCATCTTTATACAAGTTATTTGTTTTTAAAGAGTGTGGTGAATTAAAAGTAGACAAACATAATCTGAATATATTTCTTTATTGGTGATGAGTATTTATTATTTATAATATCTATTATGTAGTCTATGAAAGAATAAATATATTAAAATATGCACTTTTTAGATTATGTGTAAACTCTCTTAGTTATGAAAAATTTGTGTTGGAAACCCTACAAAATAGACTTTGTGTTGTATACACATAATTTTGTTTGAATGAATACTTTGAGATTTTGGGTAATCATTCATGTCATTTTCCCTATGTTTTTATTAACAATATTAAAAATAACATTCCAACTTGAACTATTTGATGCCAAACAAAATCCTATCTGAAAGAAGAAAACAAAGACTTTGTGTTCATTTCCAGCCTAAAATACAGAGCATTTCATAGAAAATTTTATCTTGAAACCTCTTTGGTGATGCCTTCATTCCCCTTTTTGAAGTATTCCTTTCTCATCCTTTTTGTGGATATATGTTTCCATTGTTGAACTATCCTACTTACTACAGTAATTTGAGTAATCCAAGTGATTTGATGTGTTTACTCCATTGCATATTTTCCATTGACTTATTTATTTATTTTTATTATCTTTTCACTCTCTTTTCATTCTTATATTTTCCCTTTATTCCATTTTTTCTACCTTTTCATACTTTCTAGTTAATATTATCAAAAAACTAAAAAACCCCATCATATGAGGAGCTTCCCCTCTCAAACATAGAGGAAAATAATGCTTAAACTTATGATTTCTCTAATTTAGCAAGGTTTATGTCATATTCAGTTGGATGAGTCATTAAAATAATTTGAATAAGTAATATGACATAAAACATTTCTAAAAAACCCAAAAATGATTTGTTATGGGAGTCACCCAATGTGTAGTTGGTTATGTGGCATATTAATACATGGATACTTAGCATTATATGCCTTGGTAGAATAAATAAAAATGAGCACTATGTTTAATGTGGATTATTTTACATGTGTACATGGAAAGAAAATCAAATAAGAAGAAAAGCCAAAAGTTCATGATCACAAAAGATGAATTATGATTATAAATTATAAATATATAGTGACCACGAAAGATGAAACCATGTGTCACTTAGTGGAGGCCAAGGCAAACAACTATCCTATATCCAAGCAAGGATTAAATATCTACCATGGTGGATAATAGTCCTATAAAAACATTCATGATAAACTAGCTAGTGTGTGCACTATGTAAATAATATAGTCTGATATTAGACACATGGAAATGTTAGTTTTGACCTACCTTCACCCTAAATGAATTGGGTGTAGATATATGACTTTAATTCACTATTATATCACATTGAAATTCTATGTATGGGTCCAATCCTTACAATTTTATCTCTATCACCTATAATAATTCCCTTACTTTATGCCAGACTAATAAATTATCATACTCAAACATCTATAGATCATCATATCCATATTCTTACCCCAAAACATAAACATAATACTAAGATGGTACTATCCAATTAGAACCATCCAAATATAAATAGCCTTAAATCCATACCAAATTTTCTAATTTATAGGTGTTAAAAGCTATATCATAGGTTTTGTGAATTCAAGGAGCACTAATTACACATATAAACCTAGTGGGGAGAAATATATGAAGTTTTAATTCCATATTTTGAGAATTGATATGTATACAGGGCTTAACAATTCAATGAATATTGATTTGGGTAAACTCAACCCACCTTTCTTCCCATTTTGTAGGACTAATTCTATATTTGTAAGTGGACATAGGGTTTCAAGTGAAGGAGATATATTTTTTTTGATTTGTGCAAATAACCAGACTTTAGGATCACATGTAAACCTAAAAAACAAGTAGGTACACCTTATTATATCAAAATAAATAAGTAAAATCTATAGAGATAGAACCATTGGAATCAAAACACAACATTTGATAGTACCAAAATGAGGCTAAAGATATCATTTGGGTACACATATAGGTATAGATCATGATCTGAGTGAATTTTATTCCATTTTTCCATCCATCCTGCTATTTGCTTATAGTCTTAATATTCTATATATAAATTAACTACTAAGTCTCTTATCTCTTTGTTGTAATTTTCATATTTAGCAAGCTATAATTATAGATCAATTCAATATTTAATATTCATATTTATACTTAAATGTTATATATTTTAATTTGAATTATTATAATAGTTTCTATATTATTTATGGTTATAATTAATCCAAAATATGGTAAACCACACTATAAAAAACAAGTAGACTGTGACAAAAAAAACATAATCACCCATAGAGTGATAGTATAAATTCATACAAGTTTATAAGTGGCCACAAGGAGAGGACAAAGTAGACAACATGAATGAAAGTGTATGGTAAATTTCAAAACCAACCATTTAGCCTAAAAGAAAGTAAATGAGAATGGAGGAAAGAAGTGGTCACAAAGAACTATAAGTAAAAAAAACATGTGAAATTCTATCCTTAAATTTTATGGGAATAGTCTAAAGTATATGAAATATTTAACGAACACCAAAACTCTCTAAAATAGAAATAAATTATATACAAATATGAAATTCAAAGAAGGGGGAGATGAACTTGAGGAGTTCAACAAAAATGCTATTGCTCAACAATATTGACTACACTCTATTAAAATGTACATGAATTTCTATGGATAGAACAAGGTGGATTCCTTAGTTTCACCTTATGTAATATGTGTAAATTTCATGATGGTTATCAAGTAGAACATGGCACCAAATTATCTCACCATTGATACTACATTTTAAGGCCTATTAAGTAAGAAAAAAATCTTTTGTACCTATGATGCATATGTTGTGACTTTCACCATGATTTTAATTTTTTAAGACTTATCTAAAACAAAGATGATATTAGATACTAGATACATTATAATTAGGTGTTACTATCATAAGATAATATTTTTGAATTTCTTGCATCATCTAAAATACCTATGAAATTTGGGAAGATTAAGAATGGATTTAGTAGAATGTTATACTCTATTTATTTTATGGAGTTATTTATGTAAATTGAAATGTTCAAGAGTAGAAGAGAATGGCTACTTTTATTATCATGCTAAAAGCCTTAATGAATCCTATAGTCTCTAGGAATAATGGAATAAACAAGACTTATATCTATGTTCTTCTTTTTACTTGATAATGGATATTTTGATAATGATAAAAATAAAATCATCATAGGAGGCTTAAGTCATTCCATTATATTTATATATGTATTATCTCATTAATGACTATTGTAGTACTAAATAAAAATGATGCCACTAAAATAGAATGTAACCTATGACTAAGGAAATTATATGGGTTTTCTCCAATTGATGGAAGTAATTGGACACAGTTACCTAGCCTCAATATTAATTGTGCATAGATTGAAATCTAAGAAAAATTTGAATACATAATATTGTGAAACATTAGGACTAAGATCAACATGAAGAGACCTTAACATTATATTAAACTCCTAACCCTATTTGAAATCAATGGTGTATGTTAAATTGGTTTATAATTGGATTCACAGTAGAATCCAAGCCCCTTATACTAGAATGGATGTATTTTTTAGTTATTTTAGAAACATGTATTTGGGAAATTTGATATCAATGGTACTATATTTAGTAATTCATCATTAGTTCTAATATACTCTCTCACACCTAAAATAATTCCCTCAAAATATAGTCACTTGGTGATAATTCACCCTTTGTATTCATGGTCATCTAAACCTTTTGAAGATGTGTTTTATGGTCACCAAGTAGAACAACCAATAGTTGAATGTGAGACTACACAAGATATAATGCTTAGCTCATGACCATCACCTACCTAGGTTGATTGATTCATAGATATATTGATATAAATTGGAATAGATATTTAACAAGGCTAACAATAATGGAAATCAATCCAAAACCATAAAAAACTATCCCAATCTAAAACAAAACTTATGATTGGGCAAAGGAGGTCAATGAAAAAAATAACATAATGAAAAAAATATATACCTTAAAAATTATAGCCCAATTTAAATTCCTTGACAATATTTTATGAGACCAAATGACTAATGTATGATTCTTGATTGTTGGATTGCTTGACTATGGCTTTAGGGTTTGTAACAATGGTGTATGTGTGAATGCTTGATAAGTGATTGATATCAAGATGACAACACTATAACATGAAATTATTTAATTCTATAAATATTATTCATTGTATGGAGATTCATGTGCTTATATAAAATGTGGTAGATAGATTTAATAGCTAGATCTGAGACATGTAGATTAGAGATGAAAGGTGGAGAATTATTCTAGGAATTTAAAATTCCTAGAAAAACCTAGAAAGAGATTAATGTGGGGCTCTAGGAAAATTAGAGGTCTTTATATTTCATTAGAAAACATAAATGAGGTTAGTTGGTGGGTTATCAAGGTGATTTTTAGGGATTCTTAGTGGGGGTAGTTGAGGGTAGTTGGAGGATGAATTTAAAATTAAAAAATAATGTGAGGATGTGCTTAAAGGTTAAGTGAGGTTCTATGTGAGGAAAAATAAGATGATTAATTTATATGGGATGAGGGGTAAGGTTAGGATGTGGATGTAGAATGAAATGGGGATGTTAATAATTCTAGGGAGATGATATTAGTTGGTAATTAGTAATGAGAATTAGTGGCATATAATGGAGTGAGTTAATCTGGATGTATATATTTCCCCCTTCTTTGAAAGGGCATTGTGATTAGAAGAAGAAATGTACTTTCAAAGAAGAAAATGGTTGTGGATGTTAGTAAGTTAGGATTGATGATGCCCCCTCAATGGGTCATATGTGGAGGAATGAGAAATATGGCCACTCAAAAGGAAATGAAGGGTGGGATGTGTGAAGAGAATAAAAAATGATTTGGGTTGGACTCAATATTTAGGATTATTAATGTGATTGTGTTAATTCAAGGGTAATTTATGAACTACAATTTGATTAGGAATTAAATTGATGATGTCCCTAGAAAATACATATGAAAGGGAGAAAAACTAATATTATGGATGTGTCCTAAGTGAAGTGGTCAACCATAAACTTGGATAACTTAGAAAAATAAATCCATGAGATTTGGCTGTGTCCCAAGCAAGGACACATGCATGGGAGATCTGTGGGATTGAATTTAATAAGTGATTGATATGATGTCCTAGGATTTACACATAACATAGGTAAGGGTACATGCTATGGAGAGACATAAAGTTGAGAATGATAGGGATTAATGTGTCTTGAAATGAATCAATAAATGATTGACTAAGTAGTTGTATTCTTATTTTTGCCCTAAGTGATATCATATATGCATACGAGTTGAAATAGTAAGTTAAGATGAAAATGATATATTGAAGCTCAAAAATTTGGAATTGGTATAAAATGATGGTGATATATTTTTGAGAAAGTGATAAGATGAAAAGGAAGGGGATAATAATTTTAGAGGTGAAGAGATGAAGGATTATAATAGGTTAGAGTGGTTGAGATATCCTTAGACACCCCATGTGACTGAATGCTTCCTACATAGTTTATAGGGACCTCAGGCTGATGTAGTTCTCCCTAAATGGGAAAAATCACATTAATAGGGATAATAACATGATAAGATGGTGCCCTAGAATGGCTTTAGTGGGATGATGAGGAATAATAATGGTATACATGTTAATAAGGATAAGTAGAAGTATACATGTGAACTGAGTTGTTGGTTAGTAAGTGAATAGGAATATAGATGGTGGAAGAATGGGGGGGGAGGTAAATAAGATAGAGGAGGGGTAAAAAATATTCATTTTCACCCTATCTCTTTCCAAATTTTACTATGGATTAATATGAGGTTATTTCATAAAGATAGACCATATTCTTCACCACTGCCACCAAGGAAAAAGAGTTTAGGTGTTTCAAAGACTTGAGGATCCAGTGAGTAGGTTTAGTTTGAGAATATATTACATTTAATGTCATTAATTATAGGTAGAATTATAATAATATCAAAGCCAATATGAGGAGTAATTTTCCTTGTAGTGATTTTGCCAACGTGAAACATAACTTCGTAGTCATAAAATGTGAATTCAAGATAGAAAGTTATGATTTTAATAAATTTCTAATTAGAAATGTGGATTTAAATTAAAGTTTAGATTATTTAATATAATTTAAAATTTGAAATTACCAAACATGAATTTGTGATTATTGAATTGGATTTATAGAAAGGTGAAACAAAAATCTATGTTTCTATATAATTAAATTTGCTTGTGGAATAGCAAATTCACTATGAAGAAAATCAATTTCACTTTTGGTCAGAAAATGATGATGTAATTTGTGGAAAATAGATTTTATCATCTCAAGAAGTGATTTAATATAATAAAACGTGGTTTCACCAAAAAGGAGTGCCAAGGATGAAATTAGAGAACACATAAGGAGACGAAGATGATGGAGTAATGTTAGATGGATAATTGATAAAGTTAGTAAAGTGGACAAGATAATAGGTTGAATTTTATTTATCTTAATTAAGGTTACACATTATCACATCATAAGGATGATGATAGATAGTGCTATGATGAGTATACTAGTTGATAAATGTAGATTGTGGCATACTAGACTTAGTGGGGATGTATACAAGGCATATACTAGTGATAGAGACATTGTAGAGAGGGACCTATGTATATTATCATTACATAGTGAGAGCACTTGTTTATTAGACATAATATAAATGGATATAGTAGAGAGGGATACAACATAATAAGGGTTTGTATGCACAAGGTTGGGATAGTTAGGTAGGCAGTTGACTAGGGTTGGTGTAGAGGCATAATATTGGAGGAAACTATATGACCAGACAGTGTCAATATATTAGATGGATCTATATTTTAGGGAGAGTAGTCACATAGTGGTTTGTTTTAGATCTAGAGTGTTTACATAATCAGTTCATCCAACTCTAAGGCAACCGCCACCAGATAGTTAGATCTAAATATGACCTATTGATGTATTATATATTATATTTTTGGCACATGGGCATCCATAATGCATGTTGTATATACCATTTTTGGTGTATTTAAGGAAAATGATTTTTATATATATGATTGATTTGATATTATAGACTCTTGATGTATACGATGGACACAGTTAGTTTATATGTTTTATGGTTTATGGATATTGTGGATGATTATGAAGTAGATTAGATGTTATGTAATGTTATATATGTTTAATTCCATGAGATTATGAATGATATGCATTATGTGATATTATTATGATGATGATACTCCTAATTTTTTAATTTCATGTTAGCTTGTTTATCCTTTATATTGATGTGATGATGTTAGATAAGATTTTGATGTTGATGATGTTAGATTATCATGTAGATGTGATGATGTATGTGATGTTATAATTGTAAATGATAGACCTTATGATATGGATATATATGATATTTTATTGTTAGATGGATAGATATGTGTGACATGATGATAACCAATATGATGATGACATAGTCATGGTTTAAGACATGATGATGTGGATTTCTATGTAGAGATATCTTGATCCATATGTGTGTCAATAATTATTTTTAATATATCATTAGGAAATATGCATCATAATATATGTATAATTGTGATGATTTTTTTACCATAATACATAGTGGACTGATGCTAAAATATAAATAAAATTGCATGTAGCATTGAATGTGATGCACCTTTGGTATTTGATGAACTAATATGACATCATTACTTCATTAAATTTCTCAAGACATAAGATAAGACATGAAGATAAAGGACAAATAACAAACCATATGATATTGACTATCTCCAAAGATTTAAAAAGTTATACATAACAATGTCATTTATACAATGAAAACATGTATGAAGTAAATAAAAAATAACGCATACACATATATACATGCATGGTGATGAAGTTTGTTATGATTTGTCCTTTGTCTCATATATGATCTTGGGGATAGGGGATGATAAAATAATTTCTTAATTTTAACCATATTGAATTCTTACACCTAGGCTATGATATAAGTAGTAGGGTAATATGTGAAAATAAATGCCATGACTTGAGGAATAATTGGCATGAGATGGGGAGGTGATGGATGTAGACAAATATAGTGTAGGAAATTGTGATATAAAGGAGTATATTAAATTATATACAAGTAATATTGAGGGAACATGGACACAAGCATGAATCTTGGCAAAAAGAAATCCAGACTTAGTGGCCAAGATAACTATACTTGGCAAGAGATAAGGTGACATAGTGATGAATGATGAATGATAATGAAGAAAAGGAAAGGGAAGATTTTGATAACTTTTCAAGGATATTTATTTCCTACCCCTATTTATCTACTAACCTCATTTTGTCAAATAATTTTCTACCATGCCTAATATTTCCCTAAAATACTATTATATGCATAATTTGAGACCAAAGTTGAATGGGATGAAGGATATGATGGATATGATAGGATAAACATAATGGTATGGAGGATAAGATAAGATGATAGGATTGGATAGACTACCCTCAACTATAATAGGTTTCTCCATGAGATTCTTGTATATGAAAGGCATATCACAAATGATGTTAGATACTAGTTTTCATGATTGTGCTTATCCAAGGTGGTAAGAACTGGTTTTCATGATTATACATTTTTTTTTAATCTATAATTTTTACAATTTCTTTAATGAGAATAACCTATATGTTAATATAAAACAAGATATGATACAATTTTAATCATACAAAAAATGGGTGGAAAAGTCACACCCCATGAGTAAAGCCACACTAAGGATTAAAGAAAACACCTCAAGAAAAGTAAAAAAAAAGTGGTCACAAAATGACCACACAAAAAAATTACATCACATCAATTTCCAACATAGCAAAGAAACCAAATTACAAAAAACATTAGTGAGAACATTTAAGCAACAATAACAAACATGGATGTTAGGGGAGGTATAGGAAACAGTGAGCCCAAAGTATTATCACCCAACCTAGGGTTTTTTAGAACAAGATCATGTAAAATAATGTACAAGTATTGGGACATGATTTAGGTATATAGTTTTTTCAAGTTCACGATATTCATCAACTCATCCAATTCCTAACATTATTGGGTAGTCACTTTGTATGATCCTAAATAGAGATGATGACACAGGACCCAAGTTAATTAGGCTTAAGCTTTGCCTTATTTTATTGATCAACTTTTTTTAATTATTTGATTTTAATTGAGGACTAAGTGATCAATTTCAATGTATCATGGCTAAAACATCTTGTTGTATTTACTAGGTATTTGATTCTAATAAGACTTTAGGTGATTGATGTTATTGAACCAATTTTCATCGAAGAGTTATAATTATTGAAGTCATACAACCCTATATGCTTATTCATTGATTAGGAATTTAAGTGAGATATGTAAAGATGGACATTCGACCCCAATTGAAAATATGGATTCAATATCAAAAACCAAAGAATAATGAGTCACCCATGTTGGAGTATGAATGCTAGTTTGATAAGCCTATAAAGTAAGATATAATTGAATATACCAATCATGGCCAACATTATTGACAATTTTATTGATATTTATTATTATTATTATTATTATTATTATTATTATTATTATTATTATTATTATTATTATTATTATTATTATTATTATTATTATTATTTTGTTAGTTACCTCTGATTGGCCATTATCTTGGGGGTAATAGGGTGTGAACCACTTATGTTGGATATGGAATTTTTTATAAAGGTCTTTGACATGTTTATTATTAAATTATTTTCCATTATCATATATGATTATAAAGAGGATACCATAGTGGAAAATGATGTGATTTAGAATTAATTTAAAAATTTGCCTACTATTATTACTCACACAACATGACCCATTTCTAATTTGAAATGGGAACCCTCTTTTCTTGGATAATCTAAATGTTATCACATCCAATATGTAAGACTTTTCATGTTCAAAAATTCACTTGGGAATAGACTTATCCTTTCTATATGGTCAAGTCAATTTAACCATGTTTTAAATTTGAAATTTGAAATTTGTCATTTAACCATTTTATTATTTTTTCTCATGTGGCCTAAGTCTTTATTTTCCTCAATCCCCATTTTTCATGTGTCACTACCTAATTACTTTTAGTCTCGAGCCAGTCTTGAAATAATTCTAAGTCTAAAAGTTGTTTTAAGTCTTTTTAAATATTTTAGGATATGAATTCATGTCATTTGTCACAAACCCAAGAGACTATGAGTTTAGATAGATTAACTTTAAATTCTAATGGCTTAATAGTTATGAGGCCCTAAGGTTCCAAGAAACTACCATATGGTGAATTTTAGGAACCCTAGGACCTCAAAAGATTAAAAGACTATGAAAAAGGTTAATATCCCCAAGGCCCTAAGTTTTTGAGAAGCTACCATGTGGTGAATTATTTAAATATTTATACCTCATAAGGAAAACAAGTTAAGCATAAAGACCCAAGGGCCCAACTCACTGAGGTAATGACATGTGACAACCCTCTGTATCCCAAACTAAAGACTTGGTTGGTGAGGAGATGTTGCATGGAACCCTAATGACATAAGCCTCCCATGATATTATAATTGATGATAATTCACACATCATCATAATGTAAACTATAATCCTCTATACCAATGAGAACATGCCCCATGGTACTTGACTAGATTAAAATTGATGATCATCTAGGATGTCAAAATGGTCAGGGCATTATTTTAAAAGATATTCAACCTAGATAAATGGTCAATTTATATAGGTTGAAAGATTTTGAGAAGGGCCTATGTTATTTTTTACTAACAAATGTGAATGTATGAGATTAAGTCATAAAATATGTTGTTTATTTCTCACATTATTATGAATCAGCTATGGCTTCATCCTTAGATGTGTAGATTGATAATCTAAAAATGCTTCACTATTTTAGCCAAGACATAATAGTAATAATATAAAACCATAAAAACATGGTATATAAATCACATTTAGGTTATATCAAAGTTTAAATCTGAATTTAAATGAATTTATTAAGTCTTTGTCTATTTTATGCTTAGTTTGTGAAACACATGAAAAGCTTCCTTTTAGGCTATTTCACCTTAGGTTCATGTAAAATATCTAACTAATTTACAGTTTTTATGCCTCTTTTTATAAGTAATTTGGTCTATTTTTGATTCAATTCTGATATAAATTGACTAAAATTTGATAAAATTCACTTTTTACCTTATTCGATTCCATAAAAATGGATGAAAGTTACATGTAAAATAAACTTTATATTCATTCCAAATGGATTTATTTTGATAAGTCTTTGTGATATTTTTGTTTTAATTCAAAATATTTATACATTTTAATCTTTAAATACCTTAGTATTTTTAATTTAAAATCCTAAATATTGGCTTTTAATTACACATATAGGTACTTAAATTGACCCAACAACACTTGGTAAAAACCTGACAGTTACAACCCATCAAAAATGATTTCAAAACTTAGTCAAATTTTCAATTTCTCTTGGGGCCACATGTACAAATCCTAATTTATGAGACTTTTTTGATTTTCAAGGACTTGCTTGATGGTCCTCCTTGTCAACAAAACTCTGATTGAGTGAATTGTTGGGAGGTTTCCAAGTGGCAAGATCTTACTGTCTTGCTAGCCCAGAGGAGTCCATGCAACCCAACATTATGTCATAACTCTAGGTAAGTGAGATGATGACACATTTTGAAATCTCACTTCACCTTGGTAAATCTTAGTCAACATTCATCTAGCCCCTAGTTAAGCATTGGGAAAACATGGTACAACCACGAGGATTAACCCGATGAAAGAATGATGCACTAGTAACATAGTCAATAGAATAATAGATTAATTTGAGGACCTATATATTTTTTAAAATCATCTAATCATAAAAACCAAGATAAATTGTAGAGGCATATTCATAGTTAATTTGATTAGAAAAGATGAAGTCCTAAGGCAATTTGGATGACAACATTAAGTATGAGAGTAACATGCATGTTTAAAAGTATAAGTAGAGCATGATGGATTCATAATTCCAAGAAAATCCCAAAAAAAATTCACCACAAATCTTAAAATTTTATCTCTATTTAGCCCCAAATTAAATGAAAGATAAGGAACATACCATCAATCATCATGTGGCATGTGAGAGAAAATGGGTCAGAAGAGATAACAAGCATTAAAGACAAATTTTATCCTTATAGAGGCATGATTTTAGATATTATTGATCATGATCAAGCCAATAGATATGATATAATCCTAATTGCATTCCTCAATCAACAATGAATATTTTCAACTACCCCATTAGTGCGATGACTTGGCAATATTTATAAGGGATCACCACCCTCATGTATATATAAGCCTTCGAGAGCCTTTATTCGGGCTAGTATTTTTAGAATTAGAGAAATTATGCCCATTTATTTTCCTTCACTATATTTCTTTCAATGATAATTTCTCTCTTTATCCTATTTTAGTCTTACTATTTTATATCTCTCTTACACTTAGATGATTGTGTGAATCCAAAAATCTATTAATCAAAAGGTAAAATCTTGATAATTTGAAGGTTTTTGATACTATATATTCATTTTTGTGCATGTTTATGGTATTTATGTCTTTTCTTCTCATAGTTAAGCTGCCTAGACTCTTGCACTATCTTTAGCTGGAGTTGTGCTAGGTCTGGCTCAATTGAAGATTGGTTTCACTAGATTCACTTAGATAGATAGTTCTAGATTCATCTATGTTTGTAGCAGGTATTTTATCTATTTATACCTACTATTATTCACTTTCTTTAAGATCAAGTTAGTTTAGGAACAATAGCAATCTGAATTTAATTATTTATCATGATTACTATTTTACCTTTGATTTTTCATAATTGTAACACTATTACATCCATTAACATGGTAAATTAGTAAAGAAATAAATTATTTTTATATTATATTAATCTTAAGAGTTTGATTTATACTAGAGGTTGAACCCTATAAGCATATCTAAGTGAAGTATATAATCTCTCTATAAATGTCTTAGCCAAAGCAAACCATCACTCAAATTGTTAAAATAGCCCCCTTACATGGAATAATCCACATCATTTAACTTAGTGAGTATAATAAAACCAAGACCTAGTATATTTAGACCTTGGGGAGGTATTTTCTTCATGGTATATCTCTCCTTTAAGGAGAGGTAGGGATTAACAATCCCTTTGCTTGATTGTTAGCATGTGTCGAGACACACACCAACACATTTATTATGCTCAAAGGAAGTGTTGATGATTATAATTACCTCATAAGTGATCTTCAGTGTTGATGAACACTTCTCATTTTAATAGTCAAAGAATCAAAGGCATGAGTTGTAGTTTATGACAATTCTATGATGTATGTGGTAGAATAGAAGCAAAGTATGGGAACTGTCCACAATATTTATTTAATTTGGTGGTTGGGAGCCACCAAGGTCTAGATATTCATGACATTTCTAGCCAACAAGTTAATCTAAATGGATATTAACAATGATATTCAAACTAGGTGAGCTTTGATAAAGAAAATAGAAAAAAAGAAGGGTAAGGCAGAAAAGAGAATGTGATTGCAAGCTCCCCTCTCAAATATTTTGAAAAATTTCTAATTACTTTGAGCATACATAAACCAATTTTTGGTGTAAAATAGTATAAAATTAGATTGCATCACAAAATAGACAAACTTCAAAGGAGATATATAAATCACAAGTAAGAACCAAGTTTACTTTAAAATTTTTCCACTGTAACCTGAATAGCATATGCACATCTAAATCTAAAGCAAATAAAATGAATTATACCTACTATATTTTTAGTTAATTTAGCATTAGCACAAATTAATAGCCCTATGATATAAAATGTATCTCAAAATGTAGAGAACCATTCAAATTTAAGACAATAACATGTAATTAAGAGATAATATTGGCTTTCAACAAACTATTCAGACAATCTTTTTAGAATTCCTTAGTTAAATTAAATGCTCTCTTGTATACAAGTTGTTCAGAGTATCTCCCTCTTCAAAATGGTAACCTTTTCTTATTTATATGAAATATAGGTAGTATACTAGTTATCTTTTCCAAATATCCATGCGAATGATAAGGACAATTGTCCTTAATATAAATATTACAATGCAAAATGCATTATATGCCAATTTTGACAAAAGGAATAATATATGCTAATAGACTAGCATATATATTATATAAGAATATTATTTTATGTTAGATTATGGGTCCCTTAGGTTAATTCTTGAGGATGATCTTCACCTTAGTATATTATTCTTTGATTATCTTGAAATATACTACAAGCTTCAACAAAAAATATTCTTCTTGACTTGCCAATGTGTTAAATTCCTTGTCACTCTTGGCTTTAAGTTTTTAAATGCATTGGGCCTCTACAATATGATTCCATAATGTAATGATGATATCAAAGATTTGATTATTCTTGACAGGCTAGCCTTGGTTATCCTTGATGTTCTAGACAAAGGTACTGACCCTTTGCTTGAACTCTTCATCATCCATCAGGCCTATGACATTGGTCTTAGAAGGGTTTACCAATAGTGCCTTCAAGATATTCTCCATCCTTGCTATCAATACTTTTTTCTCCTCCATGAAGTTTTTGACACAATCACACTAGTTGCTTAGGTCCAATATATTATCTTCGATGAATCTTTAGAGGGCATGCAAATACTTCAACTTGATGATATTGATGCCTTGGACCTATTTGGTGTTATGGACATTAATCAATTTATTTTCCTGATCTCTAGATTTTTTCCATTGAGTGATTAATACCTAAGATTTCCCAAATTTATGGGTTAAGGCACTTAATCTAATATTCAAGGCCTTCAACCCTTTAAACATGTCAAAGAAGGAGTTATTCAATAGTTTCATCATATCGTCAGGGACTAGAAATACAATCTGAGCTTCAAAGTCTTTCTTCTCCTTTTCTAGGTTGATGATTCTTTGTTTCATTCCCTAGATTCTAGACAAGGTCATTATTGATTGGTCCACCACTAAACTTTCCACATCCTCCTAATAGATGGGATGTTCCCCTACTGTCTTCCCTTGTATAAGATTTAGGCCTAAAAAAGGTTCCACCTTTTGAAAGGTGAACTCCTTAGTGCCAATGGTAGATTTATTAGTTGTCAACCTTTCAAACCCTATTATGTCTAGATTATACATGATAGTGGCTACTAGGTCAGAGAGTTTAGGTGTCTCTAGGGTTTCAATCCTAGCTCCACTTGATACTCCTAGATATTTTATTTTTTTGCCACTTTCTTTGGATGATTGAATAATTATTCTTTCCTCTTGCTCCTTCATGAGCTCCTTGATCTAGGGTTTCCACCTGTAGAGTTGGTAATTCCTAGTGCGTGTGATTGGGAAAGAACCTTTTGGAATTTCCCATATATGAACTAGTTAGGAATGATAGGTCCATACATGGGAAACTCATCACTAAACAAATTTTATTCACTATTGGGATGGGTCAATGTCACCTTTGGTCTTTTGGAGGACCTAGGGATAAGGGCCAACTTAGCTTCCCTCTTATTTTGTGTGATAGGGGCCAATTCTAATACCACTTCTTTTCCCTTTGCTTTATCACCTGTTTTAGGTCCTTTAATTTGTGCCACCTTAGCTATGGCTCCCTCATCTTCTTGATTAGACCCATAGGTCTCTATAAGTTCCTTGAAGAATTATTACACCATCTCATATGATTCTAGGGAAACCATATCAAAGTGTTTCATTCGAGAAGATGGTTTTGGAGGGTGGGGTGATGATGAAGGGCCTTCTCTTAGCCTTTCTTCTAGTTTATTCTCACCAAGTCCTTTGATTTAGAATGCTTGGTATTATGGCTAATTTTGAGGTACATTAGAAGTGGAAGGTAGTAGATGATACTTCAATGGGATCATTTTCCATCTCTCCTTAGCTAGTATCTCCTTTCTTTATAGTCTGTGTTCAAGCTTGAAACCATGTTGCCTGCACCTAGCAATGAATTCCTTAAAGCTTGTAGCTTTGGTGTAAAAATGGCTATATGGACTAACCCTATGATCATAGGTTAATTTGGTTAGTTTCTTTGAATAAAACTAAGGGACAACTTTGTTATTTGGGTCCCATTCCTTTAGGTCATCCTTCTAAAAGTAGAAGGCATCCCTATGTTTGGACATAATGTCTAATTATTTCCAGTCCTGGATCAAAATTATCCCAATCAAGAATGAGAAGCAATGTAGAATGCCCTTCCTCTTCTCCCTATAAACATTAGCAATTCCTTAGAAGATTTGGTGAGCAATTTCTTGCTTAGCCAACTTGAGGGGGACATACACAGGCAACCTAAATGATTGGGTCATGATCCTTTCTATTCTAAAAATGGTGTAGTCTGGATAGTACCAAATATATCTCATGTGCTCAACATACTTCTTGATAAGAGGGTGCATCTTGGGCATTGGGTTCCCTGTGATGTTCTAAACTAATCTGGGATATATGTAGTCATAAATGAACTACATATGAACTATGTATTTGAAGATGTGCAACTTCACATAGTGATGGGAAATGGTAATTTTACTGTGGGATGACCAATTCTTGATTCTAGGAATATAAGTAGATGACATTAATGAGTATAATAGATATGACATCATGGTAAATTATTGGATTGTCCTTTTCTGAATGACATAAAATTTTCTCCCCAAGTGTATTCTAATTAGCTCTCTAATAGGTGGAGTTAACTTCTCTTCCACCATGAAATATATGTAGGAAACCCATCTGGGGTCAACATAGGTTGTTGTGGTTACCCCTAAAGCTCTGCACAATAGAGTCATAATGAAATCCCTTCTCTAAATTGAATTGTAGGGATTTTACCATCATGGTTCCTGGCTACATGAGTTCTTTAGATTAACCAAGTTCTCAAGATAGCATCTAGATTATGTTGGGTAGTCCATTCTTTGATTGAGGGGAGGTCTATGTGAGCTCTAGGGAGCTTTTAGTAGCCTTTAAAATCTACTAGGGTATTATAGGCAATTGTTCTTGACCCTCATTTGATGATCTAGTCATTGTCTATTCTATAATCAATAAACATGAGTATAAGGATGTTAATGCAATGTAATACCTCAAGTTTAGCAGTAGCTTGATGAAGCTGTGTCATTTAAATCACAACCAGGTCCTCAAAATTTCTCTTGGTGACTGCTACCCTTTGCTCACTAGATAATAGAGGTTGTAACTCCTCAATTACAAATAAAATCTTAGACCAATTCTTCATGTCATTAGCCAATGTTCCTACATGTAATTTAGTATCTCCAAAGCACCTACCTTCATGGTCTGTAGATAGATATATGTCTACTTCTTCTTTCCACTTTTTTCTTGTCACTACCATGATCTTAATTGCCTCAAAATATGATTGGTCTTAATGCTCATGATGACAATTCAATCTTGATTAATGTAGTTTTGTCCTTAATAGTCAAGTTTTGAGGCTTTAAGTCAAGTTTTAGGGCTTTAAGCTACTCTGGTAGGGATTTTGAGGCTTTATTGGTGAAGGTGATAATTTTCATAAATTTATTCATGTCTCATATCTTATCGATGGCACCACTTATAGAAATTCTATCTTTTTAGGTGTGCCAAATCTTAGGATTGTCCTTTACTGTTTACATGACACTTTTTTGAACCTCATTAAGCTTGTTCCCATGGCACTCTCATGGAAATCCATTTAAATATTAGCCATTAGATTTTAAATAAATCCTTTTATGTCATTTTTTTATATTAAGATTCTAGGATGAATGTGAGCCTTTGATTAAGATCTCAGATGTCCTTTTTGGTTGTTCACTCAGGTCATATATGACTTGGTTATGCTAAGTGACACATTATGGCTTCCTTAGGAAATGAATAGATATGGTTCATCCATATATTGAGTTATCAGGCTTTGGGGTCTTTGGTTGAAAATTCCACCTTCAATTCATGTCATTGGATCAAGATCAATGATCGAGTGAGAACTATTGATCATGATCCATGAGGTCAAAGTTTATTGGTTGAGAGGTTGACTATGGTTAAATTTGAAAGTTTTTATAATGTCAAAGACATCCACATGAATGTCAAATAATGGGAGCATGACTATCAAATTTAATCTTGTGAGGTTCCTTTGGTTGAATGATAGCATGCCATGCATCATGTTCTTAGTGCTCTCAGGACTTTAGGGTCGATGTGATCTATTGGATCAGGCTAGGGGATGAATATGAACTATTGATCATGATCTAAGAGGTCTTCTCTGATTGGCTCAGCTTTGGGGGATCTTTGATCTTACATCATTGGATCAAGGTCACTAGGTGAACATAGATAGTTAGATCCTATAAGATGCATGAATATTAAGTTAGTCCATGATGTACATATGCTTAATCTAATGGGTTAACCTTAGATTAATAGTATTAAAATACACTATGGTCTAAATTTTAATGTGATAAGCCTAAGTTTTAAACATTTATAAGGTCCCCTTTTGGATAAAGGATAAAAGTTTAGACAAGGTTTATTTTGAAAACCTCACTAACGTCAATTGGTATCCTCATAAATGTCAAATGATGGGAGCAAGGTCATCAAAATAAATACTATATAAAATTTTATAGTGAGTGGGGTTTAGTGCATAATCCATCCTAAGATAATCTCACACCATTAGATCAGGCCTCCAAGAAAGCGAGAACTATTAGATCTACATCCAAGTTAAGACATCAAATTAGATCATGACATGTGTAGTGATTTAGACTAAATTTTAGGATCCTTGAGGCATTGTCCATGTTGAACAAACACCAAGACACTTCAAGATTAAAACATAGGCTAAAAATTGATAAGGTCTTAGTCTAGGATGAAAAGGGGGCTTGTGGACATAACATTTAATGAGGTTAGGTTGGATTTTTAAAAAAAAGGGGGAAATGAACATAAAAATGGACTTAAGTATAATTTTATGTCAAGGTTTGGGCATGATTAAAAAAATAATTGAGCCTTAATTTAAAATTATACTTAGGGTCTTTTTGAAAGGACCAATTCTCTCTAAATTTGCTCTTGGAAAAAATTGAATTTTAACCCTTAGGTTTTTTTTTGCTCAGGAACCCTATCTTCCTCCATGAAACCTACACTTAGCCATCCAAGGGTAATCATCAGTAGGGTTATCTCATAAATCTTAATTAAACATGTAAGGACCCATCCCTTTTAGGTGGATGATATTCAAATTCTAAAATTAATAACCTCGTGAAATCCAGACCAGGATATAGATGTTTTTAAGCATTTACAAGGGTCCCCATTTTTAAAAGTAGAAAAAAATGGGGTATGTTGGTCCCAACAACAATGGTGACTCACAGGAGAAACATAGATATATGTTAGAACCTATAAGCTCTATTTTAAACCAATACATAAGTCCTTCATCTC
Source organism: Torreya grandis (assembly GCA_037957365.1). Lineage (NCBI taxonomy): Eukaryota > Viridiplantae > Streptophyta > Pinopsida > Cupressales > Taxaceae > Torreya > Torreya grandis. The sequence goes on from JARHVA010000306.1 coordinate 3,999,934, forward strand.
CTTCGATCCACATATCATTACTTAGGTCAATTCAAGGTTGAAACAAGCTTCAAATGTGTAGAATTCAAATCCTTATGTTAGAGAATAAACATGCTATGTGTGTGCTTTGATTTAGCTTACTATTTATCATGAGACTTCATGGAACAACATCTAGGTTCATATCCTCTTGACCATTGCATCTGACTTTGAGCATATTTAGATATTATTTTAGGAATAATTGCTCTTAGTTTAGGGGAGGATTGGGCATTGCTCTGTTGTCATCCATGCATCCATATCCTTGATAGAGATACCTTTAGATTCACTCATGACCTTGCTCCAATACTAGCCAAGTGTCCATAGCCCCAGTGGAGGTTACCTAAATCACCTTTGACTTTGCATATTTTGATTTAGCATTAAGTCCCTTTTTGTGTCTTTTTTATTTTTATCAAAGGTTGCGAGCCAAGATAGCTAGGTTTAAGGATTTGGTAAAATTATTTGGCCTTAGGATAATCATTTTTAGTTGAAACCTCAATCTCAGATAGATATGTGTTTTAAGTACAAACATGCATATGCCTCAATTTTGAACTCTCCTTCCACATACTTGATTCTTCTTACAATAGAGATTTAATCTTAGGTAATGTTTTGGATTATTGGGGGGGGGGGGTAACTGATTTCCATGTGAGTCTTTTGAAAGTCTCTATATTGTAACACAATGTTATATTACAGCCTTAGTTATTTTTGTGTAGGATTCATGCCCTCACTTGAAATGCTTGAATTTTGAGAAAGGATAGTTAATGAGACTTTATTAAAATAAAGGAGCACAAACAAGTAGAAAGGAAAAAATGCAAAACAAATAGACAACAAGAAACACACATAATCAAATAAATATATACAATCCAAGTAGGAAAACAAACAAAGAAAAGAAACTAATTATCCTACCTACTCTAACTCTAAGAAATATTATAGATGTTATTCCATGAAGAACCCTAGTGGAGAAACTATAAAGTAATGCTTGAGGTATTGACCATTGGTGGGAAGTGTGAACTCTACTCCCTAGAGATCTTTTAGCTTAAAAGTGTTATTTCCCAAGGTCTGTATAATTTGGTGTGGGCCAATCCACAATGGTATAAACTTACCTTGATTACCCTTAGGTTCACATGCCTTGTCCCAAAGGAGGGCTAGGTCTCCTTATCTGAATACCTTCACCTTAGAATTTTTGTCAAACCATCTTTTCATAGTTTCTTGATGCCTACTAAATTATACAAATTCCTTTTCTCTAACATCCTCCACATGAATTATGTATAATAGCCTAGAATTAACAAGCTCTTGGCTTTCCTCTATGTATTCTTGTATGAATGTGAACATAGGTAGTTTGAGGGTGATGGGAAAGATAGGTTCTTGACCATACACTAACAAAAATGGTGAAGCCTTGAGTGCCTAATTGATCCTTATTTTTTAAGCCCATAATGCATACTTAAGGATCTTATGCCATGTTCTAGGCTTGTCTATAATAGACTTTTTGATGGCCTTCATAAGATTCTTATTGGTATATTTAAAAAGTCCATTTCCTTGAGGATAATGATTGGAGGAAAACTTAAAAGAGATGACATTATCATAATCCCATTCGATCATTTCAATGGATATGAATGTAGATCCATTGTCACAAATTAAGGAAATTGGGGTTCCAAATCTAGTGCAAATATTTTCTTCCAAGAAGTTGATAACTTCCTCTATCCTACATTGTTTGGTGGCTAGCTTCAATCCACCTTATGCAATAATTTATAGTAGTTAGGACTTACTTATGGAATTCAGAGGAATTGGGATTAATAACTTCTATAAAGTCTAATCCCCATTGTGCAAAAGGTTATCCACTATCACAAGTTGTAAAGGCATGGCTGCCTTTGGCTCTTTTATGCTAAATATTTGGCATGAGTGGCACTCCCTCACATGTTTGTGAGCATATTTGAAAATGGTGGGCCAATAATACCCAACCCTAATAATTTTTTGAGTTGTGGGTGTCCACTACCTAGTTATTCTTGGAAAGTGGACATGATTTTGGAAGATTCTTCTTTAGATACACATCTTAAGTAGATACCTTCAAAGTTCTTCCTATATAGGACTCCATATTTGATGAGGTAATGTGATTCTTTGAGTTTGAAGGCTCTCTTCTATTCTCTAGTGAGTCATAGGAGACAACTACCTCTGATGAGAAGATGTATTAAAGAGTCATACCATTTACTAGGCTAGAAGTTTTGTTGATCCACTTGCATGACATGAAGTTTGGGATTAGCATTGGTAATCATCTAGACTAGGCCCTACAATTTCACTAATTTTAAAATCTTCATCTCTATATCATATTCTTGTAGGATAGCCATCCACTTGCCTCTTCTTTCCCCAAGCTCATTCTAACTTAACATAAGCTTTATGGCTTGGTCAGGTAAGATGGCATGCACCTTATTTCTAAGTATGTAATCCCTAAATTTTCTCACTGCCTTCACTAGTGCATAGGCTTGCTTATCAATCAAGGAATAGTTTATCTCTACACTTTTGAAATTGGTGCTCCTGAAGGCTATAGTTTGGTCATTTCCATCCACCTTTTGAGTCAAGACTATAACCATGGTGTGGTTAGAAGAAAATAATTAAAATTAAAAGTCCTTTGAGAATTCAAGACTTATTAAGATTGGGACTTGACTGATTGCCTTTTTGATGTCAACAAAATCTTTCTTGGATTCTTCATCCTGAGAAATTTTATCATCTTTCTTGAGCATATAATTTAGAGGTTTGATAATCTTAGCAAAGAATAAAATTTGCTAATATTAACTTCCTCACAAAGTTAATTTTACCAAATAATGACTTTAGTTCCTTCTGGTTGTTGGGTAGCTCAATATTGGAAATGGCTTCAACTCTTTCAGGATCTAGGGAAATCCCTTCTTAGGTAATGACATGCCCCAATAATTTTTCTTCAGGGACATAGAAGATGATTTTATTAGGGTTGAGAGATATGCCATGATTCTTGCACCTTTCAAACACTTGCATTAGGTGCATGAAATGGTCCTCTCTATTCTTCAAAAATACTATAAAATCATCCATGTATATGATGATTCATTTTCCCACTAGACCTTAGAAATCATGGTCCATGGCCCTCTAAAAAGTGGATCTTGCATTAATCAATCCAAATGGCATTATTTTGTAATCATATGTTCCCCACTTGGTAGTGAAAGTTGTCTTCATCCTATCTTCTTGAGAAATAAGAATTTGGTTGTATCTAAAAAATCCATCCAAAAAGGACATCATGGATGATCCTAAAATAACCTGGATAACTTGGTCAAGAGAAGGCAAGGGGTAATTATCCTTTTTAGATGCTCTATTCAAATTCTCTAAGTTTATGCATAATCTTATTTCCCCAATCTTCTTTTTGACTGGGACTAGGTTGGCAACCCAAGTGGAGTTCCTAATAGGAATCATAATCCTTGCATCCAGTAGCTTCTTGACCTCTTTAAAGATCATGGGTTCTAAGATAGGGTTGACTAGACTTTATTTATGTCTGAAGGGGTTGTAACTCTTTTTGACAGGTATAGTATGAGTAATAACCCTTGGACCAAATATTTTCAAATCTTCATAGGACTAGGAAATTACATCTTTATACTTTTTAAGCAACTCCCTATCCTTTCTATTTTCCATTTCAGTGAAAGTCTTTTCTATGTTTACTTATTGGGGTTGATCATGTGAGCCAAGATCCACTGCATGGTAGTCATTACCATTTACCTTGGGCACCTTATGTGTCCCAACAATATTATCATGATTAAACATCCTTTCCAATGAGATCATCCCTTTAGGTATATTGTTATCACTTAGTTGGATGGTTTTGCCATTAAGCTCTCTTTCAGGTTAACTTTCATCATCTTCATCAATGATGTGAGCTTCAAAGGCTCCATAATTAGTCAATAAATATAGAATTTTTTGATCATCATTAAAGAATTGAAAGTGATTCACATTATTAGGAACTGAAGGGCATGACACTAGCTCAATCCCAAAGTTAGGGGAGTCATGATTGGGTATGATATTTGCTACACTAGAGGCTAGCTCATCAACAACCTTATTTTCTTCCCTAGGGATAGACATGATGTTAAAAGCATCAAAAGATTCCACCAAGTCCAAAACTATAAACTTGTACCTCATAAGGTAAAATAGCTTGCAATGGTATTTGATTCTTACTTGGTTGACCACCATTTTATAATCCTAATAAATAAGAAGTTCCCTGGCTTTATGCTTGATAGCAAGCTGTAGCCCTAGGATGAGAGATTCATATTTAGCCTAATTTTTAGTGCATGGGAATTATAACCTATAAAATGAATGATATTTCTTTTTTATAAGGTGTATCAATACAATATCAATCCCTGATCCTAAATTTCACTTGGTACCATTGGCATACAACTTCCATAGGCCAAGTATAGGAGGAGGGTCTTTGGAACTAGGCTCCTTTGTAGTTTCTAAAGTGAAAACTCCTAGATAAAATTCAAGGAAGTTTACCTTTTCATTGATAGCATTGTATTATGTTATCATGTGTTTTCACTCTTATTTGATTTGGCACACCTTTCCAAGGTAACCATAAGTGGGAGAATTTAGTAGACATGTATCCATTCAAGGCCTTAGTTCATTCTCTACTAAAGAGTAATCTAAAAGTGCTGGGAATATCCACCACTTGTATGTCAATAAATTATTGAACCCTTGGCTCACTAGACAATTGTATATGCACATTCAATAATTCCCCAATGACCTTGTCTTGTGACTTGTCCAATTATGTGACCACTCTATTAGACTTGATTGGGGATAATCCAAGTTATTAAAAAATTCTTGTAGGCATGATGTTGGTTAAGGCTCTAAAATCCAAGAGATAATTATGGACATTATTACCAAATATCCTAAATATAAGTAAGAAGGTGGGGACTCTATTTTGGTTATTTGTATAGTCACATTTGCACTATCACTCTTAGGAGGTTTCCCAGGTTTGTTGGACAATGATTCCAAAAGTAGATCTCTTTGTTCCATAATTTGAGTTAGCTCATGTAGAGTAATATTGGATTTGATCTTTTTCATATCTTACACAATGTTGTAACCAATTTTGCATGAAGGTTTAGCAGTAGGTTTGGAATAACTACCCTTAGGTGGTTTAGCATCATTCTTTGATGTAGTGTCTAGAGGAGTCCCATAATTGTTAGGTGGAGTGGATGTAGTCAATGACTACTTTTGTTCTCTATTTATTAGAGGGTGTGTTTTACAGAATTTATGAAATTCTTGAATCTCTTCATGGAAATTCTCAAGCTCATTATCCTCTTGGAAAGGGAATTGAAATGTCTCTGCCATGTGCACTTGGTTAGATGGTTGGGATCCAGAAGGACTTGTAGTAGTATCTCTATTTGGGACTACCTAAAATGTGTCAATATATTCTTGGAAAGCTTCAAAGGCATTATGAAACTCAATGCAATCAATCTCACCATGTTTAGAGGTAGCATGCAACCTACAATAGTTAGGCAAGGCAATATTAGTGAGATTAATATCCATGGTCCTTTTGCTAGAGGAAGGCTCATTGGCTTTATTATTGTAGAAGCTATCATTATAAAATCTATTTATAGGCCTATTGAAATTTTGGAAGGTGAATTTCCTTCTAGATTTGTCATTAGCATTTCCAACTTGCTTTTGTAATTGCAAGAAATCTATGCTGAGCTTCTAGACCATATTTAGTATAGATTTATTCTCATTCTTTGGGGTCTCAAAATTTTGGACTTGGTTATTGTTAGTACCATTTAATAGTACTAAATCCTTTTATTCATTTGTATTAAATCCATTAGTAATTTGATAGCTCAAGAAACCTAAGTTTTGATTAGGAGCAACATGGCTAGTAAGTAATACATTTAGAGTAGCGAGCTAGTTTAATGCTAGAACATTTTGGTTATTATTTGGGAAAAGGTTTAATGTAGGCATATAAGGATTAAAATTTAGGATATAATAAGTCATATATCCTTGAGGCTGCATTTGGTCACTAATAATCACTGCTTCAAAATAATCTTGGCCCAATGTGTTAATAGCTGGAAAAGTTCTTTTTAGAGCCACAAAAATCATGGGGTCTATTGCATCTTTGTAAATTTCTAGAGTTAAAGACTTATTAGGTTTATATGGATCCCTATTTTGTTTAAACATATTTTGGAACCCAGCATTGAAGGATCTAATAGGTTCACTTCCATCTCTCATAATGGTTGTAAATTGGTGATAAATGGCATAGGGGATTATGATCTTCCTGAATTGATCAATAAAGATAGTGTCAAAGTTATTCCCTGAGGTAATATAATTGTTAAGAAAATTGAGGAACCATTCATATGTAGCATCCTTTAATGTAAATGAAAATAGCCTATACAATACATCTTCATGTATAACATTTAATAACCTTAAAGCAGCCTTGAAAGATTTAACATGTTATTCTATAGTTGCAACACCAATTGGACTAAATATTAGCAAGTATTTTTTAGGATTACATGGTAAGTCATGAACTACACTTGGTATATTAATGGGGTAACTTCCAAGCTATGACATATCTTGATGAAAATTAAATGCACAAACCCCTTGTAAGGGTGAAGATGGTCTAGACTTGGAACACCTATGCCTTCCTCTATCCTTCATGGTTATTTTATGGGTTTCTAGCTTGAGTAAGGGTTATCTATTCTCTGAATGTGATCTGGTCCTAATCCTTGGAGATTATAGCTTAAAGATTAAGGATCCTATTTGAAATATAGTGTGTCAAGTTATATTTATCAAAGAACAATAATCAAATTATACACTAAGCCTATTCTGTAAATATTTTCTTAAATAGAGACAAAAGATGTTGATCTTTGAGTAAGTAAGCTCAAAGATGTGTTGAATTATGCAAAGATGACCATTCTTTACAACCTATGACTCAAATAAAATCAATATTAACTAATAATTGTCAATCTTCAACCAAAATAAACCATTCTATTTCAAATACTATGAAATATTAAATCTTGAAGCTATCTTTACTAGAATTTAATTAGTTCCTTGTAGAGAACTAAGATCTTTGCCTAACAAAGTTCAAAGATAGGTGAGAAACCACCTAGATCAAGGATATTTTCACTTAGAGTGAAGAATCACTCATAAGGGTTAAGAATCCTTTAAATTTAACGTAGGAATTATCATAATTGATCAAGCATGCCATCTTTCTAACACCAACAGGAGCTTCTTATTGATGCTTCTAATTTCCTCACAGGTGCTCTTCAATGTTGATGAACACTTCTCATTTTAAGATTTAAAGAATTCAAGGCATGAGTTATAGTTTGTGATTATTATATGATGTCTATGGTGGAATAAAATTAAAGTACAAGAACTATCCATAATATTTATTTAATTTGGTGGTTGGGAGCCACCAGGGTCTAGATATTCATGATATTTCTAGCCAAAAAGTTAATCTAAATGGATATTAATAATGATATTCAAACTAGGTGAGCTTTGATAAAGAAAATATAAAAATGAAGGGTAAGGTAGAAAAGAGAATGTGATTGCAAGCTCCCCTCTCAAATATTATGACAAATTTCTAATTACATTAAGCACACATGAAACAATTTTTGATGTAAAATAGTATAAACTTAGATTATATCACAAACTAGACAAGATTCAAAGGAGATATATAAACAACAAGTAAGAACCAAGTTTGCTTTAAAAGTTTGCTACTGTAATGTGAATAACATATGCACATCCAAATGCAGAGAAAATAAAACAAAGTATAAATAAGATATTTTTAGTTACTTTAGCATTAGCAAAAATTAATAGACTTATGATAGAAAATGTAGCTCAAATTATAGAGAACCATTCAAATTAAGACAATAACATGCAATTGAGAGACAACATTGGCTTTCAACAAACTATTCATATAATATTTTTAGAATTCCTTAGTTGTATTAAATCCTATCCTGTATACAAGTTGCTCAGAGTCTCTCCCTCTATAAAATGGTAACCTTTGCCTATTTATAGGAAACATAGGTGGTATACTAGTTATCTTTCTAAAATATCCATGTGTATGATAAGGATAGTTGTCCTTAACACAAAGATTACAATGCAAAAGGCTTTCTACACCAATTTTGACAAAAGGACTAATATATCTTAATAGAATAGCATATATATTAAAAAATAATATTATTTTATGTTAAATTATGGGTCCCTTGGGTTATTGATTGAGGATGTTCTTCACCTTAGTAAATTGTTTATGATTAACTCGAAATATACTATAGGCTTCATCAAATAATCCTCTTTTTAACCTAATAATGTGTTAAATTCTTTGCCACTCTTGGATTTAAGCTACTGAATGCATTGGACCTTTATAATCTACTTCCCTAATGTAATGATGATATTAAGGACCTTCTAAATATTATTGATAGGGTGGCCTTGGTTGTCCTTGATGTTCTAGATGAAGATACTAACCCTTTGCTTGAACTCTTCATCATCCATGAGGCTTGTGGCATTAGTCTTAGAAGGGTTTACCAATAGTGCCTTCAAGAGCTTCTCCATCTTTGCTATCAAGCCTTTGTCCTCCTCCATGAAGCTATTGACACTATCACACAAATTTCTTAGGTCCAAAATCTTATCTTTTTGATCTAGGAATTTTACTTAAAGAGGATGGTTAGTATGGTGTTAGTTTCAAAATGAAAACAAAATGAAAGAAACACAATAACTAGCATAAAATATCTAGGCCTAGAAACTATGTAGAGATTAGTTAATAAACATGAATAAAACACACAACTAAAATTCAAAATAAACCTTATTTTACCTACCTTGGATGCTCCAAAATGCTTGTTGTAGTGGCTTGCTTGGCTTGTGCTTATGAAGCCCTTGACAATGGAAGCTTGGCTACCTCCATCTCTCCTTGGCACCTTTGTCTTGTGGATTGGCTTGGATTGGAATCAATTTGTCATGATAACACTAGTTTCATGAAGCTTTGTAATCAATTTTGTATTATAACTTTGCATAATCATGTCTTTGAAAATGATGTTCATGGCCTCTTTATTTATAGATTTTTGAGAATGTCTAGAATCAACTTGAAATATCCATCCTAAGATTGAGATTTGTGGTTGAGGATTAATTCAATTTTTATAATTAAGTTTATAATTATCCTCATCATGAAATTGGAATAAGGGGCAATTAAGAGGCATGGAGGGCATCATGGAAGGCATTGATGAGGCATAGAGGGCATGAATCCTAATATTTGTGGCATTTATGGTTAGGGATGTCTTCCCAAGAAATGAGGTCACCTGATGATGTAGATATTCCATATTTATTTCAAAAATAAAGTAATTAACAAGTTTCCATGGAATTATTAATTATGCCTTGATTTGGGTTAATTTGCTCTTAAGCATGATTAAGCACTTTGTGCACAAATTACTCAAATTGATTAGAATGCCCTGTTATTGGTCCAAAATTTGACTAGATTAGAGTTGGAAGGAAATTTTAGATAAGTTAGATCCATTATCCCATTTAGGATGTTAACAAAAACAAATAACAAAGGCATGCATCTTGTACAAAATATTTGATAGGAAAGATCAATTCAGAGCACCTAGGTGCAAAATTAGCATTTTGACTTGGAATGATTTGATCAAAGTTAGCTAGCCCATAAATTGCATTGCCATATTTGGGTATACCTTGGCCAAAATTGACACTTAAATATGTTAGTTTCACATCATTTACCATGTTTTAGTGTGTTTAGGACAAATTGTACATTTTAAGTGGAAATTGGCTAAAATCTTGGTTGGAGGTTATCAGTGGCTAGATTTAGGTGTCTATAGTTTGCCCTTGTCTGGGAAGGGATTACAAACTATAGGAAAAGAAATGTCTTCTAAAATAATGAGAGATGAATTATATGCCAACAAGAAGATGATCATTATAGAACAAAGCTCCAAATGGTGTTTGGGAAGCCTAGGATGATGCCCCCTTGAGGGAGTGGTCATCACATTTATTGATAGATGGTCCATCCAAAATAAACAAGAAGAAAGGTAGAATTAACCCATGCTTGACATTAATGCAAATGAGAAAATGCTTGCATGTATTGATGTAAAAAGTATACTGATTTACCCAAATGTGGTTATAATTAGGATTAAAAGTCAAAATAATGATTTTCCCCTAGGTGGTTATAATCATTAATAGGACCTAGATTGGCTAAATATGAATATGCCCCAGTTAGGGATGATTAGAAAGCATAACTCAAGGATATAACCTAGAATATAGATTAAAAATGAGTAGGTGCAAAGTGATGAAATAGATAAATAAAAGAATAAGATTAATCAGTGTGAATGATTTAGTTGTACTTACCAATGAGCAGATGCTTGTCCTTATTATTAATGATACAAATAGAATGTAATATGGGTTAATTTGATCAAGGGTGGGATGGAAGGGTTTGCCAAGGTGCCAAGGAGAAACTTCTATAGCTCCATTGATTGTAGACCTTCTTGAAGCTGATTTTTATTGTATCATGTGATGGTAGTCTTCATAATAGAAAACCATGAAAACTATCCCAAAATATGCATAATGACTAACTCCTGATCTAATAAACACTCAAAAATAATACACCAATGATAAAAACCATGATGATAATATTGACATATGAATATGGATAGACTCAAGAATAATGTGCATAAGGAATCATCTAATGAACACATATAAACTGAGTCAAGGCAACAGTGTTGAAAGAAAACAAAAAGGAAAGTGAATAATTAAACAAAGAACTTGAAACAAACAAACAAATATAAAGCCTAAAAATAAAAATCAAATGAAAGCATCCTGACAATGACCATGCCCTAGTAAGGTAGATCAAGGATAACTAACTAGGCTTAGACAGGAAAAATATTTTTAGATTTTGAAATGTTTTGAATTTTTTTGGCATTTTGAGGTATCTTAACTCATTAGAGAATGACAAGATACCTACTCATAAAATGGTGAGAGAATTTGTCTTAGGTTTCTCACAAAATGGTGAGAGCGTATGGCAAGGGGGACTGAGATGACCTCAACATGAATTGAGCATGACCCACATAGTCCTAAAATTACCTTAAGTTAATAGTAATTACATCCACACAAAAGGTGAGTAAAAAACAACTAGGTCCCAATAAGTTCTCAAATTTGACAAATGGCCAGTCAAATGAAAACAACAATGGCAAGGTGATGTGACAATGCATGGTAAATAAGTGTTGCCCCTATTTTTTCCATATGTATTTATAACCAAGATACAATGACATAGGTAAATGATACTAATTTGCTCATAGGTGGTTATAATTAGTAGCAAGACTGGTGAGACACTAATTTTCCCATAGGTGGTTATAATTAGGTTCACATAAACAAACTTGATACAGGATGGAAAATGAAATATATCTTGCTAGTTCAACTATCACACTACTTTCATAGACTATCATTATAAACATGGATTGTATTGATTATTGAAACTTGATCAGAATCCTCTCACAAAAGGTATAGGAAGAACCAAATGAACCAATATCAAAACAAGATTGGGTAGGATGACTAAAAATAGGCTTTGGTCTAGATAGGAATGGAATGGTTAGATGGCACAGTTTTGCTTAAGATAATGATGGTTTGATAAATTAGATAAAATGGTTAGAGGGTTTCCCCTACGTGATTGGGTGAATGGTAGGATCTATGATAATTTCAAATAGGCGTATGTAACAATGATAATGGCATGGCAATATGAAATAGTATGGTACATGTTTTTGGCCTGGGTGTGGTTTTTGATTTTGTGGTTCCTACTGATGGGGAGATGCATGTCATAATCAATAAATGATACAAATAGAATAATTTATCATGTTAATTTCTATCCTATACCTCATCTGACTTGCTGCTTTATCAAAAATGGCCTACAGATTGGGTTGTCAAGAATACTTTTATGATCTTCATTGTTTGTTGATTCTAATTCCTTCAAACATCGAGACAAGGTATCTTTGTAGCCTCTAAAAAGGAAAGTGCATCCATAGATGGTAAATAAGGACAAATAATGGATGGTATATTTTTTTGTGAAATAGAATAGTAGATGATAATGGAATGTAGAATGGTTGGGAAATAAATGAAGATCAAGACTTTCAGTCACATGTAATGTTGTTGATGCTAAATTTGACATAATTTTGGTTATGGTGGGGTCGAAGACCTATTCTCTCAATAGGACCACCAAATATTTTTGTTATTTTATCTTGAGAGTAGCTACCATCTAATTACACTGTAGATTAGAAGCTATTTTGATTTGATCTTTGATTTTGTCTTCATCGAGTAGTGAAGAAATTTTATGCTTAGATATTGGTTCATAAATGAGGATTTCACCAATGAAGTTGTTTTGATTGTCTCATATCACCTTAGAGAAGGTTTCACTAAGGAATTTAGACTTTTGACTTTGATTTACTTCTATCACTTTAAAAAAAAATTCACTAGGTGAGTATTCTTCTTCTATATGAATGCGGTCTTTGCCTCTTTGCTCTTCTTCAACTGCTATGTCACCATGGATGCAATTTAACAAAGTGTGATTCTATCAATCCCAATCAATATTCATGGGAGATAGAATGCCAATAATATGGCTATCTTGGTTGATGGTAATGGTATGTGTAATGGTAATGGAATGGGGAGAGGCTCCATAATCCTCATAGACGATACTAGATTAACTTGTGTTGAAGCTAAAGTAATCATCCTCAAAAACTATAGAATGATCACAAATGTATTCAGACTAATTTATGAGGCATGCTTAACCACTATTTTAATAATCATGAACATATTTTGTATCTAAATTTAATTTTGATTTAATAGAATCTAAATCCAATATTGAGACTAATGGTGATTCAAATTTTGATGGTAAATCCAATGTAAATTCAAGAATAGAACCTAACTCTAACTCTAATTCTTCATCTAATGGGTACTCTATTGCAATGATGTCTTGTTAAATATTTGATTTTGGATAAGTAATGCCATGTGATGTCGTAATAGGCTCCACAAAAACTAGTTTGTTATAGTGATATCCCTCTAGTATGGGAAATAGGTTAAGAGACAACTCCTCAGAGATTGGCTTGTCAATAGGAGGCTCTTAAAAAATAGGCACATGGTCAAGTTAATTATTTTCCCAAAGGTGGTTATAATCATTAAGAAGTGACTCAGTAAAGACTATCTCATCAGAGTGAGACTCATTGACAATTGGTATAGGATCAATAAGTAATTTATCACAAGTTGACTTATCACAAGTGGTTGGTTCAATAAAAACATCTTGGATTGGTTGGTTTTTAAGCCTTGATTTCTAATGAGTTAGAAAATACCATTTTTGAACATAGCTTCATCTTCAAAGGATTGGATCGGTTGAGGTTTAGATGAGATTGGTTCTGGATGAGGAACAACTTGTGGTTGGATAATGGTAGGGCCTTAGGGATCATTATTTCTCACATGAACCAAAGGATGAAGTCCTGAGATGGTAAAAATAGGGCTGTGTAGAGCATGATTTCTTACACAAGCCAAAGGACTAGGTCCTAGAATGATGAAGGGGCATTGTGGAGCTTGGTTATTTACACAAGCCAAAAGACTAGGTCTAGGAATGGTAATGGTATTACTCAAATATTATGGTCTTGGAATAGAAATGGTATTATGTGGTGGATCTTTATTACTTGTATAAGCCAAAGCATCTAATTCTTTCTCATAAACCATATCATCCCAATCATGAGTTGGCTCATAAGTTGGTTCTTGATTGTGTTCCATGTACTGATTATTGAAAAGAGGGTATGGATCCATATCCCAAACAACATTATCTATAGTTGGGTCTTTAAATTACTCCTCAAAAACCTCTTTATACCAATCCATGTTTTGATTTATATTTTGTGAATTTTGACTATGTTCCCTATATGGACTATTGTAGGGAGAATAATAAAACTCCTTAGATAATCTTTCTCTATAGGGGTTCCTAGTGGAATTTTGTGTAGCCATTCCATCATAAGTTGGATTATACATGATTGTACCATAAGTGTAGTGAGACATATCCATGTAAATGATGAATTATTTGAAACAAAAAGGCTTAGATTTCTGCAAACTCTAAAAAACTATGTCCAAAAGATAAATGGTTCAAACTTGGTTTAACTCAGTTGAAGGTGGAGATATATCTCAAATATGGTCTAAAAGTGGAGTTGTATCTCCAAAATGATTTGTGCTAAGATTTGGCATAAAATAATCTAACATCAAATGTATAATGTCAAATTTCATATGCATAAAAGGTCAAGCATCTGAATAAAAACTGACATTGTAAAGGTCTAGGTCAAAGTGTTCCAAATAAGGTCTAAACTAGGAAAGGGAAAAGTTGAGTTACTAGGTCTTTTAGCCAAACACGAAATCAAAATCTAGGTTCAAACAAAAAATTATATGCTAGGACTTTTGGCCAAATGATGTCAAAATCTAGACTTAAAACAAAGGCATGATGTGATTTGATTTAATCTAACAAGTTTGGAAAAAACTTTGACATAAACCTGGCACACATAATCAAACACAAACCTGATCAGTTAGCATAAGGCATAAGACAAAAGGCTCTTTGAAGAAATAATATGTTTTCCCAAATAAAGGAACAAATATGATAAGGATAGGTACTGAATAAAAAAACTATCAATAGTTTTCAAATTTGGCTAATCTATTAACCAAAGTTATGCAATCCAAAAGAGAAAGATCTATGTATCATCCCCATGAATTCAGGCCAAAAAAAATCAATTAGTGTTTGAATCCAAAATTGATAAGGATAATTGAAAACTCAAAGTTAAAAACTAGGATTTGACCAAACAAGCTATACAAGATTGGATAGCATGACAACACAAGACAAAGGTCCAAATGGTATACATGACATGGTTTGAAACAAATGGTTTTTAATACAAGGTAAACAAGTCTTAAAACAAATTAAGTAGCCTAACAACATAAACATGATCAAATGATGTGATCTATGTTATGTTTTAAAGACTCAAAATAAAAATGGTTTGAAATGATTTGGGTAGCATAACATTACCCTTCACAACTCAAATGGCACACACACAAACAAGTTTAAAAAATTTTAAGGCACAAGTGTGGTATAAAATGGATATGATAATTCCTCTTTAGACAAAAGAGTGATGTATAGAAAAATTAGTTTTGACATGGCCTATGAAAAAACAAACAAGTTTTAGTCTCAAGATATACCAAGCAAAAATGACTAAAATATACTAAGTATACTCATCCAAATCCTAACAAGGGTATGGCAATGTGGGGTTTACTAAACTATCAAGTTTATAATGTTTCTAGGGGAATAAATTTCACAATGACTTTCACATCAAACAATTCAAAAGACAAGCATGAAAATTGGGTGATTGTGGCATTGGCTAATTATAAAAAGGTCTAGTCTTTTTTACAACCACTACATCCTATTGTTTGCTTAGTGTAGTGTGATGTCTAAATATAGATACATCCCATGTGCAACTCCAATTAGGAGCCAAATTAAGTCAATTCTAGGAGATGAAACCCTAGGTCAAATCTTCCTTAAATAACTTGTGGGAGGTGATGAAGTCCCCATCGCAAGCCAAGTTTACATAAATAAAGAAAGCATGAAAATAGAAAGATTGTAGGGTCATTGTCAAGGTCACCCAAACTTTGACAAATTTTTGGGGAGTGATTTAGATGACATTATTTATGAGCCTTAAAATAGGTTATTGGTAATAGGAATGGTGCTTTTGATTCCAAGGGTTCCCTAAAGGGGACAAATGGAAGAGCATACACATGACATCCCTCTTTTAGGCAAACAAAATATAACTTAAACAATGAAGTAAATAAAATTGTTAGGCAAATTAAGGAACCATTCATATGTAGTATCCTTGAATATAAATGGAAACAACCTATAGGCTATATCTTCATGTATAACATTTAATAACCTTAAAGCAGCCTTGAAGGATTTAACATGTTCTTCTATAGTTGTAACACCAGTTGGACTAAATATTGGCAAGTACTTTATAGGATTACGAGGTAAGTCATCTACACCTAGTACATTGATGGGGGAAATTCCAAGCCATGCCATATCTAGATGAAAATTAAACATAGGAACCCATTGCAAGGGTGAAGATGGTAGAGATTTGGAACACCTACACCTTCTTCTATCTTTCTTGGTTCTTCTATGGGTTTTTAGCTTGAGTAAGGGTTCTCTGGTCTCTGAATGTGATCTGGTCCTAATCCTTGGCAATTCTATCTTGAAGATTAAGGATCCTATTTGAAATACAATGTGTCAAGTTAGATTTCTCAAAGAACAACAATAAAATTTTACACTAAGCCTATTCTATAAATATTTTCTCAAAAAGAGTCAAAAGATGCTAATATTTGACTAAGTAAGCTCAAAGATGTGCTAAATTATGCAAAGATGACCATTTTTTACAACTTGTGACTCAAATAAGCTCAAGATTCACTAAGAATTATCAAATTTTAACCAAAATAAACCATTTTAATTTCAAATACTATGAATTCTTAAATCCTAAAGCTATCTTTACTATAATTTAACTATTTCCTTGTAGAGAACTTAGATATTTGACTGATAAAGTGCAAAGCTATGTGAGAAACCACCTAGATCAAGGATCTTTGCACTTAGAGTGAAGAATCACTCATAAGGGTTCAGAATCATTTAAATTTAACGTAGTAATAATCACAATTGATCAAGCATGCCCTCTTTCTAGCACCAATGGGATATTCCTATTGATTCTTCTAATTGCCTCACAAGTGCTCTTCAATGTTGATAAACACTTATCATTTTAATATTCAAAGAATCCAAGGCATGAGTTGTAGTTTGTGACAATTCTATGATGCCTGTGGTGGAATAGAAGCAAAGTATGAGAACTGTCCACAATATTTATTTAATTTGGTGGTTAGGAGCCACCAAGGTCTAGATCTTCATGATATTTTTGGCCAACAAATTAATCTAAATGGATATTAAAAATGATCTTCAAACTAGGTGAGCTTTGATAAAGAAAATAGAAAAAATGAAGGGTAAGGTAGAAAAGAGAACATGATTGCAAGCTCCCCTCTCAAATATTATGAAAAACCTATAATTACTTTGAGCATACATCAACTAATTTGTGGTGTAAAATAGTATAAACTCAGATTGCATCACAAACTAGACAATATTCAAAGGAGATATATAATCCACAAGAACCAAGTTTACTTTAAAAGTTTGCTACTATAACCTAAATAACATATGCACATCCAAATGCAAAGCAAATAAAATAAAGTATACCTAAGATATTTTTAGTTAATTTAGCATTAGCACAAATTAATAGCCCTATGATAGAAAATGTTGCTCAAATTGTAGAGAACCATTCAAATTTAAGACAATAACATGTAATTGAGAAAAAACATTGGCTTTCAACAAACTATTAAAATAATCTTTTTAAAATTACTTAGTTGTATTAAATTTTCTCTTGTATATAAGTTACTCAAATTCTCTCCCTCTACAAAATGGTAACCTTTGCCTATTTATAGTAAATATAGGTGGTATACTAGTTATATTTTCAAAATATCCATGTGTATGATAAGGACAACTATCCTTAACACAAAGATTACAATGCAAAAGGATTTCTACACCAACTTTGACAAAAGGACTAATATATGCTAATAGAATAGCATATATATTACAAAAGAATATTCTTTTATGTTAAATTATGGGTCCCTTGGGTTATTTCTTGAGGATGTTCTTCACCTTAGTATATTGTTCTATGATTAGCTCAAAATCTATTATAGGCTTCATCAAACAATCTTCTTCTTGACCTACCAATGTGTTAAATTCTTTGCCACTCTTGGCTTTAATTTCTTGAATACATTGGGCCTCTGTAATCTACTTCCTTGATGTAATGATGATATTAAGGACCTTTTGATTGTTCTTGATAGGGTGGCCTTGGTTTTCCTTGTTGTTCTAGATGATGATATTGACCCTTTTCTTGAACTCTTCATCATCCATTAGGCCTATGCCATTGATCTTAGAAGGGTTTACCAATAGTGGCTTCAAGAGATTCTCCATCCTTTCTATCAATCCTTTTTCTTCTTTCGTGAGGTTGTTGACACTATCACACCAGTTGTTTAGGTCCAAAATCTTATCTTTGTGATCTAGGAATTTGACTCAAGAGAGGATGGTTAGTATGGTGTTAGTTTCAAAATGAAAACAAAATGAAAGAAACACAATAAATAGCATAACATATCTAGGCCTAGATACTAGGGAGATCTTAGTTAAAAAACATGAATAAAACACACAACTAAAATGCAAAATAAACCTCCTTTTACCTCTCTTAGATGTTCCAAAATGATTTTTGTAGTGGCTTGCTCAACTTGTGCTCATGACATCCTTGATAATGAAAGCTTGGCTACCTCTATCTCTCCTTGGCACCTTTGGCTTGGCTTGGCTTGGCTTGGAATAAATTTGGCATGATAACACTAGTTACATGAAGATTTGTAATCGATTTTGCTTATAAATTTGCATAGTCATGTCTTTGAAAATGATGTTCATGGCCTCTTTATTTATAGATTTTTGAGAATGTCTAGAATCAACTTGAACTATCCATCCTAAGATTGAGATATGTGGTTGAGGATTAATTCAATTTTTGGAATTAATTTTATAATTATCCTCATCATGAAATTATAAGAAGGGGCAATTAAAAGGCATGGAAGGCATTGATAAGACACGGAGGGCATGAATCCTAATATTTATGGCATTTATGGCTTACAGATATCTTCCCAAGAAATGAGGTCACTTGATGATGCATATATTCCATATTTATTTCCAAAACAAAGTTTTTAACAAGTTTCCATGGAATTATTAATTATTCCTTGATTTGGGTTAATTAGCTCTTAAGCATGATTAAGAACTTTGTGCACAAATTACTCAAATTGATTAGAATGCCTTTTTATTGGTCTAAAATTTGACTAGATTAGAATTGGAAGGCAATGTCAGATAATTTAGATCCATTATCCCATTTAGGATGTTAACAAAAAAAATAACAAAGGCATGCAGCTTGTGCAAAATATTTGATAGGAAAGAGCAATTTAGAGCACCTAGGTGTAAAATTGGCATTTTGATTTAGTTCTTTCCATGAGCTCGACCATATCCACATGACTAATCTCTATATCTCTAATGTCATCAACATTAGATTTAACCAAGGTGATTGAAAAAACACCATGATATTTTTACTTCATTATCTTCAATTTCTTTAGAGAAACCTTAGTCATTTGGAAGAAATTTTGTCAAAAGGATGTCGATGAAGAAGGATCCACAAGAGAAATTGCAACAAAATTCATGATCATGCAATTAAGGGAAATACTAGAAATTTGGGAAAACCACATGTTGATGATCATGACCATGGGGATATGCTTGAAAGGGCTAAAGTTTAAGCAAGTCAAAAAATAGAGGAAAGTAGGCTTGGAAAAGTGAAAATTAAAAATTTCCCAGAGTTAGGAAATTTGAGAAAATATTTTCATAGGTGGCAAAATTCACTACCCTTGCATATGGGGGGGGGTATGTTGCTTTGATGTCAAAAATCACTGACTTTCCAAGAGAAGGTAAAAACATGCACAGTCAACGAAAATCACTGCCTGAGTAGGTGAAAACTATTTTTGTGTAGGAGTGGTGATTTTTGCCACTATTACATGTTAAACTTCATTTGCATGTGAAAGTAGCAAAAAAGGCTGACACAATAGGTAGGATTAACCTTAATTCTCATGAGTGGTAAAAATCACCACTTAGGCATGATTAACGTGTAAGTGTGGTGAAAAATGCCACTAATGTAGGGAATGGTAGAGATGGGATTTTACGTAAGGGAAGAAAAATTTGCTGCTCTTACAGGAGGAAACTCACTTGTGATGGAATTTGATTTTTTAGACTATTACCTAGTAGACTTGTTCAGAGAAGTGGGGGTGGCTATTTTCAAATGACGAGAAAACATAGGTCAGGTAGAAACTAGTTTTACATACACTAGGGTTTTGACATTTTTAGCTACCGAGGCTCACTAGGGTAAAAAAGAACAAAACAAAACAAAAAATGGGGAGCCGAACTACAGAAAACAAAAACCTAAAAATAAGGAAATAAAAAAAACCAAGCTTAAAGGAAAAGAAAATAAAAAACAAAAACCTAGAAGCAAAAAGACTAGAAAGAAAAACTTACCTTGTAATTTCAAAATCCTAAGCTCGAAGTTGGAGAATTCACAATCCTACTCCTTCGCACAATTGAATGATTGTAGGGAGGAGGAGCAGACAAATTAAATTGATAAAAACAATAATCAAATGGCAATAAAAATCCCCAAAACAAGCCCCAACTAATTAATGCACGCAGTCATAAATGTCACACGTGAAAATCAAGATCATGCATTAGTGGCAAAAATTGCCACCCATGTATGAAGAGGGGAAGAAGGATGTAAGGGTGGAAATTTTTGTTTCTCCTAAATTAAAAACCAAAATAACCTACAAGAGTGGCAATTTTTTCCACTATTGCACTTAAAGATTGAAAACATACAAGAGCGGCAAAAATTACCGCTAGTGCATGGAAAAACCAAAAATGGTCTAACACCTTGAAAACTATCAAAATCTAACATCTGATCAAATCAACACTGCAACGAGTTTCATGTTTTTTGATAAATAATGATGAGGGAGCATTGTAAAAATTTTCAAGATGTTAGTCAACTTCACTCAAGATGAAGAAAAACTTGCCTCGAATAACAAACTTAGAGTGAAGATCACGAAATAGACAAGTTTCATAGGGGTTGTCCCTAAAACGAGGGTGTCTAATTTTGGGAACAAAAAATAGGAACCTAAAAAATCTACCATACATCCTCCAATGTGATCATGGACTCAATTGTTGGAGAGTGGAAGGTAGATGTCTTAGAGTTATAGTTATTTGATAAAACTTATAGATAGGCATAGTTTGCATGAATAATTAGCATTTTAAATATGTGCTATAGGTCGATATCTTCAAATTTTACTATGAACTCATTCATTAGGAGCCCAACATGGCATAAGACTTATGATCCTTGTTCACATGCCATCACAACACTTACTCTTGCACATCACAAATCTAAACCAAACCAAGTCAATCACTTATCTAGTTTTCCTCTAAGTTGATTATTTTTCCCATTTCTTCTAGTTTTAGACTTAGCATTATATTATTATCTAAATTTATCCTTTCTATTATGTCGTTTCATTGTTTAGTTAATCTTGTCATTTTACTTAGTAATATCACCATTATGTAGGGTGTTTTCACCATCTTATAGGGTGATTTCACCATTCCCCTCACTGGTCTATGAACTCATCATTTTTCAAGTCAATTATAATGATCAATGGGATGACCCTACTATTATTAGTGAGTTCACTATTTCCTTACCTAGTTCCATTGACCAAGCATTTTCATCATTTGACTAGCATTTCCTCCATTTTCCCATCATTCTCATCACTCAAAATATTTCCTATTTTTCCTCTATAATAATATACCTACCTATCATCACTTTTGTTCTATCCCATATTCCTGGGAGAAATACATTTGGATTAAAGTACATAGGATTATGTAGGTATCTTCCACTTTCATTTGGTCAATTTGAGTTAGCTCATCCATCCTTTCCCTCTTCTTCTATTTCCCCTCATTTCTACCACTGATTCATTATCCTCTTAGCCTAAGGGAAAAATATCGAAATTGTAACACATTATTCATTACAAAAGGACACATTGTTAATAACATAATTAGTTTTCTCTTTATTATTTATTTATATTATTTGTTTATTTTATTATTTGTTTGTGTTTAAGATATTTTGTTTCCACTTAAGTCTAGATGATTCATATCTTGATTTTAAGTTGGTTACATTTTGTGCTTAAAATATTATTTATTGTTTGTTTGTGTTTGGTACATTATGTTTTACACTTAATTATTGATATTTCATATCATGTATTTAAGTTATTTACATCTTATATTTTAACTCTTATATTTTATGTTTAGTGTTTCATGTTCAAATTTGTTATGTTTTCAAATTAATTTTTGATGGTCTATCATTATATTGAATTGTAAATATTCACATTTGAACAAGTATGTGCATAATTGACATACAGTGTTATCATAAGTTATCCATACTTATGATGCATATCATTAGGAAAATTAAAAACCAACTAGTCAAGATCTTACATAGAAACGTGAAGCTAAAATAGATCTTTGAACGCACTATCAAACTATCCAATACATGCTCATAATCACATTTCATTTTCCACACCCACATCACATAACATAATTTAAAACCAACATGCCTATCTATATGCTAAGTAAGGATGTGCATATAATGTGGTAAGAATATAAAATCTAATCATATTACATGTATATAATTGAGATGAACAAAAGTGAAACTGAACTAGCAAAGCAAATGAAAAAATCATGGAAAAAAATATAAATCCACATCCATATTTTGATCAAATAATCTACATTTAACATTAGATTAGTGAAAAAGTAAAGAATCTCAAAAAATAATGTTAAGAGTCCATGTAAAATATCCATGAGCCAAAATTAATGTCATATATATCTCAAAATCAATGTTTTATACATCAAGATAATATATACATCTCATATATAATAAAAATGTAAATCTATAAGTACAATCTTAGCTCTAGCTAGCTCCATCCCTGGGGGGTCTGATCAAAACTTTGGCATGTGCCCAGAGGTGGTGGTAGACCCATCACTCCCTACTGAGGTGTTGGTTGTGAAAGTGAATGCTATAAATCTATGGTATGTTGAGATATAAAAGTCCAGCTAGTCCTTTGAGTCTTTGTATACTCTCTAGAGGAAGGTGCCCTGACCTCTATTAAAACTACCAACTCATACAAACTATGATAATAAGCCACCTTATAATTCACATGAAGGGTATCATCAATCATGTGAAGGGCATAATCCTTTGTGTGGATCACCTCATGAGGTGATATGGACAAGATATGAGTGGTCAAAACCTACTCCAGCTCTGTTAGCTCATCATGAAGCTTATTGACATCTGAATCTACCCAAGCTCTATCCCACTCTCTCACAAATATAATAAGGTCATCATACTTCATGATAAGCTACCCCTATATGGCTATTATTTGGATAACCTTACCCCTCAATGTTATAATCTTATTATATTTCTCAACATTGATATTTTGAAATTTGGTTGTCTCACCCTGTGTTATCATGGGCTTGGCCTATGGCCTAGCTACATCCTCTTCTAGGATATATATCTAAGATAATTTCACATTAATCTCATGTTCAAGCCTATTAGTCAAATGTTGATCCTCAATTGACATGGTAGTACCATAGGTCCCTACCTCCCCTTGCTTGTACTAGAGGCCCCTACCTCTCATGTGCTTATACCCAAGGTCTTTACATCACTTGTGTCTGTACCTTATATTAACTAATGAACAACTATATATATATATATATATATATATATATATATATATATATATATATATATATATAATGGAGCACCCTACACACCATCTCCACCTCTATATTTATCTTCGCCTTGACTATCTTTGACATCTAATCCTGAGTATCTAACTAGGGGAATTTTGTACCACATGTTGAACTAGAATATGAAAAACTTACTACACAGGTTACTACATAGGAATATGAATAACCTATAATGGGATGGCATAAGGTATCACCTATTACATAGGAGCTTATCCTTGAACCTGAGCCTATACATGTATCTTCCCCTATATGGGGGCTTGCCTCTATTTCACTAATCTCTTATGTTATCTAGGCTATTGTGGATGGGGTATAGTAAATCATATAGGTTAAAAACCTATTGACCTAGTTGTGTAAGCATCAGATGCACATGCATCTTACAATCTCCCTACATAAACCTAATGTATAGGCTATATAATGGTAAAACTAGTGATCACTTAAGCTCTCAGCACTAGTATCCCCCACTCTCTAATCTTGTGAGTCATATGTGCAAAGAAATTGGGTCCTTTATGCACATCCTATTAGAGGATAAATTACACTATAATTGGTTGATATTGTACCTCTCTACAATGAAATCATTTCAACTGGTAATGTAACAAGGTGAAAACATATATCTCATGACATTTCCATCCTCTAACCAGACAAACTGAATGGACATCTAGGGATGTCATATTAAATCACAATCTACCATCTCATTAATAGCCCATGAGTATAAATAATAGTCTCCCCTATAACCTCATAGACATGTGCCTATCTGAAACAAACCATAGGCTAATGGCTCCTTAGGTTCTCACTAAAACCTCTGATCAATAAGTCACTATAAACCTATGTGTTTCTAGGCTTGGACATGAATGAATATGTTGTGCCTGATACTAAGACCTATATGATATGTAATCATGTGTAGGTCCCAATATAAATAAGTAAATATCAATTTTCCTAATGCAAAATGTGTGGTAATGTTGAATATGTCTCTAATCACCCAAATGATTTAGATATAGAAAAACTACCCACTCTTGCAAGTATTAGGAAGCTGCTAATAAGAGCCATCAAGATGACTACCTCCTTAGACACCAATGTATCTAATGGTTTTGTTTATACTATTGAAATAATAATTACTAAGAGGGGGGTTAATTAGTAATTAAAAACTTTTACAACTTTGCATTATCATTCATGAACTATTAAAGCAATATAGTGAACTAGCAATACATCAAGAACCATTTAAATGAGTATGAGACTAGATTATAACACATAAAACACTTTTTTGAGTGGGAAATATAAATGGAAAGAAAACTCATTGATAGATATAAATTTACTATATTCCTATAAGATAAACATCAAGATTTATTGAAGCACCAACTTCACATGAAGCACCAACCCCAACTTGCCAAACACCCACTTGACTAGGCTTTAGAAAGCACCTAATTACAAGGAAGAACTAACCTCTTAGATTAACCAACACCAAATAATACACCTAATTAATTTTATCACTTTTAGGACACCTTATTTATTAACCAATTGATGATTACCACCTCTTCATCTCTTCACATTCTTATCCCTCTCAAACTGCCTTCTATGTTCCTTCACTCAACTAGGTTGTTTCACGATAGATTACATCATTTAAAATTGATATTCATCTAAAATAACCATATTATATCTTCATGATAGTTTTTCTTCACAATTATTATGGTCTATAAGACCTCCTTTATCTCTTTAAAGTGTTATATCTTCTACTAAAACTCGTTCCTACTTCAACTAGTCAATTAGGCCTATTAAGCCTTGTTCTTATATTAGGCCCTTGATCATACACCTATTGGTAATATATACACACTTTAAAACTTATATTTTTAATTAAATAGTAATTATGAAATTAAAAAAACATTATAATATGTTGGTAATAACATATATGACCAAAACCTCTTTTAGGCCTTAAGGAGACCTAATTCAATTAGGCCTTCATTAGCACACGTTACCATTTGATCTTATTGGATAAATTTATAAATTAATAAATATAATCAAAACTTCATATTTTACTCAAATATACCCATAATAATCTCATCTCCTATCCATGACACCTTTTATCTCCAATCACCAGTTGAAGCATGACATTATAATTATTCACAATTAGGTATGTGCATACCCAAAAAGTCTATCTTAAATAAATAAAGATAACATAATTTTTAGCCACACAACCATGATAATAAAAAATATAAAAAAAACCTTAAATACATCAAAAACTTCAAAAATTATATTATACTTCATTACACAAGGTAAAAGGAGTCAAAAACATTTCAATAACTTGCTCACTCAGAACTGCCAGTTTTCCTTAAAGACCATTCAAGGTGATTTTGACCTTCAACACCTGTAGGAGAAATTTAAAAGAATCCTAATGAATTTTTATGATCCTATGTGATAATTATGCCATTATTATATATAAATATAATATTTTCAAATATAAATATTGGTCTTGCAAACCAATCTCATGACCTCACTGTACACAGACCTCATTGAGCTAGACAAGTTAAATTGTGAGAAGATTTTTTCTAAGTTAAAAAGATATAAAAAATTATATAAACCATGAAAATTTATTAAAAATATTTAAAAATTTATTCATACACTTTGATTCATCCCTGTACTATGATAACACATCCCTAATGACATTCTCACTTTTGCCTAGGTTTCTTAATATTTTCACCATTAGGCATGTTGGCGATAAGTTATCTTGGATGATAGGTTTAAAACACCTAAGTAATAAAACCTGACCATAATATTACATGAACATAAAATAAAATTTTCAACCTTCTCCATCCAATGATTTTCATACTTTGACTTGTTCAACTTTAACTGCTACAAAAAATCTCTGAGAAACTAGAACTTTCTTGTAGGGTATGCTTACACAATTGACAACTCAATCACACCTGAAGGTGCCTAAGAGAGTTTAGTACAATATAAAATATATTTTTAATTAATTTTAGGCCATTACATGTTGTTTTTATTAACATATTTAACATCAGGTCATTTTTAGGGTTTTAGAGAGGGTTAACATTATTCCTAGTGTTAACAATTTTTCATAAAGGATTGCCCCTCATTTCCAAACCTAATACCTGAAGATCCTATATATTAACCTTACCTATCTATCATTAATATAATAGGTTACCATTTAGAGGTTACATATGCCAATGAACACCTAAAAGTCCTCAAGTTGAGAACTGTTCATTATGTGCACTCATGAGACCTTAAAACACTTTTTCAAGCCTAAACCTTCAAAATTTGACCTCAAACATGGTCAAAATGCCTAGGATAATATATCAAACCACTAAAAATTATCACAATCTGATTATTATCTTGAAATCTAAAACTCATACCTCATTTGACCACCATCTCTCTTTTTGCTCTCTAGACCTTAACAGACAAACCACATTAGTCCTTGAAAATGACCTTCTAACCACTGTCTAAGATCTCAAAACCTCATACACATGTCATAAAACCTCTTATAATTTTGAACCATTTACATACATCTTTAATATGCCTTGACAACACCTCAACACACTTTATTAGGTCAAGCAGGGTCTAGAACTAGTCTAGTTGTAGACTTAGACTTAAGGTCTTACCCCTATAGGCTCACCTTGAAACTCTCCTAAGTGATTCAATGCCTCATATGCATGGTAAAGTAACCTAATACAACCTCTTATGTATATGTGCATCCATATCTCCAAGCCACCATGTTCAAACCTTCTCACTAGGACTTTACATGTCATGACTAGTGTCATGACTAGGCTTCTCAAGCACTTGAAACTTGACAACTAATCTTCAAACACTCCTCGATGCTTTTACACCTTGATTTCATAAATTACATGCTCATTAAACAATTAAATATTTATAAATGATACTATCAAACAAAAACATTCTTTAATGACCTCATGAACACCTTTTTTAAGAACCTTTGACATCAATGACAACATTAATGCCAAACTTTAACAATAGGAGCAATGCTTAACATCTACTATCACCTATCCTATTGTTATTCTCAGATCAATGATTGGATGTTAGGTTAAGTACTTTAGGGCATCAATTTCAATATAAACCTCAAAAAATTCTACGCCATTCACCCTAATAAAATCCTATAGATAATATTTCCTATCTCGAGGCATCAAATACATCCTTTGGACCTAGATAGGAACTGATAAAATCTACCATACATCCTTCAGTATGACCATGCCCTCGCCTCTGGAAAATTTGAAGGTAGACATATTATAGTGATAAAACTCTAATAAAATTAATATATAGGCATGGTCTACATTGATTAAAAACATCTAAAATATGCTCCATACATTGGTAGCCTCCATAAGTCCCACAACCTCATCTATCAAGGGCCTAAATGATGTAAGACTCATGATTGTAACTCGTGCATTGTCCTGACACTTAATCACTCTAGCATATCACAAACCCAAACCAAATGAAGTCAATTGACATCAATTTTTCCTATAAGTTGATTATTTTACCCTTTTATTCTAATTTTTGCCTAATAATGATATTCTTCTATCTGAATCTGTCCTTTCTACTATGTCATTGCCTCTTATGGGATTTCTTGCCATTTACCTTGGTGATATTTATATTATATAGAGAATTTTCACCATATTTCAAGGTGATTTCACCATTCCCACCACTATTATATGAACTCACCATTTTGTAGGTCAATCCCACTAATCAGTAGGACACCTTCAATATTATGGGTGAGTTCACCATTGCCTTGCCTAGTTATATTAACCAAGCATTTTCACTATTTGACTAGCATTTCAACTATTTGACCATAATTCTCATTGTTCAATTGAATTTTGGATGATTTAGTTATATTTTAACTTTGGTTATTTTCATGGATTTTGGCATTATCACAATTTATTTTTCAAATTCACTAATTGGGTTGGTGATATCACTATTTTCTTGGGCAATTTATCATTTTCAACTTTTCAAAAAAGATGAACTTTCACTTTCATGATTTTATAGAGCATAATAAATGTATTAAATGTCAAATTTTAATAAAATAAAAGGTACTTACTGATGATCCACTCCCTAGTGGTCATTGGTACTCTCTCACTTTATCTTCCAGGTGTTTGTGGTAAGGGATATTTTCCATTTTATTAGTTTATCTTGTGTACAAAAACTAGAACTTTATATTGTAATATTGGATGGTTAAAATGAATGATTTTCAACCCCAAGGGTCAATTTATACCCTAAAATTTGAATTTTTACCCCTATCCCTATTGTGACTACTTTTTTCCCATTAGGCTCATTTTTACCTCATTTATCCATTTTTTTGAACCATTTTATTTTAATTACTCCATTTTTAGTCTCTTTTGTAAATCATGTGCTATTTTATTTTATTAGAGAGTCCTCAGTTAAAAATTATTTTTCCTACCCCACCCTTAAGGGGGCATACTAAGAATTCTTTAAAATTATTTGGGGCATTTTTGGGAACCCATTTTTTTTGTGAATCAATTGAAATAAATGAAAATTGGAAAAAATATTTATTTTAATTATTATCATTATAAGAGACCTTTTTATTATTTGAAAAGATGTTACTTTGACCAAATGTCTCACCATGTCCTTTCAAACATGAGAAAATGTAGACATACAATTCTCACCATTTTTGTGTTGAAATTACAAGTCTAATATTAGACTTCCCACAATAATGCACAAACTGGACCAAAACCACTAAAATACTCTAATTCATCTACATATGTCACATGTAAGTCTTGATTCATGTCAATATGTCCCTAATTATGGAATTAACATGTACATAATCATCACCTTCTTCCAATTCATCTCCAATGAAATTGTGACCTAGAAAATTGGTGTTTTCAACCAATACTGCAAGAAAACTAACCAAATTCTAAGAATTGCAAAAATCCTAATAAAAATCACTTAACTAAGAAAATATAATAAAATGTTTAAGTCAAAAATTCATGATAGATTAATGAAAAGATAATTTTATAAAATGAAAATTCAAATATGAGGGCCATGAAATCACCCATGACAACTCCAAAAGGGTGTCATCCACCAAGCATTATTAGAGATAAATATTTGATTAAAGATAGAAATGTATATTAATTGTTCTATTATTACAATTTATTAATTGATTACCCCCTAGAAAGATTGAACTCATTTATGTCCAGTCATCTCACTTTTGATTCAAAGTCCATATTTGAGTTACCTAGCCTATAAATTCAAGAGCCACCATGGACAGTTATCAATCTTTGTAGTACAAAGATATAATGCCAAATTTATTCTAAAGCTTCAACCATTTTTATAATTTTCATCTAAAATCCAATAAAAATGGTGTATGATATGTTATAGGAACTATCCCAACAACATTTCAAAATATCTTGAGCTCCATAATCAGGCACAAACACATTTGTGGGCCATCCATGAAGAGAAGTCACTTTGGGAAGGTAGAACCATTTTTATGCTTCTTGTTAGCTTATTCTTTTCATTAACATTGCTCAAATAAGGTAATAGGCCAAATATGTTAGTTTTGTGAATTTGATCATGTTTTGATACTAACAAAGAATCTAACTTATTTTTTACTCCTATTTCACACATAGAATCCCTTGCTCAGACTATGTATAAAAACAAGAATGGATTTGAGATAAGAGAAGTGTTAGCCAAATTTTGGCTATCATAGACCAAGTTTATAAAAATCTTGACTTTTCATGTTTTATAAACTTGTTCATTGTCTTTCCATGTCTTATAAGGTCTTTAATTTGTATTTTTAAGGTCTTATTAGCATATTTTAAGGTTGTTTTGACAAGTTTAAGGTAACATATTATGTTTGTCTTATGTTAGTTTATCCATACCATGGTGTGAAAAGGTTGGGTCAAATGATGTCAAAGGTTTTTAAGTATCACTCAAAGTAATCTCATACTTTGACCACCTTGCATGAAGACTTTATACTTTTTTGGAGAAGTTAAGGTTATTTTGTGAATTTTAAGGTAAAGTGTCATGCAAGGGAAAGTGCATATAGTCAAGTCCAACACATGTCAAAAAATATCCAAGATGAAAGATCCATAAAACATAATTTAAAAATATTATGGAGGAGTTATCTAACGTGAATATATGTCAGGAATGTCAGATCATGTCAATTTTGTAGGTTCAATGTCTAAATGAGAGAAAATCACTCCAAAAAGGGCAGTTTCAGGCACTTGTATGCACTTGGGTGATCCATATTTAGGTGAAAACTTATTAAAAGTGTAAATTCACATTATATAGGACATATCCATGGATAAAAAACTTGTACATGTCTATATAATCCCAAATTTTCTTCCTTTCCTCCATCACTCCCTTGGCAAGCTCATAAAGGCCAACTTTAGATGTTCATTATATATAATACAATTAGGTTTTGGACCTAATATTTTTAAAATATAAGGGGGTCATAATTTAATTAAAATACATGGATATATTAATCATATTGGTGGACCATGCTTTATGAAAAATCACTATGACCAGGAGGTGGTCTCAAACCCTACATAAACCCCATATGCTCAATTTCTCTTCTTGAACGACATATTGAGGTTGGTTTGAATCATGAAAGAAATTTTAGAGAGTATAAATGGATTTTAAAACCATTAAAAAATATTATAAATTTATCACTTGGCACATGTGAGCTCAAGTTGACAAGAAAACTCCTCTTTTACACAGTTTTCAAGCTAAATGTCATATTCTCTTGATTGATTTAGGGTTTTAAATAGTTTTAATAATGTTAATGAATGTATCAAATAATATTTTAATTATTTTAAATACATGTATATGTACATTAATTTCTCTATTATCCCCTCCAAGAAACATACATTGGTTCAACCTTAAGAACTGTGTGTAGGCTTCATGCACAAAATGGCTTGAAAAGGGTCTAACCCTACATTATCAAAGGTGTAAAAGGGTCATAAACTATTTAATAATTATTTGAGGAAGTATATAAGCCTTATTATGGTCAATATTATTAAACATATATCATGAAAATATTCAAATAATGAAAATATAGACCTATAAGTCTATAGACCTCTAGGTCTCCTTTTCATGAGAAATGCATTGAATTGAGATCAAGAGATGGAGTTTTAGGACCTAAATGATGATATAAATATAGTGTCTCTAAAATTGGACAAGATTAAGACTAGTGGATAAAATGTGGTCTCAAAGTATATTTCTCAAGGAACCAAAAACAAGTACATACAACCCTATGTGAGAGCATTGAGAAATGTAATGAAGATATGCATTAGAGGCAAGAATGTAAGTTGGTAGGTAGAGAGGATAAAATGAGTTTGAAGATGCATTAAATATTTTTAAATAATATAAAATTTGATAAACCCCATGAAGAGAAGGTATATCTCTAAAATACAGTCTAAACACCTAATGCAAAGCTATAGTTAGGCATGTTTCTAGGTAATGTGAGTAAAAGAGTATATAATGAAATAAATGAAGTTGGAGCATGATTAAGAGAAACCATGAAATTATGAGAAACATAATATATAATTTAAAAAAAAATCTTATATTTAAAAATTAACTCACAAAGTGACTAATAGAAGTATTGAGGACATGAGGCCTAATTTGACCAAATACACCTAAAAGGCCATACACAGGCCTGGGTGTTTTTTCTCAAAATAAGAATGAAATTTTGATTTGAATTGAGGTGTAAATACTATTTAAAGGTATTATATACATAAATGAGATATTTTAATGTGTTTAGATTCCTTTATATGAACAAAAGGTATGATAATAAGTCTACTAGGGTTAGATTTGCTAAACTAACCACAAACCCTCAAGACATGAAGTAGGTTATAGAGCTCATGGAGGGAAAATAACCATTTTGGGGTCCTTAAAAACATGTAATATATTAAAATAAACATAAAATATCTTTTAAAATAGGTATCAAGAATATCATACCCTGTTTTGATAAATTGACCCCTTAAGTTCATTGGTAGCCCAGTGTTGCAGCTATCCAACAAGGCTTTATTCTCCATGTGTGAACTCTCTTGAACAAGTACATGTGATTATTTGGTAGTTTTATTTGTTTGTTAGGTATTTATACTCCATTAATATATATATATATATATATATATATATATATATATATATATATATATATATATATATATATATATATATATATATATATATATATATATTAATACTTAAAGGATATGAATCAATGTTAAAAGCATAATGTACTCAAAAACTACCTAAGTGAGCCCAAGAGACTCCTAAACTTTGTAAATATCTGGCATGAAGAGATGAATGGTGGATCAATATATTAAGCATAAAATGAAACCCATATGTAATAATAATCCTTGTAATTTGGATTTTAATCAAGTTCATAATATATATGAATAATCTTCAAGGATATAAGGTACTCATAGGCTGCCAATAAGCCTTTTGAAGCCCAATGGGAGACATGAACATTTAATTGCCTTATAATGGACATTTATAGTCTTGAATTGACTTTAGTGACCTCCATAGGGCTCATGTAAACCTAAAAAAACATAATTTTTTCACATGTGAGTGTAATATTGTATGAAATTGGATAAAATGTATGGGTGTAAGCCTAATAATGAGTGTGCAAGGTTGTAGCAAGCTTCCAAATCAAGCACATAAAGGTCATACACAAGCTTGTGTGTTTTTTCTCAAACTAAGAGTGAAATTTTGAGTTGAATTGATGTGTGATTAATATTTAAAGTTTATTATAGACATAAATGATATATTTTAATGTGTTTGGATTCCTTGATATGAATAAAAGGTACGATAATAAGTCTACTAGGGTCAAATTTAGTAAATTGAACACAAACACTCAAGACATGAAGTATTATGTTGCAAATCTCATGGAGGGAGAATAATAATTTGGGGGTAATTGGAAACATGGAATATATTGAAACATACCTAAAATATGTGTTCATATAGGTATCAATCATCTCATACCCTATTTTGATAAATTGACCCCTTAATTTCATTGGCAACCCAATGTTGTATCTTTCGAAGAAGGCTTTCTTCTCCACATGTGAAATATCTTGAAAAATTACATGGGATTATTTTGTATATGGATATGTTTTTTATGTGTTTTTACTCCATTCATATGGTATTATTTTTTTGTTTTAAGACCTAAAGTATATGAACTAATGTTAAAAGCACAATGTACTAAAAACTACCTAAGTGAGCCTAAGAAACTCCTAAACTTTGCTCATATATTGCATGAAGTTATGAATGGTGGATAAATATATTAATAATAAAATTTAACCCACCCATATTCACTACTTATCCATGTAATTTGGATGTTCATCAAGGGATTGATATCTATGAATAATCCTTAAGGATCTTAGGTGCTCACAGGCTGCCAATAAGCATTATAGAACCCAGTGGGAGAAATGAACATTAAAATAAATTATAATGGGAATTTATAGTCTTTAAATTAATTTATTTACCTTATTAGGGATCATGGACACTTAAAAAAATACTTTTGGCATATGTGAGGGTAACATTATACAAAATTGGGTAAATCATATGGGTGTAGGCTTAATAATGAGTGTGTAGGGTTTTATCAAGCTTAAAAATAAATTACAAATGCATAATAAGAATTATAATATGTCCCATAGTCATATAAATTTTTTTTTATGTCTCTTAAGGTGACATATAAATTATTTAAGTCACCATGTTGAGTCAAGAAGGGAGAAATGTACTATTCGCTAGGCAAGAAGCCTATCTACAAGCCTATAGAGTAAAGGAGAGATATCTTACAGCATATTGAGTTATCCCATGATGATACAGGACTCAAAAACCATTTTTAAGCATTATAATTTGGAAACTTTTTTATTACCACTCCAATTGCCTCTTGAGCATGAACACACACCTAAACTAGGGTTTTGACCATTTCTTGGTTCACCCATCTGTACTAGGTTTCAGAACCCCAAATTTGACATGGAGAATGGTAATGATGTATGAAAATTTAATAAAACATTTATTTGTATTTTCACATGTGTGGTAATTGATTAGATCCAAAACATAGTTTCTAGTCCTAGAGGCCTAATTGAGGCCTAATTAAAGAGAGAAATAAGTATGCAAGTACACTTCCACTGAAGGTTAGGTCATGAAATTTTGTAAATAGATGTAAGGTAATAAAAGGTAATAAAAAATATTATTATTTTTTGAAGATAATCTGTGTCTTTTTATACATAAGGAGCTTTGTGTGTTTTGAGGGTTACAAGGAATTCAGAACAAGTATAAGCTTTAGGTTCAAAAGGAATTCTTTTTGACTATTTGATACATCACAAAGAGTCGAAACAA
The DNA here is from genome assembly GCA_037957365.1 of Torreya grandis. Lineage (NCBI taxonomy): Eukaryota > Viridiplantae > Streptophyta > Pinopsida > Cupressales > Taxaceae > Torreya > Torreya grandis. The sequence goes on from JARHVA010000306.1 coordinate 4,034,756, forward strand.
GTTGGTTAAGAATGAGATAGGAATTTCATGGATAATAATTATAGTGATGAAGATAAAATCAAGATTTGAGGCTTTTAGATAAAGGGAGGCGTAGTGAGATCAAAGGGCTTTCAAGACACCTAAGAAGTTATGTGAATGATCGTCACTATAATGTCAATATAATAAAGCCTTATTATAGTATTCAAGGTGTCAAGGAGGAAGGTATTAATTAGTAAAATAAATTTTATGACCAAAAATGCCATTTGTCATTCCTCACAAGCCAAGATGGGCAATTTTTAAATGGATGATGAATCATGGAAGAAATGAAGACTCCTTCACCAACTCTCTAGAAGAACATGATTGCAAAAATAAACACATGTTAAAGTATTATTATACAAAATATCATTGATTATAACTTTATTTATCATGATTTACACTTGTCAATTTCTCTCTTATACACCCTTTTTAACCTCTCCTCCTCTCATTCTCTATAAATACAACCTTGATGGGATTTGTATGGATCCTTTTGCTAAGTATGGAAAATCCCTACTCAAATAAAATATTTTACTATGCCTTGTAATAATGAATGAAGTTTATTATTACATCCTCACATGATTATAACTATTGTACTTGTGTGACTATTGATGAATGTTAGTAGAAGTGATTGTACTCTATCTCATTTTCTCTCTCCTACCTATTTACAAATGGATTATTTTATTGCAAGTCACATGGTGAGTTTGATTTAGTTTTTTATAGCTTTAAGGTGGATTTTAAATAATTAGTGACTTATTTAGACCTCTTTACTAACCCTCTCATTAAATTCATTCTCAAATACCTCTATGTTGAAACATTCATGCTTGAAGGTCCTTATTCGATAAGTGTAATCATATTCAGGCCTAATATTTGTTCTTAAGTGCATGATAGTCAAGTGGAGGGTATTGTTTTGGTGTATTTATTCCTTAGATGGGTTTTTTTCATGTCCTTCTCTCCATTTTCCTTTACAAGTAGGTAGTGTAGTGAGCCTAAATGATACATCAAGGGGAGCTATCCATATAATCTAGAGGTTTAGTCTTTCTAAAGGTCACCCACAACCTAAGACTAATCCCATTATATAGCCAAATTGATATGGATTAAAACATCCTCTCAAGGGTGAAAATTTGAGCTATAACAAGAAGATGAGAGTGGATAAAGTAACAAATTATGCATTCTCATTGACCTGATGTATGGAAATGTGCTAATTACCACTTCTAAAAAGTTACAAGGACTAATTACTATGTATCCAATCATCAATCTAATGAATAATGCCTTGAGAATTATTTTATATATATTGATCCAATACTATCCAAGTGTCCATATACATGATAAATTTATCTCTAATCCCACTTAAGGCCTGACTCTACTACTAGCTAGGCATCCATAGCCTCAACAGAGGTTGTTTGAATCACCCAGAATTAAGTTTTTTAAAATTTATTTAATTTTGTTGTTATCTCTTTTCTCTATTGTTTTTAACATCTCAATTATAGGTTGGGGACCACCATATAAATTGAAATATAGATTATTCACCCTGAGCTTTCACTTTAACAAGTTCATCTAAGCAAACCCAAAATCCATTAAGATGTAATTTTTGTGTTTGGTTTTGAGAGAATGTATTCATTGACTAGATAGTTTACCCAAAATTAAAACAACTAAAAAAAATAAAAAATCACATGATAACTCAAGATTTTAAAACTAATTCATAAATATAAAATAACACTATAATATACTTAGAGTAATTACACAACAAAATGTAATTTGCATCACTTACCTACAATCCTTATGTTCTTAATTATTTGGCCAACAAGGGAACCTAAAGGAAAAAATAGACATGCTAGGATAAAAAAAGACAAGAAATGAGGCCAGATCAAGACTGAAAAGTGAGAAAAGCATGAAAATCAAACTAAACTAACAAAATCAGGAAATAAAGCAAGAAACAAAACATGAAAGGGAAAGAAAAATTAATTACAAGAATTATTAGGCTAATTCAAGCATGTAAGTAGTGTTTTGGGAATCATCCATGGAAAATCTAAGGGATGTCCTCACTATTTATACACCTGATATAGAACATATTCATGTTTAAGATTTTTATAAGGTTGGTAGAGATCATAATAAGGGGAATTACATAGTTACGCTTATGTTGACCTGTACACTCATAGACACTATCCCACAAAGTTATATCTATGTGGTTTATAGGTAAATTAATTAAAATTTAAGAATTAAATTTAGGATTGTACTTATGTTTAACTCATAAAAAATACTTGGGATAGGTTTGGATAAATAACTCTATCCAAACATTAAATTATGGTGAGGTGGTTATTAACACATACTAAAGTGACTTGCCTACCTAATGTAGTAGAGATATATTATTTATGGTAGCTAATTGGTGAATCTGCTATGGGATACTCCTTGACTAGTATGAATGCTTTGGAAACATAAAAATTTTCATCTTCTTCATCTAGAAGGAATATGCTTGGTTCTTCCCATGTTAGGGACTTTTTGGCTTTGTCATTAGTGGTAAAAGTGTGAGGAGAGTTGCATTGGGTCAAGATACTTTCAGCTCTAACATCCACAATATTTATTTTTATGGATTGGGAAACCATGCTTATAATCAAACATTTTTATATTGGTTATCTCCACTATAAAGACGGGAAATATACTATTGCAATCCCACTCCCTAGGCTACTCCAAAGAATCCAAACTTTCAGAGGTGAGGAAAACAACCTAGTTTTCTTCTTATTTCCACCTATCATCAACATTGTAAAAGTGATGCACTATAGTGGAAAAGACTCTCATGACTTCACCATTTATTTTTAAGTCATTTATATCAAAGGTAGGGCTATATGGAGGTGAGATATCTTCTAAGTTTAACTCTTTTAAGTCATCCTCTTCATGTGGACAACCAATTTCAAAATTATTTTCTTTAATTTATTCTATCTCTAATCATGGGATGGGTGTCACATTTTTTCCATTGAGATGTTGATTATATTGAATCAGCTTACCAAGTGTAGGGACAATGGTATATCACAATAATGTCTCAAATTCATAACTTACATACTCTTTATCCATATGATCCTATTCATCTATTTCATGTTTTGGCTGATTGCAAGAGATGTTAGATTCATCTTCTTGTGTGGGTAGCTTATTGTTATTCTAATTTTCAGCCAATAGATCCCCTAAAAAAAATAAAATTTATTCATCATTTGAATCATATTAGTTAATAATCTCAAGGACCAGTTTATGTTTTGAAATATTGTCAATCTATAAGACTATTTCAACATTCATCTCATTTCCATACCCATGGAGACCCCATTGTGAATTTTAGAATGTGGTCTCATAGTCTATTTTAAGCATTTCTTGTTGAGAATATTTTATGATAAATGGCATTAGATTATCAAAATCACCAAAATACATTTGATTACTTAAACAAGTAAAAAAAACATATTATTTGCATGATAAACTATAATAAATGCATGCATTAAATACACTAGCAAGGTTATCATTTATCATGGTGATATTTGATTTGTTACAAACTTGTGGTAATGCTTTGTTATAAGGTGAAAATTCATCTACTAGTTGACTTAAAAGTAAATAAGTTGAAAGATTTTGGATGTAAACACCCAGTTGTTCAAATGAATAAAATGGGTCCACACAATAGTCATGCAACATTGATTTTTGTTATATTGTGAAATCCTTTTGGTAAGTGAATGTTAGAAATGTGAGAGTGGATCAAGTTATATGAATAAACATAGTGGTTAAGAGATCTAAAATTTAAAGGTAAACTTCAATAACAACCACTTCTATTTGAAAGAATGGGTCTTTTAACCTCTTGTATAAATAGTGCAAGTGAACGATGAATGCATTAATGTTTTCATTTGGATTCCTAAGGTCTATTTTAAATTGGTAATATATGGAAACATGGTCAATGGGAACACTAAAGTGGTTAATAAAAAGGCTTTAAAAGATATCCCACAAGGTGATGCACCCATCTGATAAGCTAAGGTACCAACTATACACATCTCTATCTAGAGAGTAAGCATTATATATTCTGAATGACATCACCATACAATTATATAAGTCATCACTAGTCTTGAATGTTGTTTTACATTAATATCCTTCATGAATCTGAATTTGATATTAACTGCTCCTTTGATCAATATTAGTAAAATATTTTTCTCCTTCAAGAACATCCATCATATCATCTAAATAAGCTATATGAAGTTTATATTTAATGATATTTTATTGATTGATCTACTATCCACATGCACCATTGACCCTCCATCTTTCTTCAGAGTTATAAATGTTGGTGTTACACATGGACTCATGCTCTCCCTTACTACACCCTTTATCACCAATTTAGTAATCTATTTATTCAATTCTACATATTCTGTTAGACTCATCTAATAATCTACTTGATTAGTTAGATTTGATCTTGGAATAAAATCAATATGATGATGCATGTCTCTCTTTAGTGGTAAATAATCTAGTAACTCAATATTTAAATAACATTTGCATATTATTTAAACACTTTCATTACTTCTAGTTGTATTTTCACCATTGTTGTGTCTTCTTTCTTTTCTATTAATGTATAACAATAACCTGTCATCTTCATGTCTTTGGCAAATTATCTTATGGACATCATGCTTTCTATTTTCTCTTTTTAGTTAAAATGTAGTAAAACTACCTTTGTACCACCTTTCCAAAAATTATATGTGTTTTTTTCTCCATAATGGATTTATTTTATATCAAATTGCCATGGCCTCCCCAATAAGACATGGCATGCATCCATTGGTATAACATCACACCATATTTTATCATTGTAAGTTTTTCTTTTATAAATATTGATTAAGTACCATTTATCTATTAAAAATCCATTATCTTATTTTAAATAATGAAATATGACAAGGATAAATATGATTTTCACATTATAAACCTAGTTTCTCTATCATGGCCTTTGAAACCATATTTTCACAACTACCACCATCTATAATTACTTTGCACATCTTACCTCCTGAACGTTGTTCTAAAAATATTTGTTCATAACCATGCATTACCACCTTCCTTATTTTACACCTATTCTTTCCTTAGAGCAATCATTATTTACCACATCATGATATTTTATCCAATGTTTACTACTATAGCTTCAATATTTTACTCTTCTATCTCAACCTCAACTAAATTCACTCTTGGGAGATCCTCTTGTCTCCTTTCTTGTTCATGATAGTGTGGAAACTCAAATGTTTTATGTCCTTCTACACATTTGTAATAAGCATAAGACCTGCATTAATTTTTAAACCATCCTCTAAAACCATTATAGTCTTATCCTCTCAAAAATCCTCTTCCTCTTTGTTGGTATTGAAATCCTTATTTATTATCTTCTTTCCTTTTTTCACCCATGATGATGCTCCTCTAATGGGATTAATCCTATTTGTAGTGACATTAAACCCATCTCATCTCTTTACTATAGGACATAGTCTTCTTTTTTGTATAATACCAAATGATCTTCTAAAAATCTATCTATTTTCTTTTTCTTCTGCCTTAAAATCTAATTGATAAGCCTCCTCCATGCAAAGTATTATATGCATGCTTAATTCATCTTGAATATACAACTTCATTTAACCATTTATATACCTTGAAACCATTTATTCTTTTTCTTCATTATGCTCTACTCATATGGAAAACTTGTAAAACTCATCTACATACTCTTGAATATTTTAATTCTTTTGTCTTGGATTCTATAATCTTATGTATAGATTTTGTGCAAAATCCACATGGAGAAATTTCTTCCTTAGATTTTTATCCATCTTAATCCACATGTTGATATTCTCTTTACCATTTATTTATCTCTTTTTTTGTATGTGATCCCCCCAAATCATTGCATAAACCTTTAATTTCATACATGCAAACATTACATTCTTATCATCTCTCAATGTTTTCCATTTAATGAAATTTTACATCTTGTTCATCCAATCTATCAACTCCTCTATTTCTTTAAATTTCCTCCATAATCTATAATGTTAACATTGATTCATTTATTCCTTCCCTCTAAATCCCTATCCATCCTCTCTTCCATTGATGGTGGTTATTCTCATTTCTCTTCTTGATGAAATTCACCTTCATGTTCTATTTCTTCCTCTATTTTATCTTATGCTTACCTTTGTCTTTGATTTGTGACAATTATAGTTAATTGTTTCACTTGCCTATGTATCTCTTGCATAGTCCTATTCATTTGATTAATTCCTCCTCGTCTTTATCTTCTTACCATTTCTAAAACCTTTTATTAAATCACATAATATTCTACAAAAATATAAAATATCAATTCACAAAGATACTATCTCAATGATTCTAACTTTCTATGATACCAAATGATGAAATCAAAAATTTGCTAAGCAAAATATAAATAGATATAAAATCAAAAATTACACAAAAGAAAACTTCTCTGATGATTCTAATTCAATGAATAAAATATTAAAATAGAGTCTGTAAATAAATCTCAACTCGCAATTGGAGTTGACATATAATTAAAAAATCTAAAAAAATCAAAATCTACCTAAAGCTAACTAATGCATGTAATTTTTAGAAAATGTCTATTTTTATACTTTCATCTTCTAATGATTTTAAACCACTATTTTTAGAAGTTTTACATGCAATCTCAAATGGGCGTAAAAATATCCACATATCTTAGAAAAACTAAACTTAACCTAATTGATAGATTTCAGCTAAAGTTCATGTCTGAGTACAAAAATACACTATTTCTAAAAATGGAAAAATCTCTAAAAAATACAAAAATGCATTTTCAAACACTAGGATTTTCATACATGATCTCAATAAAGTTTTAAAAACATCCCTAACTAGATAAGATGGGATATTTCTGAATTATAACAAGAATATTCAACTACAAACAAAAATAAAGAGAGAAAATAATGTCAAACTATAATAAGGGTGTAAAATAATTTCAATCACCTTCATAAAGGATATGCAATCTCTCTAAAGAAGATTTGAATACCTCTTTGGCATTCATCTCTCACCCATGGTTTATAGGATATGCCATAATGACGAGGTGATGATAAAAAGAAAGAATATTTAATAATGATAAAAATAAAAGATGCCATCATTGAATATAAAAGTTCAAAATCTTATTGGTTAATCACTAAAGTATAATATGAACTACATATTATGACAATGGATGTAAACCAAAATACCTAAAGACCTTTGTGTTGTATATGTTTGTTCCATTTATTTATGTGTAGATAATTGGTTTAAATTTGGTTATTATTTTAAAAAATAGTTTTATGGCTTTATTTTAGGATCATTTGTATGGCCTTAAATTTTCATATATATATATATATATATATATATATATTTCATCTTGGAATATGGGCTTTGGTCCCTCTTAATTTAAACTTTATCTACTCAATTCTTCCATTTTTTTTCACTTTTAATTATTAAAAGATTGAATATGAATTAATAGGTTAAAAATTGCATTTAATTATATATAAATAAATAAATAAATCTAATGATATATTTGATTATTAAACATGTATCTTTAAAGAAAAAATTATTAGATATATACATAAATTATTTTATTTATGTTATATGTTTTCTATTTACAACATTATAATACTGATTTTAATTATTTATTAAATTAAAAGATCTTTGTAGCCCATACAATCACATAAAACCTTTAACATTTGATATTAACATATTAAATTTATTATGGGAGTGTAAAAGTTGCAACATACAATATTGGGCTTAAAAAATAAAACAATAAAAATATAAAAAAAATTAAAATTAAAATAAACTAATGATCTTGCATGAAAAAAATTTAAAAAAATACATAAATTAGCTAATGGTCTTCCCTGCACCCCCGCCCTCTCTCACACACCAAAAAAAATTACATGCTTCTAAAATAAAATAAAATTGCATGATCTTAAGAGCATGTCAAGAGCTTTCATACGATTCTAAAAATAATTTTAAATCAGTTTCAAATTTTAATGTAACAATTCTGACAAATAATGAATATAAATCGACATGTTCAAATTATAACAAATAATTCAAAAATCTCATAAATTTATTTCATAAAAATATTTTATAACCCATGCTCCTAAGATATTAAATAACACTCTTATTTTTAATTTCTATATTTTAATATTAAATTTTTAATGCTTCACTATAATATATCAAAATATATCTATCATAAATCTTAATTTTATTTTCTATTCATTTTTACACCCGTTTTAATTATACCAAATTCATATCCACCACTATCACATCCATATGCAAACTGATATTCATGAGATTTGAAGAACTTTTAGTTTTGGATCATGAAATTTAAAAAATATGAAAACATTTTTATATCCCTCAATAAATCTGAATTGTTATCTAAAGGAAAATTAAGTTCAAATTCACAAAGGGGAACTAATTCATGTAAATATATGTAATTCTTGAGCATCTATACACTTAATATATAGAAAAATTAAATTGACATATTTTGTGAATGTGATTATTATTATTTATATCAATATTTAGCTTTATCTAGCTTAAACCAGTTCTGGAACAAAAAAGTAGGTCCAGTCTCCTTAAAAAAAAGTGTTGAGATTTAGCCAAGATTTTTAACCTTGAAAATATTACCAAATTAGATAAATACAACTCTTTTTTTAGAAATAAAACTAGTCTTAACTTCTAAGCCTACATACTATCCCAAAAAAAACTAACATTAATTTTAAAATATCAAACTTTAACCTTGGATTCAACATTTTGTTGCCAATATTCATCTATCCCTACTGAAGATCAGTGATTCCATTGTCCATTAGATTCCACTGAGGATAGAATTTTGATCATCCATCTGAAATCTTTTTTATTCACATTAAAATTTACAAATTTTATAAATATTACATGTTTTTATTCATACCAACTTTTACAAAGTTTAAAATACTTATAAATTAAAGTTGTGTAATGATCTAAGGATGCTTCCCACTTTAAAAACTTGAGAAAATAAAATCAATGAGTAATATTTTAAGATAATTAAATATTAAATTTAAAAATAAAAATAATTGATAGAGAAATAATTATTCACAATTTTAGTTTAGAAAAAATTAAATAATAATAAAATTTTATTTGAAAAATAGTAGAAAATAGTAAAGGTAATGTTTTAAGTTACTCCCATGTCAAACATTAATTCAGTTAAGTTAAAATTGGGTACTTCACTCAAATATTCTAAAAGACCCAAGATTTGAGTATTTGCCTATTTTCTTTACTATCAAAAGAGATAGCTCTCCCTCCAATATGCCCTTAAGAGTTTAACTGATGTGATTGTGTTTTAACTATTTAGGACTAAGTACATGTAAATCTTAGGTTCTTAAAAGGCTGAGTACAGTAAATTAGAGTGTAAAGTATGTAATAAATATAGTCAATGATTTATGCTAGAATTGACTTGATATGATATTTTAAAAAATATTACTAAATGATATAAGTACTTAGTTGGAAACCATCTAAATGAAAGATATGGAAGCTACAAGAGTTAGTTTGCTTGTTTTAAATAGGATATAGGTGTTAGAAACCTTCTTGGACAATAGTGTGATACCTTGGAAAGTACTTTTGTAGTGTTAATTTCTACCTTTTGTATTAATGTCCTCTATACAAGAACTGATCTATACTTCTACAAGTAGGTATGCACAAGTCTCCTAAGCCTATTCTTGCATGAAAAAACCCTATTTCATTGTCTCTGACATGTTTTGATAGATTCTTTTCCAAAATTTAATGAACACCTAAACACATAAAACAAAAATAAGGTTAAATACAAAAGAAACGTAAAAACTAGATTGTGGGATAATACAATCGTGTAAGACAAAACTGTTGTTACCCTAACTATGCCTACATTTTAACCCCAATGATAGGGGTATCAAATCACATGTAGTTCTCCCTTAGCAAATATGCTTAATTAATGTGCATAGTATGCTAGAATAACTGTCACATAGGCCCTTCTTTAATCAAGCATGTATATCTAGATGTGATTACTGAGTAATATGCACTATGTTGAGTTCTACTATTATTTGATTTTATGTAATTATGTTTCAAAACTTAGTAAGTTCTAGATGTATAAATCCTTGTGACACTCTTTATATATTTTTTTTTAATTTGAATGTAATACCCTTGTTAGTTGGCCAAAAAGATGAAAAAGAGGGATAAAATCATAAGATAAGACTCAAGGATGGGTTGAGACCCAACACACAATGAAAAAGTGACCATTGGACACTAGCACTAAATTAGGACACTAGTGTTATGGCACTAGTGTCTACTTATGGTGATAATGTCTTGAGGTCATAAAACTGAGTAGTGATTGTGAAAAATAGACCAGAGGGCCCATGTACCTAAGATGAGATGAAATGAGACCACTAGGGGTGTGAAAAATAGGGAAAAATCACAAGAAATATAAAAACACCCAAATCAACCTTGTAAATACAACTGGAATTCATGATAAATTGAATTTCCTATGAAAGATCAATAAAAGACATAGTACTTATGGTTACTTGACCAAATTAGGGTGTGTATATTTTACACCTTTTTATTTTAGTAATTCAATGAAATGAAAGTGATAGAATAAATGGAAAAAGAAAATGCTTACCCATACTTACCCATGTGATCAATCTATATGGAGGATGGATGTGTTATAAGGCTTGCTCACTTCTTAGCCATAGAAGTGGACCTAAGCTAGAATGTTGTTTGTGAAGAGGAAATCCACACTATGGGTGCCCCCTATACTGAAATCGAGTAGTGGAATACATTTGTGTGGGAACAAAACTATTTTTCCCCCACCTTGTTATTTGGACTGAATCTGAGAATGTAATATATGAATGTAAATAAAAGGCCTACTTTTACCCACTCTAGTATTGAGACTGAATCTAAGAATGTAATATGTAAATGTGGAAAAATAATTGATACTTGCACCCACATTAGCATGTGGACCAAATATGAGTATGTAATCTATAACTAGAGGTCAAAACTATTACTCGACCTAGATAATCTCAGTTTGGTGAAAAAATATAGATCAAATGTTGCAGATAACCATCTGACCTAAATTAGTGAAATCCTAGTGACATCTTGGTGGCAATGCGAGTGTAATCTGGTAATATGTACATAGATAGTGGTATAACTTGCCATTCCATCTGTAAAATATGGTGTGACCCTATGGAATCGAGGAAATATTCCCTACATCATGCCCCCAAACTTGATATTTGAATAGTGCAACCATTTATCTAAACTAGTATCTTACAAGACCATGGAACCCTAGAAATCTAAGTCAAGCTATGTATTTGCATATCTAAGCCTATCTATATATCTATGTAAATCTATAAATTTATGTAAATATGTATTTGAACCAATCTATGTATCTATGTAAATAGTATATATATGTCTCCCTTTTGGTGAGAGAACTGGAAATATGGTAAAGGTGTCTAACCAAAAGTAATGTCAGTTGGTATGTTAATAGTAGTTAGTGTTGGTAATGTTGTTTTAAGTTTGATTAATTTGATGATTGTAATGAAGTTATTTTTAAATCAAGATTAAGAGAGAACTATGGTCTATATTGATCTTGTTAAGGAAATATAGGTTTTGTTATTTTGTAGAGTTAAATTGATCGGGATAGTAGTATAATTGGTATGGGTTGAGGGATATCATGATCAAGTGATACGCACAAGAAATGGATAATAAATCTGAGCTACAGTTCTTGAGATATGACATTTTGAATAATGTGTTATTAGTTGGCAAAATTATTGTGCAAGGTCAACCTTAGGTATGTGGCATTTTTAAAACATGTCTTGGATAATTTGGCTAACTGGTTTTAAAAATCACTTGAATCATTTGAGTTTATATAAATTATTTGATTTAAGCTTAGAAACATGTTAAGGAGATGAGGAATGAGTGAAACCTGATAAAAGGATGTGGAACCACTTATATGGGTTGGGAAAGAGGTCACTCTGGTAGGGAGTCTATCATTTTCAAAAATTTTGATATATTTTTTATAATTTTTTATGAAAGTTTTGTAGTTTAGGGCCCTTTTTAGGAAGATGCACTAGTGTCCCTAGTATGGCACTAGTGTCCTAGGCATGACACTACTATCCAATGATATTGCACAAAATGCAATGATAGTATCCATTCTACGAAATTTTCTAGTTTTTCTTTTGATTTATGTTTTTTTTTAATTATTATTATTATTATCTGATATTCTAGGATGTTAATTCTATATTTAATTATATATTATAGGTGAATATGAATATGAGGGAGTTATGGAGTGTTTGGATGATGGAGTGTTTATCGGGACTACCCTTGATATATGTTGAGAGGGCATTGATTGATAGAGTCAATTTGGGCCATGTGAAATCATTGGCTTTGATGCCTTGGGATAGACATATGATGATGGCGTTATGTGAGATGTGGAGCAAAGATACTTGTAAATTTTTTTTCCGACTAAGGATATCAATGTGACATTAGAGGATGTCTATAAGATCTTGAGATTACCCATTAATAATTAGAGGCTAGTGTTATAGGAGGCCATTTGAGACTAAACATCAAGCAAGCCATGAGGTACTTTATTTTGATGCCTATAAAGACTCATCAAGTAGGGATTAAAAGTGATGTATTATTGTATTTGATTGTTATGACTAATTTTATATGGCTTTTAAATTTTTTGGTGGTGTTACTAGTTTCCTTTACTATTATGGATGGGAGTGGGGTA
>JARHVA010000306.1:4052500-4065000 GCA_037957365.1 Torreya grandis
AATAAGGAGGTAGAAAAAGTGGTTGAAAATCTATGGTAACATTGGAATGAAGAACTATCAGTAATATGTTTGTTTAGCATTAGATTGTTAGTTTGATTTTAAGAAGTAGGAGGAGAGGGAGAGGAAAGAGAAGAAGCTATGTCTAATCTATCTTCATCAACACTTTCATTATCATACTAATAGTAATCATCATATCCATGATTACAAAAATAATCATCATAATCATTATAAATTAAATCTTTATTATGTGCTAATGTGAAATCTTGAAAAAATTTCCATCCATTCTTATAAACATGTGATAAGGCTAGAAATTGATTAAGAGGGTAAGGTGCAAGAGACTTCTTGGATGTCATTTTAAACTTGCCAAAGAAAAGAATGTAAAAAATGAATAAAAATCACACAATGGGTAGAATGTAATAAAACATAGGTATATGTGTGAATATCTGAAATATTTAGCCAAATCTATAGAAAAAATTAGAATTTTAATGGAAAATCTAAAGGATAGTTTTTGGGTATATAGGGAATTAGTATGCAGATCTAAGGTTTTGGAGGCTTTGTTAGCAAAATTTAAATTATATTAAATTAATGAAATTTTAATAGAGGATTGATTTAGATAAATTAGGTTGTGCAAAAATTGGGAAAAAATTAGAATTTTCTATACCCTAATTTATTACACAAAAATGTAGAAGGTAAACCATATTATGAAACTATGATTTTTAAATAATATTCAAAGAAAGTTAGATTCACTAGACATTTTATATATTTAGGACTTAGTACATGTAAATCCTAGGTTTTTAAAGGTATGGGTAAAATATATTAGGGTATAAAATATGTAATAAATATAGTCACTGATTTGTGCAAGAATTGACTTGATTTGATATTTCTAAAAATAATAATGAATGACATAAGTACTTAGCTGGAAACTGCTTGAGATGATGGATACGGAAGCTAAAAATTAGTATAGGAGTTAGATTGAGTGTCAAAAATAGGATATAAGTTTCTGAAAACCTCTTGGATAATATATCCATACCTTGGATAGTATCATTGTGGTGCTACTATCCATTTTTGGCACTAATGTCTTATATCAATAATATATTTATACTTCTGGGAGAAATTATGTGTAAGTCTGCTAAGACTATTCCAATGCAGACAAAACCTACTTCACTTTTTGTGACCTATTTTGAATAATTATTTTACAAAACCTAATGAACACCTACACACATGAAACAACAACAAGATCAAATATAAAAAGAAGGCAAAACTAGGTTGTGGGATATTATGATCAGGGAGGATAACTCTTGTTACCTTAGATACTACTTACACTAACCCCAATGATAGGGGTCTTAGATTTCATATAGTTATCCCTTAGGGAATGTGCATGATATGATATAATGACTTTCACTTTAGTGATTCTTTGCATGTAGATCTATGTGCGATTATTGAGTGATATACAAAATGTTGAGGTATATTATTGACTAATTTTATGTAATTATGTGCCAAAGTAATAAGTTATAGATGTATAATGTATTTTGAGACTCTTTATATATACATAAATTTAATTTGAATGTAAGTCCCTTGTTTGCTAGCTGACAAGATGCAAAAGAGGGATAAAATCATAAGAGAAGACTCAAGGAAGGGTTGGGACCCAAAACATGTTGAAAAAGTGATCATTAGACACTACCACCAAAGTTGGAAACTATCACTATGGCACTAGTCTCCACTTATGACACTAATGTCATGAGGTCAAAAAATTGAGCAGTGACTGAAAAATAGGCTAGGGGACCCCTGCAACTAAGATGGGATGACATGGGACCATCAGGGGTGTAGAAAACAAAGAAATAAGTCACAAGAAAGATCAAAAGACCTAAAATGACCATGTGAACAAGACTCACATTCATCACTACGACCTTCTAGTGAAAAATAAATAAAATACATAGTACTTATGGTTGTTTTACCAAATTAGGGTGTGTATAGATTGATAGTAGTTATGAAAGGCTAGTGGAAGAAACCAAATCCTAGAGGCAACACCAATTTTTTTATTGTAGATCATAATCTAATAAATATTAAACCAGACCCTCAAAAAATGAAAAAATAAATCCTTAAAAATATATTTAAGGAAAAATCCATAATTGAGTCTCAAAATGCCACTTCTCAAAGAAAAATGGCTAAGTGCAAAGCTAAACTTGATTTTTGTAAAAGAGTAGATTTTATGGAAACAAAAATATAGAGAGCGATAGCTTCAAGAAGGATGTCATAACACAAATTTATTCTCATCAATATACACTGGCTACATGAAATTTTAATAGTATCTCAAATCTCAAAACTAGCAATGGTATTTTTACTAAATATTTGGATATGATTAAAAAGGAAGCAACATATTTTTATGAATACATCCTTAAGGACTCCTCCATAGATTTTTGCCATGTAATAATACATTTTTTTGAATCTTATTCCAATAATTATCAATTATAATTATAATTTTGATTGAATGAGGTGTTTCACAAAAGAATAAATCTAGATAGCACTTTGGAGCATGGATAATGATAAAACCCTAACCCCATATGAGTTCCCTTGAATATTTTTTAAAATACTATTGAAAATTTTAAAAAAGGGTATTCTCAATACTTGAAATTAATTTAAATCTTCCCCAAAAAATATAAGCATTTTAATTTCATCTTTCTAGCTCTTATTTCAAAGAAAGCTAACACAAACTCTCTAGATAGGTTCAGACCTATAGCCCTATGCAACACCATCTACAATATTATCTCAAAACCTTTGGATAACCATATCCAAATACCCATTCCTTTTCTTATTTAAGAAAATAAATGTGTTTTTGTCTAAAATATACAAATATTAGATGGAGTGGTTATTTTTCACAAGATAATTCACTTAGATAAATTAAGAAAGGAAGCAAAAATTACTATAAAACTTGATATCAAAAAATTATATGACGGGGTTAATTGAAAATTTATTTTATAAATTCTTGAGAATTTTGGGTTCACTAAGGCTTGGTTTGATTTGATTGATTAGTGTGTATCTAATCCTATGTTTATCTTTCTTGTAAATAGATTCTTGATAGGATTTGTTAACTAGTTATACAAAATATCTCTATGAAGGAGATCCTATTTCTCCCTACCTCTTCATCATCATGGCACAATCCTTGTGTAGAGCCTTTTCAAAGTCAAAATTGGTAAGTGTCTTGAATGGCTTCATAATTTTTAAGAATGTAAAATAATCTCTGGCCAATTTATGGATGATAAAATCAAGGGAAAATATTCTCACATTGAAAAAGTTATAGTGCTAAAGAAACTATTACATTGATATCAATTTGATTTGGGACAAGAGATTAACATCTTGAAATCTAGCATTTTATTCCTCTAAACTTTTCCCTGTAGACAAAATAATATAAATCAAATTCTTATTTTTTTCTTTAGGTTATTTTCCAAGAAAATGTTTAGGGATCCCCTTCTTTGATAGTTGGTTTAAAAAATAATATTGGGATAATATGAATACAACCTTATAGAATAAATTATGTTCTTAGAAAGTAAAATGTTTCTCTCATGTAGGAAAATTTAAATTAATTTAATTTAGTATCCAAAAAAAAACATTCTATATGACTTCAGTCCCAAAAGCTCTAGTTATTTTCAAATCCAGATTAACCAAATATTTTTTGTAATGGTTTTTCTGAGTCTAAGAGAATTGATTTTATGAAATGGAAAGTGGCCTAATTTCCTAAATCAAAAGGTGGGTATATAATCATATTTTTTTAAAATGTTAATGAATCTCCTGTAGGAAAACTTATATGGAAAATATACCAAGATAAAGAAAGCACATGGAACATCTTTCTCCAAAAAAACTATCTATATAATGTAGATGATTTGATCCAAATTTATTAAATAAAGCATTGGATGTATGGTATCACATCTAGAACTTAATTGTTAAATGTTGAGACCTTATCTCAAACTCCCTCTATTGGGATATTAAAATGGTAGAAATTTTAACTTCTATAAGGATGTCTAGTTAGTGTGTGTCCTCTCTCCAATCATCCTTCATTTAGAACTTTATAAGAGTACTTTTCAAACCTTTATGAACCACTAATTTTTAATTATTGGGTTGAAACAAAAAGTGTATGAATCCCTCAGAGATAATGGAAAAATCCAAATCTCTTTGTAGCCAATCATTTCTATGATCTTCTTATTTATTTTAAATTTTTCTTTAACTCTCACCATATCAATATCTAAGTGGAGAATAATGGATTAATATGGATTGGAGATCCTTCCACAAAATTATATATGAAATATGGATACAATAAGTTATTCTCTCATATCAATACACCCTTATGGCTTGCTCAAGATTGGGTATCCCTTAGGGACTTGTTGAAGATAATGTAAATCCATGGTTTTCTTGAAGAATAAATATATTTATCGAGGATAGACTCCAAAGGATTGATTTTAAAGGGCACTCTCGATGCCTCTTCTGTAAAGTTAATTCTGAAATCACAAACCATATCCTCGTTAATTTCTCTTACACTTGAATAAATTTATGTTGATTCTCTAACAAAATGAAGATATAATGGGTAGTAGTTGGTTATATTTAGGATATTTTCTTTGAATGGATAAAATATTGATGGGATTATGTTAAAATTATTAGTGCTATGACCCCATCTATGATAATCTAGATCTTATGGAGATAAATAAAAAATAGTTTTTTCATGAACTTGTCTCTTTTTAGAAAATTACTCTCTTAAAATTGAGGTCCTTTTTCAAGAGGTTTTTAAAGTTAAATTTATTATTCCTAAAATTAAAATCACTAAATAGGTTCACCATATTCTTTTTAAAATAAATTTAATAAAGAAAAAAAATAACCTCCCATATAAAATAAATAATAGGTTATTGGCATATTAGAAGCTCTAAGCATCAATTCTATCAATAGAAATTTTGACAAGGCATACAAAGGTAACCAAATGATTTTTGGATATGAAGGCATATTAATAGATAATATAGGTGAACTATTTTCCTATTTTTCCTTTTACATTCCGTTGTCTTAAAAAAAATCAAGTAAAGCTCTATCTCTTCTCAAAATATTGAGAACTATTTTTGATTAAAATTTAAATAATATATTTATGGAAGTTTATTGTTTCTTAAATAAAATGTTGTTAAATAAATAATATCTTATCAGGGGAAACTCAATTTTATCATTCAGGATATCCTCCATGTCATTCCTCTTTTTAGGACATTTTATTCTCCAACAACTCTTGTGAGATAAAATATCTAATGCTTTTTTTCCAAAATTTTGAGATATACACCTTCCTCATAATAAATATTGGAATTAAAAATGTTCCCCCCTTTCCTATATAGGAAGAATGAAGAGAATTAATTAGGAAAGACTTGATCTTATGACAAATTTCCATTTTTTTAAGATGTCATTAAGGGAATCAATGGTTTATCTTTTGGAATGTTTTTTTGTAGTCTCAATTATTCCTCCCTATTTTGGATTCTTTGTTCACTTATGCTCGAATGGATTGGAGAATCCATGTACTCTATCTTAGTTTTGATCATTTTTTTTTTAATAGAATAGTGTTATTGGTGTAGTGCTTTAAGGACATTCTAGTGTTTGGTTACCAAGGCTTCTAGTGATGGTTTTTTCCTACTTCATGAGTATGGTTCCATTATGGAGCTTTCCTCTTTCTCTCCTATATGACTATGAGATGTGAAACTTTTGGGATTTAGTTATTTGGTCTCCAATATTATAATTGTATTGATGGTTTTGTGTCTTCTTGGATTTTTGTCTTTCTTTCTATCTCTTTTTACTCTCTTGAAGGCTTATTTTGTATTTCCTTGTTTTATCTACTATTGAGATTATTTTGTACCTTAGGGTAAGGGCCAGCTTTATCTTATTATTCTCTATCAAAAACATTAATTTAAATATGAAAATACACTTTTTAATTCTTATAAGAGTATTTTTTATCAACTTACTTTATATATTATTTAACAAAATGATTTAGGGTTTTTTTTTCTCTATATGGTACACACACATTCACTATTAAATTCTCACTCATTTATAAAACCACTCAATAAATAATGTAAAAAAACTTGCATTATTCTCTAAAATATTTTATAATAAAGAAAGAGATAAAAAGGTGAGAACCCTAAATATATGGAATACCAAGGAATAATATCATCTAGGTAATGATTACTCATGAAAATCATCTTAATGCAGCTTAAATACAAAAAAATCTATCACTTTCCTATATACAATACCTGGAAATGTAATTCAAATAATACCTCTTTATTCCCTTGGAGACACTAAAAACTAAAATATAAAGAAATAATTTATTCTAATTTAACCCTTTCACCATTTTTCTCTCTTCCCCTCTAGCTACCTCTTCCCTCCCTTTAGCTCAAGCTTCCCTTTCCACAATCCTTGTAAAACCCACTATTATCTTAATGCCCCTATTAGTTAATGTTTTTAAATATTAAATATTCTAATATGTAATTTTTAAAACCTTTTTAGAATTAGAATTGGGGGAATAGCCTAATCAACTATGAAGTAAGCTATTCTAAAAATAATCCAATTAAATGAATTTAGATTTATAATATTTTTGATGAATATGGTAATATTTCAGAATATGCTAAATATAAACAAGTAAAATGATAAACAATATTATGAAAGATACATTAATAATGGTAAATATTAATTAAAATTTTCAATTATGTACATGAAGATCTTAAAATTATAAGTACAGAACAAGATAAACTAATGTTCTGACCTGATTCATCATATTTTAGAAATTAGCTTTCTTGTAGTCTAGACACTATCTTCAAAATCAGAACACTACCATTGACACTTTTAACCTAGTTTCAATGTTTATATTTTTATCAAGATATATTATTTTTTATGGAATAGACATAATTACATGTTAGGTATCACTATCATCTTGTAGGTTATTAACACAAATCACATATAGATGATCTTAGAATCAGTATTTTACTCAAAACCTTAGGTCCTACAAATTAGCATGTCACCTTGATAAATAGGGGTTAGTGAGCTCAAGTGAATTTGAGATGATCTAAAAGACCCCTATGTTAGTGAGTGTTACCTACATAACCATATGTGCTGAATAGGGCCTTAGACTCATGTAATTTTCCCCATTATGTGGGTTTGTCTATGAAGAAATGTGCAATATGTGACTACATATAGTGATCTAGTTTGTTACTTGAAAATATTTCTCATGGGATTATCTTTGAGTACTTCATAACTATAAAGATAAAACCCCTGTGATTGATTTGTAAATATGTAATATTAATGCTTTATATCTCAATTTTGAAATTTATTTTAGTAGTGTCGTGTGAGCTTGAGATTTTCTTGCTAGATATTGCTTATTATCCTCAATGAATGTTCTTTTTTATAATTTTTACCACAAATTTTCAAATGATCTCATGTAAGGATTATAACATAGTCTTATACACACATGAAAAAGTATTACTAATATTTATTATTTGGAAAATGGTGATACTTTTATTATAGCGGGGACACTATTATCAGTGCTAGTGTCCTAATATTGATGATAGTATCCTTTAGGATATAAACTTGCAAAGGATTTGAAATTTTTATAGTAGGATATGAATCAAGTTTTATATAGAATCTGACCTAAAGTTGATACGGGTCATTAAAATATTAGGTTTAAACTATATAATAATCATTTAGGCATGGTGAGATTGTGAATGCAAGCCTTATGGTAGTATTATAAGGTCATAGACTGAATGGTTAATCCATGATTTATATTTTTATATACTACAAGACTAGAATATCATGCAAAATCATATTTTATTATCTACACTCACCCCCCTCCCCCCAATTAATATATCAATTAAGAATGAAATTACTAGGATTAAAGTAAATAAATGCATATCGTGGTGTGTAAAACACACCTTTATTTACATTTATCCCTGTTTGAATTTGTTATTTTTTTATTAACTACAACCAAAAACATGTTAAAGTGTAATTAGTTTATAAATTTTTAAAATGAATAATTTAAAATGCTTGAAATTAAAAAGAGAAAGGAAGGAATACACATGTGTGCCAATGCAACAATGTTTCCCATTGGTATTTTAATTTTTTAATTATGCTTCCTTTCTGAAGCATCAGAGAGAGAGAGAGAGAGGTTTACAATTGAATCTTGGAGATATGAAGAGGGAATTTGAGGGTAATATTTACCCTAATTTGGTGCAAGGGAGATTTGTGCCATGGATATTGAGATCACTAAATCTCCATTACACAACTCAAATTTATATATAATCTATCTAATCTAGCCAATGTTACTCAAGCTAAATGGTTTAACAATCTCAACATGAAAAAGGGGAGTAGTGCTAAGGATATAAAGGGTGTTGATGCATCTTGGTAAGGTTGGTACATAAAAATGTATACAATTTTAATATGTATATGTGATTTGGTGCATTTTCATTAGAATATGCAAATTGAATGTGTCTCAAGCTGATGTAGCTATCATAATGTAATCTCATATTTGTAAATTGTCTATAATATATATCATAAATATGAATTTTTTTAACATACAATAGTGAAAATTAGTGTCAAATGCACAAGATTCTCTCGCAATGTATATCTAAATCATGTAAATTGTATCAGATTCTACCAATTTTACCAACTGTATATTTGAAATCATGCCTCTATGAAAGTCCCCCTCTTATATTCCCACATCCTCTATGTAAATGAAATCTGGTAGTCACCTTATCTCAAAAGGCTAAAATAACCATGCCATATTCTATCAATCATGTATTAAAAAAGCATAAATTGGTATCATGTCTAAGTATATGAATGAACATGTCTAATCACAATAAACCCTAATATGTATGATATGGATCATGGAAACATATAGAAGTAGCAATCACAAGTTTATCAAATGATAAATCACACACACAAGAATGTGTCTAAAGATACCTTAAATAAAGTTCATGTTCAAATGTTTCACACTCAAGGGGAAGATATTATAAAATACCTACACACCAGAAAAACAACACTTAGGGAAATATGGCCATCAAACAAGGAAAATGTTAAAGTGTTACACATTTTAAAAAAATTAAAAAATAAAAAGTACACTTCATAAATCCATGTGATAAAATTAATAATTTAAATATAATAAACCAACATAATAATATCATAATTGTTCTTACATACATGTGTTAGCAAAATGTCCTTTAATATAACATTTTAGCACATTATATGCACATGAATATATACATGTGTAAACATTAGTATATAATCTCAACATGATAATGTAAATTGGTCTTTAAAAAATGTAACCTGAATCAATCATGATCATGTAACCTATGTTACATGGGTGGAGGAAAGGTCCAACATTTCTATATGCATGTATCATGTATCTAGTGTATCCTTATATCACACTCAAGTAACCATGAAATATACATGTCTATATAAAAAACAAATTATGATATATGCTAAAATAAATTAAGCAACATATATGAAAAAGCTAGAAAAACATGTGTATGCTATTTTTTTTTGTAGTTTTTTAATTATTTGAGTTTTTTGTATTTTCTTTATTTATTTTTTTTCTATTATTTTTTGAATATTTTAATTTAATAATGAGATGTTTTTAAGATGATCCCATATAATTTATTTTCATAGGGTGCCCTGGGATAAATATATGGTACAAAAAATAGGTCATGCTATCGAAGATAATGTATATATGCCAAATATGGAATTGTAGAATCTATGAAACTCTACTTATGCCTCATAAGAATTCATGGTCATGAAGAAGTATTAGAATTTTTAGTGGTTTTTTAAACCCATTTTGTAGTTTTTTATGACATATTTTGTGTAAATGTAATGATGGATCTTTCTACCCTCTCTGAAACATGATAATCTGATTTTAACAACTAGTTCTATTGTGTAGATGTTTATGAGAACTCCGTTGAGTCCAATATATATATGATATTATGAAATCTCAATTATTAGTCACTTATGAAAAGTATTTTAATTTGTATTACCATTTTTCTCTTGATTAACCTTAATAGGTTATATAATTAGCTATCTTGTAATACAATTCTCTTGTTGTAGTGGATTCCCATTTTGAATCCTTAAAAAATAATATAATACCTCTTAATTATAGGAGATATAGTGCATGTAAGTGTTATAATATTTACATATAATGGGTGTATATAATGTGGTGGAGTCTTTTGTGTGTCATACTACATTTTGACTTTTAGTGTTTCCTTAGAATAATCTTTTAATGGATTATTCAATATATTTGAGTTTCAATAATCACTAGTTTGTGACCTTGGATCCTTTGGAAGATCATCAAAGGTGATATTTTTTTGCTATAAATGAGGTCTTGTAACTTGTGCTTCAACTTGTAACATATATTTTGATAATGTCTGACACATTGGTGATAGTCACAATAATAATTTACATTATATTCTCTTTTTAGAGGTCAAATCATATCAACCTCTAAGCGAGGAGGGAGATATATGAGGTGACACTCAACAAGGTTATTAAGAAGCAAAGCTAGCGACTCAGATAATTATATAAATTGCCTCATTGGTGCATTGGATAAGATGATCTGACTAGATTTTTATGACATTGTATATACCATTATTATTTTTTTCTTTTAAGACATTGTATCCATGCTTGAATGAGCCCATACTCTAATTGTAATGGAAAGTAGTAGTAAATAATGTTTTAGAGAGGTAAATC
This sequence comes from Torreya grandis, assembly GCA_037957365.1. Taxonomy (NCBI): domain Eukaryota; kingdom Viridiplantae; phylum Streptophyta; class Pinopsida; order Cupressales; family Taxaceae; genus Torreya; species Torreya grandis. The sequence continues at coordinate 4,063,232 of JARHVA010000306.1, forward strand.
CTTATTTTATAAAAAAAATTATTCTCTATCCATTTTATAGTATTGAGTACAAAGGTAATAAATTATGGATCTACATTACTTGGCAAAGTTTTCATATGTAATTCTCATAAAATATTGCCTTTGTAACAGGTAGACTTGAAAAAAACTCAAAAAGTGAAAACATATCAATAACACTAGTGGAGTGGATTGTAAAATTATATGTCGATGAAAATTATTTCATTCCCTCCCTTTGATGACTATAATTGAAAGGGACTATTTCATTTTAAACATTATGATAATAAGGGGTATGCATGTATACACTCACTTTAGTTATACCATGTTTTTCACCCCATTTTGTTATATCTTTGAGTGATTTAGTAATTTATGATAGATAATAATAATGTATACCATTATGTATTCTAAAATGAAGTAACTATTAGATGTATCCACATGGGACATAATTTATTCCTTTGTAATGCAATTTTGATTTTAAAATTTAAGAATTTATAAATCAAAAAGCCAAAAACGTTGAAACCCTAGGCAAATCTAAGGTTGTGCATGAAGACTCAAAGGCTAGGTTCATCAAATGTTTAACCTTTTTTGGAATTTAGTTAGGGGGAATAGATTAATCAAATATGGAGTAACCTATTCTAAAATTTATTCATTTAAATTAATTCATATATGTAATACTCTAATGAATATGTTGGATCTGAGAATATCTTAAATACACATAATTATAATGCCAACCAATATTCTAAAAATTAAAATATAAAGGAAAAAAATAATTAGATTATTCAATGATGTGTTGAATATCTAACAAGTACATGTACATAATAAGATGGACTGATGTTCCACATTGATTCATTTGATTTTGGAGATTAGTTTTTTGTTAGTCTAGATACCACCATCAAAATATGTACACTACCATTGATGCTTCAATCTTGGTTTTGAGGCTTTTGTTCAACTCAAGATGTAAAATATTTTATAGAATAACCACCTTCAATTTTTAGGGTTTAGTGTCACCTTGCACAATATCAACTTAGATTGTGTGTACATATTCCTAGAACTACTCTTTTGCTCAAAACCCTAGGCCCTCTAAGTTATTATGTCACCTTGAAAAATAAGGGTTGGTAGGCTCAAGGGAATTTGTGTTATCCTAAAATTACCTTATGTCAATGATCACTACTTACATAGCCATATACTCTAAAGAGGACCTCAAAATGATGTAATTATCCTTGTTATGTGGGCTTGTTTATGAATAATTATGCAATATGCTATATGTGAATGAATGTAGTGATCTAGCTTATAATTCAAAAAATATTGATTATAGTTTGTTATTTTAATACTTCATACCTATAATAAGACTTACCCTAAGAGTGATTTAAAAATAAATATTATAAGGATGTATCGCTTAGTTATACAAGTGATTTTAAGCATTATAGTGTGATCTTGAAATGTACTTGCTATTTATTTCTTATGATCCTTAATGAATGGATTTTTATTTTTATTTATAACTCACCATTTTAAATGATCTCATGGGATGGTTAAAGGAATACCATAGGATGACCCACAGATGTCAAAATATTTTCAACTTCATTTATTTGGAAGGTAGTGACACTAGCGTCTGAGTTGGGACACTAGCATCCTAATATAGATGATAGTCTCTTGCATGATATAAAGTTGTTAAGGAACTCTTATAATAGGATATGAATCAGGTTTTAGACATGCTATGAGATATAGGTGATCTGGGTCATAATAATATTAGGTTTGGGGTATATAATATGTAACTA
>JARHVA010000306.1:4070000-4082500 GCA_037957365.1 Torreya grandis
CACTAATGAGTTTAGGGAGTTATGATCTAAGATCACCAACAAACATTTAAATATAAAATCCCATGGAATTATATGTTTCATGTTTTAAAGTTTCACATGGAGAGATATGTATATTCTTTGATTCAAAAAAAATTATATCTATAAATTCTAGTATAGCTATTTTCTTCACATGCTTACCTCATTTGAAGCTAGCCCATCTTAATTCATTAGTCACATGTTTTTGTTATATCTAGTGACCTCATATCAAAATCCTAAAATGGATTATTATTTCACATTAAAAAATATGGAGGCATATTTTAACAAGGGAATTTCATCCACTCACAGCTTCTATGAAGTTGATCTTACTTCTTGCTCACTTTACTATGTAGGGTTGCACCGATCACCCAATCTTGCACTACCTAAAGTTTTATAAAAGTCACATGCACAATTATTGCAACATATCATAGAGTTATGCACATTGACCCTTGTACACTCCACATTATGTACTAATTAATGTGTACTTCATAATTTGTATCTCTACATACCTTACAGTCCTACACCACATATCATAGTTATACATGCGTAGATGACTCTTGGAATCCACATCACATACATGTATTTCTCCACCTCAGACACATGATTCAAGGGGTTTACTAACCATCATCTATATTAGAAGATGAACCAATACACCTATCTTTTTGTTAATTGATAGTGGTTGTAACTGCTCTTATTTCTTATTTTTATAAGTATGTAACATACACATCTATCCTAAGGTCGATGCTCCACATAGTCATAACACATATATCATGATAGATGTACCTAATTTGTAAAACATGCACTATAACACATTGTACCAATTTTATCTATTCTTTATTAATGAATAAGAGTTGTATTTATTTCAAGTAAGACTTCCACTCCATTAAATGTGTCTAATTGTTTCTTTATAATTTAGTTTTACCCATTCACTATGATCAACCAAAAATTGGTTGTCCCCCACATTCTTGGTCCTGGGCCATGTGGTTCAGATCAAACCTAAAAATCTTTATTCCTTTTTATGCCTATAAAATGTGATCTCAAATCGATAAGTAAGGTTTGTCAATCATTTCTATTTCATAATATCTAGAATAATTTCATAGAAAAAGTAAGATGGATGACACCAAGAAACAACCTAAGGTATCCCCTGAGGTAATAAATATCATCACCGATGCACTAGAGGCACGTTACACTATATGTTTTAGCCACTTTTATGAATTTATGGCGCAATTCAATCTAATACTTTCTACCACACCTCTATAGTTCACTCAATAATAGTTTCAACAATAGACCCCCTTCAAAGTTCAATTCAATCTTGACATCCCTTTTTTTGAAGTAAACATCAACTCCAAAGCATTAGATTCCTAGATTTGATAATGTGAGGCATACTTCCTAGTCAATTATTTCATCAATGTTGAGAATATCACCTTCGTAGTATTAAATATTCCCACACTAGTCCTCCACTGGTGGGAGATCTTAGGCACCCAATGCATACAAGAGTGTGTTACAATTCAATCTTGGAAGACTTTTATCAATGAACTAAAGGATGAATACTACTCTTTATTCCACTTTGAATATGAATATATCAAGTTCCAACAATTGTGTCAGCACAAAGATCAATCCATGGAAGAGTACGCCAACATTTTTCATGACTAATATATGTGCCTACATGAGAAATTGAGTCAATAACATAATTTTCTAAAGTACATCAATAACCTCTCACCTTATATCCATGTGAAGATAGAGTTCTTGATTTCTAAAAATTTGGGGCAAGCATATCACAATGTTGAAAATATATAATCCAAGACAAAAACTAGTTATCTTGTCACCTCTTCATCCAATGTAATGCATAAGGCACAAACTTCACATAACTCCACATCATAACCTTATATGGATAAGTAATGACACATTTATCACAAAGGAGATCAACACCATAAGACTACTCAACCCTTAAAGGCTCTAATTCCTTTTCTTTTAGACAAAATTAATAAGTCTAGTGATAAGTTGTGTCATTACCATCATTCATACACTCATGATGATTCTAAATATCATGCACAATAATCCCTAATCACACAATATGCATAAGGACCCACATCAATAGATGACACTAATCTAGGTACCTCTTATCTAAGTACCAACACCAATGTGATTAATATCTTTGAAGAGCGTGAATGTCTCTTAAACACCATGTTTTGGGTATATGTTAAACCTCTACACACCATCATAAATAGTGGTAGTTACAAGAACATTATCATGCAATCCAAAGCTCAACATCATGATCTTACCACTTTTATGCATTTAAAACCATATTATTTATGGTGGGTACATTAGGAGAAATATATATAGGTATGTAAATAATGAAAATTTTAGTAAAAATTCAATCTAATGGAGGAAAAAATCACTTGAGACATCTCACTTCTAGAGGTCTATGAAATCCTACTAGGGAGATCATACTTATATGACTATGAAGCTATATATCAATCCAAGACATAACATTAGACTATTTATGCATAAGATTTATTATATAACCTTTTTGGGTTAGTTCCCATGAAAAAATTCAATTTGATCTTTCCCAAGTAATGTCTCAAGCTCATCTCACATGTGAAGAAGTTCATGTTACTCATGGTCTTCCCTAATACACTTACACAGTAAAAACAAAAGCACACTTTGGTAACATGCACCACTTGCACATCATCATAGAAATAATATATTGATAATTTTCAAGATTAGAGTAGTGAATTATGCATAGAAATTGTAGGTATTCTAACACATTGAAAAATAAATCACTATATGGATTTGGTTTTCATATCCCCTCTTTCAAATAACCCCCTCTATTACAAATTAATTTGCGAGAAATATGAACTATAGAACCATATGCAAGAGCTTATTTATTAGGGAAAGATTAAGCATATGTTTTCACCTTGTAGGAGTCTAATAGTCCTTGTATCTAAGAAAGATGGGTCCTGGTGACTTTGCATACAAAATCATGCACTCAACAAAATCATAATGAATAATAAATATTCACTATTGCACATTGATGACCTTCTATACTATCTCCTAGGTGCATAATAATACACCAATATAAAAATCAAATAAGGTTACCATCAGGTTATATTCCATCCTTACGACATATGAAAGAAATCATTCAAGACTTGAGAAGGATTTTACAAATGGTTGGTCATGCCTTTCGATATCACGAATACACCATCCACGTTCATGCACTTAATGGATGATCTACTTAGGCCAATCCTGAACTACTTCATCATCTTATAATTTAATGAAATTATCATCTTCAAAATACTTTAGAGGAACATATGGATCACATCTAGTTCATGATAGACACTTTTTATGAACATAATTTTTAAGCCAACATAGAGAAGTGTACATTTAACACTGTACAAAGCCAATACTTGGGATACATCATTCATCACACTAGCATCATAATAGACACAAATAAGATAAAAGTGATCTAATATTTTCCTAATTCACTTAATTTCATAAAATTGATGATTTTTATTAGACTATCTAACTTTTATCATAGGTTTGTCCTTGGTTTTTTGCACATCTCTTGTGGTGTAGAACATCATAAGGAATTTAAAATGTAAATATATTTTTGAGTCTCATGGTAGTTTTTTATAGCTTTTTTTGGGTTTGAGTGGTATTATATGGTCCTAATGGTGGTGTTAGAGTCATCAAATAATTTAAGTTATGTGTTTGAAGCTTTTTGGAGTTTCTTTCCAAAATGGCTATTTTGAAAATTTGAATTTCTAAGACTAGATTGTGGGGAGTTTTGGAGAATTGTGTGTAATTTAATGTTAGTAAATGTTTGGAAATTTTACTAGAAGGTCATAGGAATGTGTTAAAATTTATAATTCATGATGAAAAACAATATAGGCCAAAAAAATATAAGTTGTAACTGGTACTTGAATGAAGTTGGCAAGAATGAGACATTCTTTACATTTTTTTTATCCTAAAAAGGTGAAATTCATGAGTAAGTGAGGGAGAGTTGTATCTAGGTGTATATTTTAAAATTATTCATGGATAAAGGATGGATAACCTCAATAAAGTAAAAAAGAGTGACAACATGTATTTAAAAAGATATGGGTCTATATGGAAGAAAAGTGGTGTTCTTTCAAGTAAAGAAAAATAATACTATGAATTCATTATGTTTATTTAGTCTTATTATGTGAGATTATGATTAAATAAACTTTGAAGTGAATTTATATGTTTTTTTTTTGAATTTTTGACATGTATTTAAAAAGATATGGGTCTATATGGAAGAAAAGTGGTGTTCTTTCAAGTAAAGAAAAATAATACTATGAATTCATTATGTTTATTTAGTCTTCTTATGTGAGATTATGATTAAATAAACTTTGAAGTGAATTTATATGTTTTTTTTTTGAATTTTTGTTAAACCCCTATTCTTGTCTATTTATAATTTTTACAGTCACTCAGAAGACATCTTAGAGGTAGCTTGAGTTCAAACTTAAGGTTGGATAAGGTGAAGAAGTCAGATAAGGCCCTCATTGAGGAATTAATTCCATTATAAAGGGTGTATACTTTATTAAAAAAAATCATATTGAACCTATCGGTCTTAGGCATAAATCTTATTGATGATAGTCATGATAGATATCACTATTTTAATGTACTCAGACAAGTTGGTTAGACCTAATCAACTGGTAAATGTGCTACAAATTTCATAGGACATTTGTTATTATAATGGAGTGTTTCAAATTTATTGTAACTTCTAAAATATTTGTGTTTAAGGGCCTCAAGTCCTACAAGTCTGTGTAAAATCTATTAGAGTGTGGAGTATATAAAACTTATAACTTACATTATATTCATTTGAAATGAATGAAAAGAGACATTTCAAAGTATTCTATTGAATCTTAATAATCTTTAAATATTTTAATAAGTGGAAATAATTATTCTTTTTTACTCTTTGATGTTATTTCAATTGATTCTCAAGGCAAGATAGATTAAAGTTTGAACTTGAAAAGGTATGTACTTGCACAATTAGGAAATAATTTTTAAAGACTGTTAAGTTTTATTTGGGTTTGAATATAGTGTTATAAATACAAATTATCTACACTTATACCTAATAATCTTGGTGATAATTTCATGAAAATATTGAATTTGTGTTCTCACTCTAACTACCTAATCAAGTCAAAGAGATTTAGAATTTGGCAAATTAGTGCGTTGAAGCCTTAAGAATATTGTTCAAAATCAAATGAATCTTAGAGAAGGTGAAAATTATTGGTGCATGACTCACATAGGTATTATAAATGATTAAAGCATCTTGAAATAGAGAATATCTAATTTTATATGCCTTTAGCCTTGTACATGTATGTGCTCACCAAGCTAGGGTTTTTATTCCTAGAACCCCTATAAATTTTGTTTATAACCTTTGAAAACCATAAAAATTTGTAATAATATTTTATTCATCATGATTTAGAGGATTATGGTGTTTTTGGTAGGCACATTACGGTCTAGTATGGAAAACAAGACTATGGGGTTGACTAGGCCTAAAATAGACCTAATTGAGAGAAGGGGGTATTGAGTTAGGGGGTCTATCTTGGGATTTGTGATATAAAACTTTTAAATAAGATATAATAGGATAAATAGTGCCCAAATATGTATTTATATTTCCTAGAAACTATTTTCATCATTCAAATCTAGGATCTTTATGTCAAAATAGGGATAGAAGAAATAAGCATTAAAGAGAGCAAGTGTGGAAGGAAGGAGAGTTGTTTATTAGAGGTGGTGTTGTTGGGTTGGATGAGTAAATGGAGATATAAATTATCTAATTTATGTCCATATGAGTGATAGGATATAAACACAAATTCTAGAACCAAGTCTTAGGTCTATGAGCCTATGGAAGAAGGTCAAGTTTTAATTATTCAAAGAGAGTAAAGAGATTAGAGTTATGTATGAGAGAATGAGGATGTAAAATGAAGGATGTGATGGTATAGGTAGATTAATAATGATATATCTTCAATAATAATGAGGGTTATGAATGCCAAAGAGGCTATGATCCTAGTGAAGGGAGATATTGAGGAAGAGACTTCAAGATGTAAGGAAGTGCCTATAAGAAAGAACCAAAGATCAGAGTCATTAAATGAGTTCAAGGCATAAATTAGAGCTAGATAATGAACAAAGAGGTTGTAATAATCATAATCTACATCAAGTGGTATTAGAGCAAGTAATATCTTAGATTATTTTATTTTTTGTAATGATATTATTAAAGGTTGTAAATGGAGATTGCATAAAGATAAGTTTCAGGAGTGTAATAAGAGAAAGAGATAAATAATTATGGTAAATCATCCATAAGAAGAGAGACAACATAAGCTCAAGAGAAGAAGGAGAAAAATAGAGAGACTCAAAGTGAGATTTTTTATTCCAACTTGGAAAAGACTTAAACATAGAGAAGACAAAGGAAAATGGATTGGTTGAGTTAAACTAAGACAAGGAGAGAAAGAGGAAATAAGACCCAAAGAGAAAGGGGTTAGATATTGAAGAATATATGAGTGAGATAGACAAAATATTGGAGAGGATAAAAATATTATAGGATCTAATTTAAGAATAAGAGATTCAATGGTATGGCTAGGTTATGAATAAGAAGAGGGTTAATTTTCTTATAAAGCAACTCATAGAAAGAAGAAGGAAGATGGTCATGAGAGAAAATGAGAAATAAAAGATATTTTTATGTATGTAGAACATTAACTAGATGAATAAGTTTATGATGGATGAACAAGAGGAATGTGAGAAACACCTTGAGGATAAGGATATCAGCATTTTATCTAAGAGGATTGATGTTAGGAGAAGAAGAAGAGTCTAAAAAGGAGAAGTATCTCATTGGAGACATGAGTGAAGAAAACATGCAAGGAGGAGTAATTCTAATGAAAAAGGAACTTGAAGAGGGTATATGGCCTCCAATGTTTATTACTAATAATTATTTTGAGTGAATTTATGTAGGTTTACAAATTAATTTATAGTATGATGGAGTGTGTATATTGACACATGAGAGATATGAGGTGCAACAACAAATTATGGCACAATCTATGAATGAAAATAAGGAGGAAGAGGAGTTGATATGGAACTATATGATTTAGGAATTGAAGTTTAGTTGTTGGAGATCCAAAATCAAAGTGGATAGAAGGTGAAAGTTATTCAAAAAGAATAAAAGGTAGAATTACAAACTTGAGAGAAGAAGATTACAAATAAAAGGAACATGTTGCATATAGGAACACTTCAATAAAGTGAAATTAAATGTCATGTAAGAGAAAATATCAACAAAAATAATTGATTTACAATACATGAGACAAGAGAGATCAAATGAATGAAAGTAAGAAAGACAAGAGGTTCTCATATGAGTAATGTAGAGTTGAGATTAAAGGCACTAGAAATGAATATGATAATATGTAGTAGTTAAAAAAGAAAGAAATTGATGACTAGTATGAGAAGATGGTGGTTTATATGAGAAAGATGATAGAATAAAGAGGTTAAGGTGATGAAATGGATGCCTAGAGAGGCTTGGATGGGATGCAAGAGTGAAAAAGGATGACAAGGACCATGAGGTCCTTGAAGATGATATCAAGTCTCATGAACATGATGTGATAGATAATAAGAAATATATTATAGGTATGTAGATGATAAAGAAGTAATCACTCAATGATCACATGGAGAAGAGACATAATGTTGAAAAATATCTCATAATAGAGTAAGCCAAGGAGTAAAGTAGCCAAAAATATAAATTTATTAGTAATAAATGTTTTGAGGAGGACAATATCAATCCAAATGTAATACAAAGAAGAAGTAATAGCATGTTGGCATTGAGAAAGTAAGTGGAGGGAAATATTATCCCAAGAACCAATTCAAGTGAAGAAAAATACAAATGAACATTAAATATTGTAAGAGATGAAGAGATACAAACAAAGAAGCTATAAGAAGGTGAGCAAGAGAAAAATCAAGGTAAGTGGTTAGTCTATGTAAATATAAATTTTAGAACTGAGTTGGTTTAAGTTATACATGATAAGAATAAGAGGAAAGGTTGTGAAAGAGTATTGTGCCATGATGAATTTGAATTGGTTAATAAAGTTTTTATTACGAGAAGATGAAGGAAATGATGAGAAGACCCACCATAAGAATATGGGATATTATGAAGAGGCATATAAAGAATATTCCAAGGAGAGCATGATAATGGTGAAGGAATAAAATTTTTATAACCATCCACTAGAGTAAGAAGACTTAGGAATGAACATTGTTGAGAAGAAATACCAACAAGGAGCGCATTAACAAAGCATTATAAATCAAAAAATTACCTATGGAATATAAGTAAAGTGAAGAATGATAACCATATATTTGAGGAAAATTATGGTGAATATAAATATGATATGGAGGAGATAGAAGGCAAAGAGAGTAATGAGTTGCAATAAGTGTTATACTTCATGGAGATAGAGAATGAGTTTACAAAAAGATAAGACAAGGCAATGAGATAGAGACAAAGGCACAAATTAAGGAGAGATGAGACATAAAAGAGGATAAACATCATGAGGATTTTATAAAATTAGAGGAGGAAGAATTAGAAAATAATAAAGAAGTTTGACAAAGCATATTTATTCAGAAGATAAAATTTTGCCACTTAGGGAGTATGATGCAGAGCATCACAAGGAAAAAATAATGTAAATATATTTAAGAGTCTCATGGTAGTCATTTGTAATTTTTTATAGGTGTTATTAGACATATATGCACATAATGGTGGTGTTATAGTCATTAGATAATCTTTGATTTGTGTGTTTGAAGCCTTTTGGAATTTTCTATCAAAATGGCTATTTTGAAAATTTGAATTTCTAAGACTAGTTTGTTGGGTGTTTTCGAGACTTGTGTGTAATATAATGCTATTAAATGTTTGGAAACGGTCCTAGAATGTCCTAGTAAGGTTTGAAAATGTATATCAAAGTACAAGTCATGGAAAAAATTAATATAGGTCAAGGAAAGATAATTTGTAACTTCCACTTGCATGAAGTTGAAAAGAATGAGAAGTTCTTTACATTTTTTTGCATCCTAAAAAGGATAAATGCATGAAGAAGTGAGAGATAATTTTAGGTGTGTGTATAGGTTTTAATTAGTCATGGATACATGATGGATATCCTCAAAAAATGAAGAAAATGAGTGACAGTAAGTCTTCAAAAAGATAGGTATTTGTATGTAAGAAAAGTGGTGTTCTTTCAAATAAAGGAAAATAATCCTATAAATTGATTGTGTTTATTATAAATCTTGTGTGAGAGTATGATTAAATAAAAATTGAAGTGATTTTATACATTTTTCTATTGAATTCTTATGAAACTACTATTCTTATCTATTCATAATCTTTGCATTACTCAAAAGACATCTTAGAAGTAGCCTGAGTTAAAATTAAAGTTAGATAAGTTGAAGAATATATATAAGGTCCTCATTGAGGAATTAATTCCATTATAAAAGGTCCAAACTTTATAAAAAATCATACTAAACATCTTGGGCTTAGGAACAAACCTTGTTGATGATAGTCATGAAAGATATCACTATTTCAAGGCATTCAGACAAGCAAGGTTAAACCTAATCAATTGGTAAATGTGTTATAAAGTTCTTACAAAAATTTTAAATATAGAGGAGTGTTTTAAACTTATTTTAACTTTAATTCTTTTTTTGATTCCTATAGGTATGTGTAAACCTTGTTTAGGGTGTGGAGTAAATAAAACTCTATAACTTCCATTATATCTATAGGAAATGAATGAGAAGAGTCATTTACAAGTACTCTATTGAATATTAATAATATTGGAATATGTGAGTAATTTTTAATAGTGATTATATTTTACTCTTTGATGTTATTTCAATTGATTCTCAAGGCAAGATACATGATAATTTTAACTTGAAGAAGTTTGCACATACAAAATCAGGAAACATGGTTTTGAATATTGTTAAGTTTTGTTTGGGATTTAATATAATTTTATAAATATAAAGGATATATAATAATACTTGGTAACCTTGGTGATAATTTCATTAAATAATATTTAATTTTTTTTCTCAATCTCACTACTCAGTCCAGTCAAAGAGACTCAAAATTTAGTAAATTAGTGTGTTAAAGCCTTGAGGATATTATTAAAAATAAAATGACTCCTAGAGTAGGTGAAAATTGTTGGGTAAGACCTAAAATATGTCTCATAAAGGTTTTAAGTGTCTTTAAACAAAATATATCTAATTTTATATGCCCTTGGCCTTGTACAGGCTTCTGTTCACCAAGGTATAGTTTTGATTCTTACAACCCATATAATTTTTGTTTTCACCATTTGAAAATCATGAAAATTTGTAATCATATGTTATTAATCATTATTTAGAGGATTATGGTGTTTTTAGGTTGTTAAAGTATGGTCTAGTATGAAAACCAAGACTGTGTGGTTGACTAGGCCTAAAAGAGACCTAATTAAGAGAAGGGGGCATTGAGTTAGGGTGTCTATCTTGGGAGTTGTGAGATAAAAATTTGTAAGAAGATATAAGGGTATAAAGGGTGAAAAAATATATCTTTAGATTGCCTAGAAAATATGTGTATCACTCAAACCTAGGATCTTTATGTCAAATCATGGCTATAAGAAATAGGCCTTAAAGAGAGCAAGTGTGGAAGGAAGGAGAGTTGTTACTTAGAGGTGGTGTTTTTGGGTTGGATGATTGAATGGAGATTTAAATGATATGATTGATGGGAATATGATCCATAGGATATAAAAAATAAGTTTAGAACCAAGTCTTAGGTTTACGACCCTGTAGAAGAAGGTCAAATTTGAACTATTCAAATAGAGTAAAGAGATGAGAGATATGTATGAGATAATGGTGATGTACCATGAAATATGAAATTATAGAGGTATACAAAGAATGATATATATTAAATAAAAATGAGGCATATACATGCCAAAGAGGCTAGGAGCCTAGTGAAGAGATAGATTAAGGAAGAGAGTTTAAGATGCAAACAAGTACCTTCAAGAAGGAACTTGAGATCAGATTCATGGTAGGCATGCAAGGCAAAAATTAGATCCATGTAATGAATAAAGAGGTTGTAGGCATCAACCACTACATCATATTTGGCTTTTAGCCAACTCACATGTGCTAATGCCATGTTTGAATATACATGTTTGAAACATCACACTTTTGAATCCCTCAAGTTAATCCTCTACACAATGCCTTTTATTTCAATACTTGAAATTGTGTAAAAATTCTAAATACACATTGATGCATCTAAATATATACTCAGTGTAGTGTTCATTCAACATGAACATCCAATTCACATATCAATCTAAGATGTTTAGTGAAATGGTGTAAATATAATCTACCTATAATAATGAACTATATGTTATTATGCAAGAAATTAAGCAATGGTGACACTATATTCTTTATCTAACATGTTGATAGGTGTGGTAGTTGTGTAACTAATCCAAGGACCTTGGAAGGTCTTTGGTATGTATTTATTACTTAGTAAACTTTGACATACATAAATATTAGCCAAAATCACCTTTTTCACTCATTTTCACCACCTTTAAGTTATCAAATGAACTTTAGACATTCCAAATCTTCATGAAATATTTTTGTGAAGGAGATAGTTATTCATTCAGACCATAAAGCACTTTAGTTCTTACATTCATATAATAAGTTGAAAAATGTGAACCACATAAAATGGATGATTTAACTAAATAAATTCCATCACATGATCAATCATAAGAAAGGGAAGGAAAATAAAGTTTTATATTACCTTAGCTAACCACTGGTTCACATGCTCATCATAATGCTGGACACATGCAGACACAACTTTGTAGACTAGGTTGCTTTCTACTCACTTGATCATGACTTTGTAATAACTTACATCAGACTCTCAAAAGGTACATAATTTTAGGATTTATACTTGTATGACCACCTTATCTAAAATCTTGGACATCTCTATGTTCCTTTTGGTGCATCTAATCAATGAATCATATAAGAGGCACACCATGTCAATACCTCAGGACACTTCAGTGTGACAAAGACTCTAGCCACATTAAAACTACACTTATATTGACCACACATGTGCATATATGTGGATCACCACATTGAGTCGTACATTATTCATTACATCACTAATCCCACAAATAAGAAGATGGGAATTTACACACCTCTATCTATTCCATCTAGACCATGAGAATATATCAACAAGGACTTCATGATTGTGTTTCTTATAATGAGATGAAAACATGAAATTATGTTCATTAAAGTTGATCAATTTTACAAGATAGTCATCATGGCCACATAATGAAAAGACATTGATGCAACTTACATAGACATTCTTCAACCATGTTTGGGTTTATTTTAGTTTACCCACATCCATCATCCTTGACCATGATCTATGTTTTATAATTAATTTTTGACAAGCATTATGGAATTGATGGGTACACATCTAGATTAGTCAATGGGTTTTCATCCTCAGGTAGATG
>JARHVA010000306.1:4090000-4120000 GCA_037957365.1 Torreya grandis
AAGGATCGATATTTAATAAAATCCAATGTTTATGCCCCCAATTTACATTTAGGAATGAAGCATGTAAATTACTCATCTCAATAGAGGATAAAAATTTCAACATTATATGTAAAAAGATATAAATAATGTAGATAATGTACTAACATGTGGACTATATGTCATTATAGTAATAATAGAGCATGAGTACGTATGTAACATGTATCCTAATCATAAAACTTTCATTGACAAATAAATATATGTAAATTATAAATGCAATGAATAGTCAACATATAAATAATCATCCATAAGCTGAGTTAATAACTACATGGAAAAGTGTATGATATGTATCATGACACCAAAAATAATAAAATGAGTCTCTAATATAGATCATGGTATAATAAATGTCAATTTACATTCATAAATGTATTCACACATAGAAAATAGATTCAAAGAATTAAAAAAATGGCATGGCCTTTATGCATATAATAAAACACATGCAATATCACTCAATGTCATGCAAGGCTCAGTGATATACATCATAAAAAAAATAATGTCATTCAAGGATTAGGTTAACAAATAATAAAGAATAATTATCATAAAAGGCTCAAGGTCACACACAATATACACAAAAATAACACATAAATCTCATGACCACACATAATAGACAAATAAATGATACACAAGGATCAAGGCCATGAACAATGGATGATAAAATTTCACATAATACTTAGGCCCAAAAAATATACAAATGAAAATGTCACACAATAATTAGAGTCAAACTAAGAGAAAAATAATAGCATCAAACATGCATAAAATAACCAAGGTTAATATACACAATCAATGTATGTCATCATCATATATAACAAAATAATATATCTAATGAAATAGCAATCTATTTAGTATGAGTAAAAGTAAGACCTGTATAATCAATGTAAATTAAGGTACTTGGATCGATGGAAATAATCATATAAATATAAACCTTTATTAAATAATCAAGGTGACTATAGTAATAACATTCCCTAAGTGTAATAATTTTGCTCCTAGGTGTAGGAATGTCCCACATCTATATATCCATAACATAGATGACTTGTATGTCCTTCATCTCACTCGTATATATAGTGAAATGTATGTTCATATAAACTAATAGGTATATAAAATACTATATATGATAAAAAATAAATAAATCATGTAAACAAGCAATATTTTTTATGCATAGGTCCTGGTTTTTTTCATATTTTACTTTTATATATTTTTGTAAGGTTTTTATTTGTAGAATATAAAGTTAATTAATGATCTCATCAATGGGATATCCACACATGAGTATTTTAAATATCATTATGTCATACTTGCACCATGGGTTAGGATTAACATTTATATTTATCTTGGAATGAAGAAATGATCGTGTGTTGTATAACATCCATCATCAATATCATGACCATCATGATCTTGTATATTTTGTGCAACCATAGTAGCTGGAATAAAATATGAATTATGTTTTACACTCATAATTGTTATTTTAATCATTTGGGAACTATATGTGGAGTAATGGGGGAAATATGAATCCACAAGTAATGAAATAGTTACTACCAGTAGGGAACTCAATAGTATTATTATTAATAATGTCTTGACTCTAATGCTAGAAACTAATGCATGTATTAGTTTAATGACACATGCATATATGATAATAATAAAATTCCTCACTACTAAATTCAAAATAGTTTGATGGTTACTCATATCAACCCATAGGGGAGGGAGAGATATGATTTTGGTAAATGTGGGAAATATATTATTTGACAATAAATATTATTAATACACTACAATAATACTTTATTTTTAAATTTTACCTCATCATCTAGTTGTATTGTTGTGATTTTTACTTGGTTTTTAATCTATTATTATGATTTCATAATGTGTGACAATTATATATGTGATGAAATGTTATTACTTTATAGTCACAATATACTCTTCCTTTTTTATACATTGAATGATCATGCACTCTATGTTGAGTAATAGATAGAAAAATTAAATGATTATCAATCAACATTAATATTATAATATGTGGTATATCTTGTGATTTCATAATTTTTTATTAGATATCTAGACATGAATTCATGGGATGTATACTATTTACATAATTTATTATAAAATTTGGATGTGAATTTGTAACACGATATGCAATGTTTTGTGCCTCTTACTCTCTAGTGATTATAGATTTTATAAATAACTACTTAGTGGAGAACTTAGCCCAAATTTGAATCATATCGATATTCCCCTAAACCATTATGTGTAAAACATAGTTTACACAAATATTCATTGAGTTAAATTTCATTTTTTCATTATCATAACTACCATCATCTTCCATGGATATCTGATCTAGTTCTTTGAGATAACTACTAAATTAAAAACTGGTGTCTTTCCTTTATGTGTATCTTCCATTATCAGTTGTTGGCTTGATGCACATGTAATTGTCTCGTGCATATTACTTTTACTTGAATCTCAAATTTCATAGGTGTGTACATTTTTTAGTGGGATAATACGTGATGGAGGTATTACAATAAAGTGAAAGGTATCTTAATGTGAATTAAAATTACTATTAAGTTTTACTATATTACAATATTTTAATGGTCAATTATTTGTAGGACATGTATACAAATATCATTTATGTATAAATTTCACACATCATTGTACAATATATGGTATATACTCTATTGAATTTATCCATGTTCTACCCAAAATTAGGTTATAATGAAGGTGAACAGGGATTTCATGAAACAAAGAAGGTAGCACTATGATATCCAAAGTGATAAAATCTAGAGCTTAGTGATGCACATAATCAAATTATCTAATGTTCTTATATGATTTTTTAATATTATCTATTTTGAGACCCAATGTTTGTGAAAATTTGAGGTAGCATTTATTCAATCATGATCTCTTATCTCTCAAATTTGTATTTAATACTTTTTTTAATAATTTCAATGGAATAAAAATGGGAGATGTTATCTATAATATATTTAGTAGGAATATCATATCATTCAAAATATATTATATTTTGAGTACCCTTTAATGTATTAATAACAAAATAAAAGCATTAAGGTTTTGAATCGTTAGGTAAATTTTTATCATACAAAGATACGTATATAATTTCCTTATATATTGGTGACTCTAAAGTAATTTTAACATATAAGTATTAGATGGGGTATTTTTAAATTGATTAACTATAACATAAACCTTGGTTATATTTTTTACCACCCTCGATGGTGGTTGTGGATGAGGAAAAATAATTATAATTATTTAATTCTACAATATATGATGGAACACCACAACTCTTCTATTTGTAACAACATAGACCACATAATTCAATTTAATTTTAGGACTAATAATGGGAATATGATTGTATCTATTATGACCTTCAGGCCTAAAGGGAGGAGGAAAATCATTAATTTGTGCCCTTTTATGTCTATTAGTAACTGAATGCATTTTAAATTTAATATTTAAATAATATGAATTAGTAAGGAGGATAAAATATTTTTCATCATTAGTTTCATCCTTAGTAGTATCATATTTTATATGTTTCTTTACATGCTTGTGAAAAAAGTTACACATTTTATGAAATAAACATGTAATTATGATTATCATATATTTAGTTAGAAAATAAACACTATGTATAGCCATTATTTCCAAGACTTGATAAGGGAAAATCAATAATCATGTTTGAGAATAAAAAATGATTTCTCACATCTAAAACTCTAATAAAAATAGGAGGGAACCTTAAGGAAACTAGGGTAGATAGGTTTACCAATATTTTTTTATCTTTTTTAGTAAATTAATATGACCATAAAAGCATAAAACTTATTAAATAATTAAATTAATAAATATATACAATAGTCATAAAAATCTAGATATAACTACATAAATATAGTGGGATTTTATTTCTAAAAAAACACTAGGGAAATTTTGCACTTATCTTTTTTTGATAAATGCAACTTCGTAGTAGGAGCACAGTTGTCAAAAATGAACAATAATAGGCATGTGAGTGTTTAGTTATAGAAATAGATTATATTTCTAAGCCTCCATTGGTTTTCTACTTTCTTGGATGTCTACATAGTGTCAAATTGCTTGTTACAACATGGACTAATCTATATTGAGTGTGATGATTCTCTAAAAATTATATAATATGCATTTGTATCAAATGAGGGTTCATGTACATTCAAAATATTTTGATTGTGTGCAAAAAAATCTATTACCCTCTCTTTAGCTTCAAAACCTTACCTCTTTGAAATATAAAATGGGATAACTTTTAATGTATAAAATGGTAAAAAGGATGAATTTAATTGACATCAGATACCCCACATGATAGAACACTACCTAAATAACAATAATATGATCAGGAGAGTAAAACTACATATAGTTCTCCAACCTAACTGATTGTGTTAAATCACATGTAATTTTAATATGTAGTGTAATCTATTGAATGGATTAAAATACTTGAAAAACTGTGATTTTAATCTTTAAATGGTATTTTTACATCTTAGGTATTTTCCTTTAATGGGTTTAATAATTTGAATAATTATAGATATTATTCTCAATGTATAGATGCATTTCTAATGACTTATTGATATATTTATATATAGGTTCAAGATAAGTAAAATATTAGGCTTGATATGTCTATACACTAAATATTTATATAATTTACTCTAAACCAACATGTTAAACATACGGGTTGGCCCTTTTTAACAATTAAATTTTGAAAACTAGTCACTAAATAGCATGAGGACATGTCACACCTAAGTGGTAAGTTTATGGTAGTGAACCTATTTGTAAGCTATGGACCTATTTAAAAAATATGAACTTTGAACTAACGACAAGAGATAATTTTAAAGTTAGATAAATTTATTTAATAAAATACTAGGAATATTTGTTGTAACAGTATGGCAACTTGTAAGGGTTAGACCCATATAAGAGTAATTGTATATGAGTAATGGTAAATAAGAGTTGTGTAGCTGAAAACAAGTCAAGTAGGTTATTATTTGGTTAAATTACACATTTTCATGTGTCTAGTACTATATATGAGTGATTATATATAAACACAACAATAATACATTCTTATTATTAAATGGAGACCCCTTTTTAGTATTTATTAATCACATTTCATTTTTGGTGGTCAAGAAGCTTTTAGCTTCTCATCCCATTTTATTTTTTTCATGTTTTCATGTTGATATGGGTCTACATTATACATAATTTAGAATTATTTTAATTCCTCAAAGGCATAACATCATAAATATCTATGCATCTAATTTGGAACATAACTAAATAGACATAAAGTGACTATCATTGTCATTCCAATGTTGCAATGTATTTTTAATGTGAAAGTGGTTTTTTGGAGCTCCCTCTTGCGTCATTTTGACTCAAATCATAGTGTGATATAGTCAATAGAAACCTTGACCAAATCATCTCATCATTGGTACATAAATTAAATTAAAACGTAATTCGAACACATTCCCTATACATATAACAAACTCATCATGGTACCTATATGGTATGAATAAATATAAGTTTAAGAGTAGTAACCAAGTGGTCATTATCACAATGATAAACATATTTATATTTTATCAGGTTATAATTTTAAATAATTAAATGTACATGAAATAAGACATGATCCACTCATATATAGTATATTAATTAATATATATAACCCAAATCAACACTTAGTCATGGACCTAGGTAAGGTTCAGACTAGTCAGGATGTTACATACTCACATAAGTTAACTTCATCCATAAATTTTTATTATCATAGGAATGTGTATTAATTACACCCTTATACAATAAAATACTAGTACTTAAAATATATAATGTCCATCATATATGTAAAATTAAATTAAACATCCATATCTTCACATGGAAAATTAATTAAATTGTTATTACGTAATTATCCATTATTCTATTAAGGAAAAATTATAGATAAAATATACACATTGAATAAATTTAATCAATTAATCCTCAATTCCTTAGGGTAATGAAATCAAAAAATAATTCTACATTTCATGTTCTTCAAATAAATATAATTTTGTGTTTGCATCCAAGTTCACATTATATTACTATTAAACCACAATACTTATTGTTAACCAAGAATGCACTTACACATGGTCAAACAGTTATAGCTAAAACTTTGTCAAAATAACTATTACTTTAGTTGATTATATAATAAAAAAGATGATCCATAAATAATTAGAAAAACCATGGTAATATATATTATTATAAAATGATTTACACTTTAATTTTTAACCAATAATTCAATAATTAGTGGCCATAAAAAAATTAATATATATGGGATCTGAACCACATATAGTGTGGTAATTTAATAATAGTGTATATAGTAAAATATAGTATTTGGTACTTGATAATGACAATATTGACACACATTAACCACACATGAATTGAGTGCATAAAAATGTCTTAGTTTTCCATTATCTAACACTTAAATGATGTCTTGTGAGTTGATCCATTAATTCTATTGTTACACAACTAGAGTAACCTCATTGTATATTTTAAACCTAATGAATACCCTACATATACATCTCCAAACTCTCAATTCAATTTTATTATATGCATGTATCTTCTACCAAATGCTATCAATAATGTTAATCGACACCAATGTGATCTGATCAATACCAATGTTTTCCTAAAAAATATTATTTTTCAAAATCAAATATCACCTTAGGTTTTTCCCATTCATATATTGCTTTAGAAGCATGAAAAACTTATTAGTTGAACTCATATATAAATGTATCAAGGTCTCATTAAAAAGGGACTTGAAAGTTATTTGTAACATGTTTATGCACTTATTTCAAATTCATAAGATATGCTCATTATTACCAAATTAAAAACCTATCACTAAGATTAGTCACAATAAAATTTTGAATCAAAATAAACCAACTCAAATCAAACATCATCAAATTTAAATAATTAGTTTCATAAGTGTAGTGACAAATCACAATTATAAAATCACACTACATGGGAGAACTACACATGGATTTATTTTCCTCTTCATAGTATCATATATGTATAAAATGGTCAATAATTAAATAGGTTTGATTTGGGTCATCTCCGGCCATTACCATTTCCTAGTTTTTACAGGGTTATCCCTCACAAGCACACCTAAGGTTTCAAGTAAAAATAGATTGTTTTATGGAATTATGTGCATCATGAGGGGTTTAGATCATATATTAAAATAAAAAAGATACCTAAAAAGATAAATCTATATTCATATTCCTGCAATTTTACATGGGTCAATATCGATTGGTGATATTGGCTTGGTTTGACATAGCCAACCTTACATAGATAGATAATCAATTCCAAAACCAAACGAATCATATGACTTCTTCATGATAATTATTAGTATTAAAATAGAGTCATAATTATATATTTATCCAAAAACATTAATACTCATCACATTTTTTAATTCTATATTTAGCATATATCATTAATAAAATTTGATCAATCAATCTTAATCTTTTACATCGAGATGTATATTTAAATTTCATATCATAACATTTGAATTATTCTTCTTGTTTTTATACTATTATGGTTAGTATCAATCATATTAGTCCAAATTAGGGTGAAAAATGTTAATTAATTGTTACACATATCAAACCATCCTTCCAAGATTTCATATTTTTTCTTAGATTTTCAAAATAACATTTCTCGTTTCTATACACAAAAAACTATTTTAAATTTTTTTTATCTGAGGGTTATATGATCCTAATTTTTTGTTTCTATACACAAAAAATATATTTTCACTTTTGGTTATATAATTCCACTAGAATTTCCTCTATTAGGTTCACTCAATAAATTGGATTATATTTGGATCAAGACATATCTATGTGTCAAATGATCTAAGTTTTTTCTAGTCATATTGAGTGAATGCAAAACCATTTATTTTTGTAAAAATAATGTATGAATTGTCCATAATTTGTAATCTACTATTTTTAGTAAATTTTTCCTATAATATGACTAGATTAATATTTTATAACTAATTTATGGCTTTTGTTTATCGAGTGTTTTTAAATCAAAAACATATTTTTTATTCTAAAAAATTCTCATGGTTTTATTGGCATTATTTTTTATTTATTTCATCCATGTTTATTTACTTAGATTATGCCTTGCCTATATCCCATTATATTTTTAAGGCCTAATTAAGGTAAAATAGAGAGAGAGAAAACCCTAGACACTAGCCTATTATGGATTCTTATATTATTCATTTCACCTTTCTTCAATGTGAAAATAACTACTTCTTCTTAATAGGTCCAAGTTATCACTATCTTAAGAGTTAAGGTGACCCATTCTATGTTATAAAATAAATTTCACTTCAATTTTCTTCCTCATCCCCATCCACCTCACACAAACCCTCTCGATGGTGTTTGTGTTTCTATTCAATTATAAGTACTGAAGACTTGTGCTTTTGAAGTCATTCAAGATCAAATAGTCACTATGAGAGAGTCCATACAAGAATTGAAAAATAAAAATCAAATTTTCATTTTAATTTTCACATCATTATAAAATAATATCACATATACAAATAATGTATATCATGCAAGTGTTAATATTATATCTACATACCTATCTATTTCTTTCCTCATAAGGCTTCATCTCAAGATTTGATTCCACAACAGGATATATCTACAACTATTTATTCTAAAAGTGTACATAATCTTAGAAAGAGTTCAAGTGATATTCTAAGAGAAATAATTTAAAACAAGTTGATCGCATTTCCTCCTATGCATCCTTTAAGTAAATAAAAATACTAATGTGCATATCATAGAATGAATGGACATCATAGACACACTTTTTTAGTTTTAAAGAATAAAATTCAAACTATCATTGATAATGGTGATATTATAATATATAAATCAATGACGCTATAACTTGATTAAATAACCTCTTTGAAAATAGAAAAACATACTCTCACTATGAATGCATATGATAAGGAATAAGTGCAAAAAGAAACAAATTAATAGTTAAAAAATGCAAAATCAGAAAAATAAATGTTACAAAAGGAAAAATTAATACAAGGACAGTAAAAGAAGGAATAAATATAATAATAAAGGTTAAAAATGGGAAAATTATATAATATAACTTTATGAAGGGAACAAATTGAAAAGGAAAGATTATAAAAGGAAAAATTGGGGGGTGGGGGGGTGAGGTGGGTTAGGGGGTTACGCAAGTTACTATAAGATAAAATTAATCAAGAGAATTTACTAATAGAATAGGGAATGGAAGAGAAGTTACAAAATAAAACTCAATATAAGAAATAAAACATCATTAATAAAGGGTTTCTCAACAAGGAAATTCAAAATAAAAATATACATAAGAAGGCTAATATGACAATTGTGTTTCCATAGAAGGCAACTACAAGAACCTTTCAACATCACTACTCACGTAGATGGAAATTAATGTACCAATGTCAAGGTTATAGATTAATAGGAAAAAGTAAATTTAAATGTATTATTTATTTTGTCTCTTGGATATTACCTTTAACACATAGATAAAAAATTGCATCTTGAACATGTGTGGGATCAATCAATTTAATGGTAATATTTTCTTCAAAAGTGTGTCATCTTACATTCAAAATTATTCTATCTATAGGTAAATACAATTTTGTGCTTGGAGGATCATGGTTAAATTCAATGAGGGAACTTATCAATAAAAATAAAGGTTTCATTACATTTCATCACATAGGTAAGAATAACTCCATCTCAAGAGTGGATTTTTTTATATAAAGAATATGAGATTGAAACTATTTATTTCAATAATAATCATAAAATAAAGGATGATAAAACTGATAAAAAAAATTACAACACATGATATAGTTATTTATACATATTCTATGAAGACTAAATGTATTTTCAATCATGCTTCATGGATGTTCTTAAAAGTGAGTAGTTAGGGGTATAATATGTGAATTCAGTTACTCATGAAGATATATATTGTGTACATTTATTAATTCCAACTTGCTGGATAATTTATTGGATTATTTCACCACACATAATATATTGTATATAGCCTCTTAGATTGCTCATCCATTATATTCCTCTATTTGACATATATGAACTTATATATGCTTGCATTTAAAATTATTATATTCCTTGGATCTATTTTCACTTGGAACTTACATATTTATTGTTATCCTAATATAGACATCCATGACACTTATCCTACAATTAATCTAGTGCACATCCTTTTTGTATTATATTGAGCTTACACAATATAATAAACTCATATATACATATTACATGAGCACACTATGATCTTTTCAAACTAGAGCCATGTAGATCCGTATATCTAAATATGTTATTGAGGTACATTTTTTTGATAGACATATACATCTGGAGAGTATTTCATGTTATCATATATTCTATGTAGTGATGTTATCTCATCTTGTCCACACTATGAATAGATACATGTTCTAGGTTTTTTGGATCCATCCATTTCTTCCATTTTCATAATAATTTCCAATTTACCTTCATATAATAACCTAAAATATAGCAAAGATAAAAAAAAATAAAATAATCAAAAAATATAAAATTGTTTAAATATTCAAAACATTAAAATCAGTACCCAAGCATGATATGATTTATAGATTACACTATTTACATATGTCATTTATCACATGTTTGGTTTATGGAATATTATTTTCATACACATATGTATGCGTGTAAAAATATATGAGTGTCATATAAAACATGCATGTTACACATGGACATACAATTGTTGGAATTTATTATACCTAGTGGTCATGCATATACTAGAGCTATATTATTCAACATTTTCACTATTAAATGTGATCTATTTATATGGCCTTTTTACCATGTTGATATACCTAGATCATTTACAAATGTCACTCTAGTTAATCAAATATTACCTTGTCTTACATGGACATACTATTATACTATGATGTGACATTGATACATATCGATGGTGTAGACTAGCGTACCTTTTATACAATTCATTGATTTTATTACTTTATTACATGATAGTATAATTTATACTTGTCTATTATGTGTGGTGCTTTTGTTTTATTTTATAAATATTTATGTCCCTTGTGTGTGGTACTTATCATTGCTTGTTTATGATATCTTTTTTGTTCCTTACGACATCTTTAAGTCCCTTACGTAAGGCCCTTGGCATTTTTTATGGAAACATATTTATGTTCCTTATATGTGTTCCTTGGCCTTATGTGTGACACTAAAACTTTTTCTTGTTTAAATTATTAAAATTGAGTGTTCCCATGATCTATATCATGCACAATCACTATGTAGCCCTATTTACTGATCCTAACACTATGTTCTTCATTGATACATTTTTTATAGACATGGTACTTGTATTTCATACATTAAATATGTTACATACATGCCTTGATTAGCATATATATTACTATGATGAAATATTATTCACATGATCACATGATATTACATGATGTTATCTTCATATATGGAATTATACAATTAAATCTTCTTTAAAATTGTGACTTACATGACACATCCATCATCTTAAAATTTAATATTATTGTGGTACTTTCATATAAACATAATCATCCACCACTATAAAATTAGATATAGGCATAAATTTCATGAATTCATAATCATTTAGTTATCATATGGTTGATTTACATGATGGACATTGGTATATTAGTTCATATTATAGTGGCATACGCCATGCATATGCAATCATCTTATAGATACTTGAGTATATAATCAACACAATTAATTACATATATGCATGGGCATATGCAAATAATTTACAAAAAAAGAGAACTAGATTTTTTCATATACATGTACATTTGAGATACATGTTATCAAATTTAGCATATAAATGTATAACATTCCATATAAACTTTTATAGATTCATGGGGTATGATACTAGTTCATTCATATACAAATACTTTAATGTATAGAGGCATGATATTATTTCATGCATATACACAACATCATAGTTTAAATTTTAATGTAAAATGGTTGTCATTCCACTTCACATTTATCAATTTTGTCATCATGATTGGGTCATGAAAACTATTCATTCTTTTTTTATCATGATTTTTATTTAGAATTTATCAATAATATATAATAAAATATACATTGATGATGGGAACTTGAAATTTTTTTACTCCCTTTGTATCATGATTTTTTATTACATGGATATAAATTAAATTAAAACTATCAAAACTCTACAATTTAATCTATAATTCATCTAAAATTATTGATTCAATTTCTTTAAGTGAACCTAGATTGATGGTTGTATTCTTAATTGAATATATATTTTGGTTAGTGCATTTTGTAAGGTTAACCACATTAATGAGTGTTTGATACTTTTTCCATCAAAACCCAAGATCCTACATATTTACAATTTTTTTTTAAAAAATCACCCCAATTCTCCATGTGTTTTTATCAAGGAGACATGAGTTTCTCCAATTCTCCAATAAGAAATCATCATCTTCAAAAATTTTTAAGGTTAACATAATTTTGCACCAACACATGTACTTTTAACTTTTTTTCTCAAAATTTCAAAAATTCATTTTTAGATTGAAATTATCAATTTATGAAATTTAATATAGATGATTTTAGGTTTTTCTATTGAGTGTCCTATTTAATTATAAAATCATACCAAAGACAAATTATGTTGCACATGCTTAGGTAAATTTTATATTTTTGTTCTATAAATTCCATTAGTTGAATAAAGTGGTAAATTTTTTAAATACTAAAATATAGTCTTTAATATTTGATGACACACTTGACACACATTCACCATGTATGACCTGAACACATAAACAAGGTCTTAATCCACTATTGTCTAATAATTTCATGCTATATAATGAGTTAATTATTTCATTGTTATGTTACACACCTTGAATAAAATCACTATCTATTTAAAATCTATTAAGTATCATGCAAAGACATCTCTAGACACTTAGTTTAATCCATCCATATAAAAGTTCTATAGACATAAATATGGTCACAAGTACTTGACAATGTTATTTATTGACACATATTAAACCATATGAATTCCAACCAATTACATGAATATTTTTAATTTTATAAGTTAAACAAATAGGTTTTTACAGATCCTATAACCAATAAATAAATTTAAATATAAACAAGACATACCAAACACAAGGCAAAAGAAACAAAGTCTCCTTGTGATATGATAAATTTATGTTACACATATGCTAAAAACCCCAAAGTTACACTGATACAAACCAAAAACTAATAATAATGAAGTAGAGTGAATATTACTCAAAAGCTAAGTAACCTACTAGATCCTTGGTATTATCCTTAGTCTTCTTAATTTTCAATTTGTTAAGGTATCCCCTTATGCGTTGACTTGGTCCTTTGTTACTAACATCTAGTTCTTCTTTCCATAGTAAATTCTAGCTCTTTATTATTAACATGGATTTATTTACATTTCTTAACTTTATTTATGGCCTTGAAATCAAATTTGGCCTTCTCACTCTTATTTTATTCAATGATCAAAACTCTTTAAATTGATAGAGGTTAATGTAGTTTCAAGTTGAGGAAGCTGTTGGTTTTTTTCTATATGTCACTACCTCATTTCCCAACACCCTATGTCTAAATGATAGCCAACTGATCCTTCAAATATTTCATTTCATCCTTTATTTCACTATAAACATCCAATTTCTTGGATATTTTGAGTTCTAACTTTTCAATATTTGCCTTCGACTCTAAGATTTTGATGCTTCTTGCCATGGGAAATTCCATATTTTCCCTAGTACTCTCATCCTAATTCACCTTTATTATGTATTTTCATTTCAATTTTCCTTCTAAATGTGGATGCTCTAGTGTTTTATTTAGTTCTATCATACCATAATTAGATTTATTCATAGGTGTTTCTAGGATTATCTCCTTACCTTTGCTTTTCTTCTTCTTCTCTATAGAATTCTAAATGGAGATGGTCTCATTAGAAGGATCTTATTTTTGGGTCTCCAATTATTATTAATAACTCCAATCCAACTTATCCCCACTTTAAACCTTATTGGGTTGATCAATTTATTTACCCCACAAGGTTTCTCCCTTCTTGACTAGAATAAAATGACACCCCAATAAATGCTATCATCAGCCTTATTTGATTGATAAGAAATGATAAAACTATACAAAGACCTTAAGACGAAGTAAACTTGGCTAAATTTACATTTGTATCCTTTGAATCAATTCATCAATAAGAACTAGTATGAGTATTTTATCATGTACTTACCCTCTAGGGTGGATTACTTCATAATTTATAAGCAAAAACTTGTAAGGGCATTAGAAAATCCATTCTAAGATATTATATATTCTCAATTTGGATATCCTTATCAAACTTGAAGAAAATTTTCATTAGCACATTCTTGTGCCTCTTATATTTGAAGGCCTTCATACCATATCAATTCATACCAGTTAATTTTCCAATAACTTCTTTGTGATTTGTATTCTCAATCCTTTCATTCTTACCACCCTCTCATCCTAGCCCATTTTGAAGTGTTTCAAAGTTATAGAGTCAAAACCAACTATCCTCAACATGAACATATAAAAATATCCCTTCATTAGAATATGTCAGATACATGGATTATATTTTAATTATATGCATGAAATTATTTTAATGTTGTCTTGATCTCCTGCCATAACTATTAAGTTATCCTGCTTTAGCATCTGATTGAAACTGTAATGAAAATTATGACTTAAAAACCTAGTATTGAGGATGACATGAATATTAATTATTATTTTACTTAGTCCTTGCATCACATTATTCAATATTATTTTCAAATCCTTAAATGAATGATGCAATCATTAAAAGGCAGTTCTCAATGTGTGTATTTAACCATTGATTAAGAATAACCATTAGTGTGTGCTCCCATATGAGTACTTAGGCATTTTTACATGTCAAGCATAATAATTTATATAATATGGCTAGGTATATTTTATACCTTATGCAAATTTTTATAACATGGGCTTCTAACTCTTAAGATGGCCTTACCATCCACCCCCTTATTTTCTTCCCTATAAACTTGAGGTATATTAACCTCCTTGAATTATTATAAGATGGTTTTTGTATTATAAATTTACTTTTGGATGGACTAGGTGGGTTTAGATTTACTGGACATGTAATTTATAATATTCAAGGAATTCCCTTCCACTATAAGCTTATCAATTTATAGGTTCATCACCAATTAAATGCCTTAGAATAAATCTTTGTCATCTACCACATGATTAATTTTGAATCCCATAGGTCCAATATAAGAAACCACCATTGAAACCCCAGAGTATTTGATTACTTCCCCTCCTCTTGTAAGGTTAGGATTTCCTTTAGCAACACCATAAAAGTTTGTATTAATCCAAGATCTTGATGGTTTTATCCTTTTAACCTAGCTTCTGTAAATTTTAAGACATTGATATTTCACTAAAGGAGTGATAATCTAGTTACAAAAAAAGTTAGATTCATCATTAGATATGGGATATTTACCTTTTGAGGTGAATCTCTTAGAGCTTTCATTAATAGAATACAAAATCCTCTAAGCTATGGACCTCTAGAATATATCTAATTTTTAGAAATACATTTATTCATTGCCTCTTAGAATAAAATTGGGGTATATTTAGATTCCATAAGAAGGCTAATTAAATGAATCTTATTCATGATTCATTTTATCCATTTATATGTGTGGGATTAATCCTTTATTTTACATAATTATTTTAAACAAATTTCCAAGTCAAATTCTCAAACTACTTCATATCACCCTCAGACTGTCTCATACATAATAAAATTGTATTTGATGTTTTGGGATATGTCTGTTCCAAGTAGGTAAGATTATTTCAATGGGCCTATCCAAGAAGAGAGGTTATATCCCATGCCAAATAACTACTAGTTTCTAAAAATTTGAAATAATATTTTGGGTCTTTTCAAGAATTTCATAAGGTTATCCAAATAAAACTATCAAAATGTTAACCTATAAATAAATATCAAAGGTAATTCTTTATCCATAATTGGTACCACTTGGTTTTCTATCTTAGACACTATTTAAAATTAGTAAAATATATCTTATTCCTCTAAAATTCAAGATCATTCATAAGGCATGACCATGATCCATGTCTAAATTATCTTTAATAAGTCAAGAGACATCATTATTAAATACCAAATCCAAATTTATAGCTACGTACATGTATGAAAGGAGTAGAATGTGCACAATCACTCTATGTGGGATAAAAACATGGGATTTATTCCCCTCCTTATAGTATTAAATATGTACATATTGATCAATATTCAAGGGGTTATTTTGGTCAACTAATCCCATTACACTCCCCTCTCTTATTTTCATGATTTGACATTTTAATGTGTCATTATATTTTCAAATAAAAAATATGGAAAATAATTATATTCGTTTATTTATTTTTGAATAAAAAAATATTATCCTACTTAAAATACATAGGTGTATAAGGAATGGTAGTCAAAATTTATTCACGTTCAACATATAAAATTTTGCATTCAATAGATTGAGTAAAAAACACTATTGTCTAGGAAGAATAGTCATTTTAAGGAATATTATTAGATTCAGCTCTTGATCTATCACTATCAAAGTTATACTTTCTCTATATTTTCCTTTATTTCATTATTCATAGTTAATTGGGATAGGATCAGATCCAATAGACATAAATAACTTGTGTTGTCATCAAGAAAGAGCTCACATGTCAATAAATTATTTAAGATTATGTTCCTTATTTTGAGCATTTATAGTCATATATTTTGTTTGTCTCTGGTTTTTGATATATAAAATAGTTAAAAAAAATATTTATTTGAGCTAAGTACATTCCTCCTTCATTTTTTATAGAATAATAGTTTTACGTATTTAGCATTTTCTAAAATTACAATTTTTAATTACTATGCATCATTATCATTCTAATATCTATTAACTTTTACACCTATCACATTGATTTCAACAATATGTTTTATCTCATTTTTTATGTTAGAAAATATTTTATAACGTGTCTCTCTCTCTCTCTCTCTCTCTCTCTCTCTCTATATATATATATATATATATATATATATATATATATATATATATATATATATATATATATATATATATGAACTCGATGTGATAGGTGTAAAACTTGATAGATATTAGAATGTTAAATATGTGCAATAATTAACAACTATGATTTTGGAAATTGATAAATATGGGAAGTTGATATTTCTAGAAGACACTAGGAAAAAATGAAATCATATCAAATCAATATTTATGTTGACTCTTTTATATATCTCAAAGTGGAAATTAGGAAAATGTATTACTATGTATTCTTAAGATCAAGAACATAATATGAAGTTATTTCTAGATAATTTATTCTTTCAAGATAAAAATGTATGACATTCATGTCTATTGAATGCATAATTATCCTAACTGACATTGACTAATGAATGATAAGAAAATATAGAAAATAATTATAGATTTTATGGTGATATATTTGAAGCAAAATCTTGGAATATTCTTGGATAGGACTAATCATTTTTGATATTGACCATTCCTATCTATTGACTAATGGATTTTATATATTGATCGTGACACATAATTTGATTGTTATGACTTTTATGCATGTTTATAATAATTAGGATAATATATTTTGATTAAATTATGCCACACAAATATTCTCTTTTTTCATATTTTGTCTTGAAAACCCTAAAGACACCTTAAATTCATGAAATCTATAAAATAGAGAGAGGATTTTAATGGGATGAGCTAACTCCAATCACCTCCTTGATTAATGACCAATACTTACATTTATAATACTCCAAAGAGTTATAAACATGCCATATAATTTTAAAACCTAGATTGATGGTTCAATTATGCTCTTTTACCATGTGGATCTAGCTTAAAATATGGATTTGATACCTATCAATGATGGGTCTTTAATTCATTTATCATGCTTCACACACGGTTCATGGAAAATTAATGTAAATGATCTTGAACATGAGAGGAATATTGAAGATTTAATCAATGTTAAATAGTGTCTAAAATATATAACCAATGGGTGCCAAGTGGGGGTAATGAATGAATTTTAATGTGTATTTATAGGAAAACCAGGAAAACCTTTTGATAATTTTGTTTAACCAAAATTAAATAATGTGTAGGAAGAATCAAAATATTATTCAAAATTTTGAAAATGAAAGGTATTTTACATGATAATGGCTTCTCTATGTGGATAGGCATGTGGAAACCATCTTGGCTACCTAGCATGAAACTATCTTAGAAGATCAAGGACAATTATCCTAAGCTAGATGCAGTCTAAGGGTACTATGAATAATTTTGATCATTTGACTTAGAAATTTTTGTGTATCAATGATTGAAAACAAAGGGTTAAGCCTACATATAAATAAATGACTAAAAATGAATGGTGAATAAGAGTAATATATTATGGCATAAGTCATGGTTTAAGATGTGTCAATAATTAACATTATCAAGTAATCTTTAGTATATTTTTATGTCTACATAACCCCCACACCCTATTTTATTATCTGGATTTATATAGTTAAGGAAAATTTATTAAACCCAAGTGAGTAAAAAACACTTTGTATTTGAGAGAGTATTACCATTGTGCAAGGTAAAATTTTTAACAAACCTTGAAACACCACCTGAATTTGTCATTTTTATATATTTTAAATTTTAAAAAAATTAACTTTGAAATTCAAAAAATTAAGAGAGCAAGGAAGAGTACATCTATAAGGAGATGAAATTAATATTTCCATGTAACCTATAAATACAGTGGAAAATCATGCCCTCCTATTGAATCACATGGAGAATTTAAACCAATTACAAAATGGGAATGAACAAGTCTTAATTTTGAATAAATAATCAAGAATTTGATTAAGAAAGATACATATTCCAAATTTTATGAATAATGAATAATACACAATGTACTAATATGAACATGTGGAACCATAATGGGTTTGATAAAAGTGATGAAAATTATGTTGAGTGTCAGTAGACTTGAATATACACCAATTTGAATATAATATGGAACCATAATATATATATATAATTCCAAAGTTGTTGAGTGTCACTAGAAATGAACATACATTACCCATAATAGATCGTATTAAATTGATACAAAAAAATTTAAATTTTATTTTTCATGATTGAAAGTGAATAAGTAATATTCATGTCCCCATATTTACCTCATTACTACCCAAAATTTATGTTTTTTACTTTGAGTTTTTAACTTTGAGATTTGAAAAATGTGCATGAACAAGTATCATTCCTTTGAATCTATAATCTTTAATACTAAAAATGTGCATGAACAAGCATCATGACTTTGAACTTTGAAAATGTGTATCTGAGTATGAACAAGCATCATGCCTTTGAACATTGAAAATGTGTATCAAATTATGAACAAGCATCATGCCCTCTAAATCTTTTCCAAATGATATAGAATTTGATTAATTTATATTATAAGTTTTAAATGTATGTGAACCCTTTAAGCCTTATTTTATAACTATTTGACACATGCCCATACTTGTGCATTTAAGTGTGTATGAATATATACTTGGAGTCTCTTAAAAGTGAGTGCATATCCATGTAATATTCCCCCATAATTTGCATCAATGTGGTAATATTGGTTAAATGTTTGATTTTTTAAAATATTTGGATATTTGAAAACCTATACTATGTTATAAAATATCAACTTTCCATTAATTTAAATCTTTGAAAATAATTATTCTAATATAGAATATTATATTTGAATATTTTAAATATTTTAAAACCTATATTTTGAATTTATTTTAAAATTTTAATCTATTCCAATTTTTTTTTTCTCATAGAGGATTTTATCTCTAAGAAAAACCAAATGTATGTCTCTTTGTTGAGATTATGTGTGTAGCTTGTAATTCACTTATCTAAAAATAAATGTAACCATGCATAGTCATGTCATCTTCTAGAGAGTATTTTTAAATATAAATGTAGATCTAAATGAAGCATGCATGTTACATATTGAATGCGAGGCATAAAAGTGTTATATTTATACATATATACAGAAATGAGGAATGCAATAAAGTTACTATTTTTTAAGTATAATACATAAAAAATGATTGATATGTAATATGGAACCACTAATAAATTTATAAAAGCACAAAAATGATAACACATAATGTTACAAAATGTCGCATGTAGGGTCAAGGGTCACATATAATGGACATGTTCAAATGTTGTACATATAAGAAACCATCACAAACATAAGCTCATGAATGGACATTTCCAAATGTCGCACATGAAAATATTGCACACAAATGGGAAAGGACAAAAAATAAATACACATGTTTAAATGTTTCAATACAAATATAATATTAGATACATAAGGCCACATGCCACATGTAAATGGACATGTTAAAATGTCCAACATACCAATTAAATATTTCACACATAGGACCAAGCGAGATAAGAGAATATACATGTTAAAATGTCATACATACTAAGAAAATATTTCACACATAGGGTCAAGAGACACACAATAAACAACAAATGTTTGGCATATCATGCAATAAAGTAGACAACATTTAAGGATCATAGAACAAGTGGGAATTAGTGTACACTATCCATGTTTATAAATGTATTATCATATCAAAGTAGCATATTCATGTATCAAAATGTAGGGTATGAGTAATTAGTGAGATAATTGTAAGTGTTTCTCTACGTTTTTGCTAATTACATTCAAAAGAAGAAGAAACTAAAGTTAAAGGTTAGGGGTTTGTACATTACCCAGATTAAGTTGCGCACTGTATCCAAGCGTTGTAGGAGCTCCTCTTTGGCTATGGAGGAAAATACCTATAGATGAGAAAGAGACTCAAACATAGAAGATGTTAGAATAAGATATGGTGGACTGCCAAGCTACGCGCTCGGTCCCAGAAGTGTAAAAACTTCCTTAAGGGATGACAGTCCACTATTTATGAAAAAGTGTGTTGTATAAAAGAAATGGTGAAAGACTAAGAAAGAGAAATAAAGATAATGCGTACCTATTCTGTGCAGTCAGTCTATCCCAATCACTGATGTTGGTAGTCCTACCATGGTCGGTTGGTTAATGATGCCGACATCAGTTATGTTACAGATGTCGGTAGGGGCAATGGGCCCTGGACTGGTTTCAGGGTTATGTCTATGGTCGATAGAGGAGTCTGGAAGTTTAAATGTTTGTGCAGGGTTACAGGAAAGTGAATAGGGTTTGAGGAAGGGTAAAGGTAGAGGGTAGGTGTGAAAAGAGGATAAGGATATGGGGAAGGCTTTTCAGCCTCTCCACAGAAGAAGTCAGGTATGG
Source organism: Torreya grandis (assembly GCA_037957365.1). Classification (NCBI taxonomy): domain Eukaryota; kingdom Viridiplantae; phylum Streptophyta; class Pinopsida; order Cupressales; family Taxaceae; genus Torreya; species Torreya grandis. Next base: position 4,111,315 of record JARHVA010000306.1, read on the forward strand.
TTGATAGTATTTATAAATAGTAAATAGAAACTAATTACTAATGTATTCTAAATTACTGAAATGAGAGGGAAGAATACTTAGCTCTGCTTGGTGAAGAACCAGAGGTGTTATAAAGCTTATTCATGTTGTGGCTGATGTCGGGGTTCTCGTGCAATGTTCCAATCCAATCTGGAGTGACTTTTGCAGAGTTTCTATAGCTAGGAAAGTGAAAGTTGAAGTCTGATGCTTGGTCTCAGAGTGTGCGCGTCGATATGTGAAGAGTTAGGGGTCTCAGATCAATGTTAGAGCTTGGGTTATGTAACCGATGTCGGTGGTCCCGCCAGCATTGGCCGACAGTTGATCGATGTTGGTGGCTAGAAAATGGGTAAAAGGGCTATTTGGCCTGTTTCTCCATCTGCCAAGTGCTTTTGCCATTGGAGAATGGTTAAAAGATAGGTTTATTAGGCATGAGAGTTAGTTAGGAGGTTAGGATGGAGTGAGAATAGGTCATGGGTAGTTAGGGTTTAGATGACCTAGTCTCAAGGTGAGGTGTCCAAGGTGAGGTCATTAATTTAAAATAAGTAGATTATTTTAAAGTAATAAAGTGTGTAAGTGGTTAGAAGGGGACCAAGGGGGGTCAACACAATATTGGTGTCTACATTTACCCCTTTTTGTCTTATGGTTTGTCTTAACAAACTGTAAGACAAAAAGAGATGTGGGTTGCCCCAGGTATGGGATGAGGTATTCCCCCTCAAAGTGGGAGTTGAGAGAAGGGAACCCGAAATCAGGTGCCGATTTGATAGGCAATGGATGGATATGGTGAAGTTGATATGTGAACACTGCAATAATTGAGATTGTGCGTATACCACTTCACTTGATAGGTAGGTCAAATTGTTGCAGGTAAGGTCAAGGAGCACTAAAATTGAAGTAACCGGTCCCTAGCTTATTAGTGGTAGCTGATTGGGTTAATCAATCAAAGTTATAAATCCAATGGTCATCATGTTGCAAGTATCTGGGCTAGGAAGTGCTCCTAAAAAACATGAAAATTTCACAAATATTGGGGATCAACTTGGTCACGATCTGACAATATGTGTGAGAGGCATAATGTGGGGTGTGTACAATTTGCTAACTATTCATGAGGTAGCATATATGCAATCAAAACAACTAAGGCAAAGTTGTCTCGAAAGTGGTCATGGTCTAAGGAGATAGTCATGATCTCCAAAGTTATTGGTTGAGTTGGGCTAAGATATAAGTGATCTCAAGTGTTGTTTGTTGCAGTTAGGGAGATATATGTGATCTCCAATGTGCCCCATGAGAAGTCCAAGTTGACTTTTACAATGTCAGGGCTGGTTGTTTGGTCATGATTGTGGGCTGGTTTAGATAGTTGGTCCATTAGGTAAATGAACCAATGAATGGCTGAGCTAACCTCAGAAGACTTCATGTCAACTGAGTGTGGCCTACATAGCCCATGCGAGGGGCCTCAGGCCAATGTAGTTCTCCCCAAAAGGGAAGAAGAGGGTAGGTTATGGATTGGGTTTGACTAGGTTAGGTCATGGTTAAAGGTTATATGGTTGGTCTATCAGGTAGATGAATGAACGAATGGCCGAGCTAACCTCAGAAGACCCTATGTCAACTATGTGCTACCTACATAGCCCCTGTAAGGGCCTCAGGCCAATGTAGTTCTCCCCAAAAGGGAAGAAGAGGGTAAAGAGGTTGTTGGTTGGTTTGGTCATGTTAGTGTTTTTAGCATTTCCCATATGTTTAATGGTACATGCTTGATATGATGAGTGTATGATGATGTTACAGTGTTTTCCATATTGTGTGATGGTGTATGATATAACATAGGTAATGTGGTTTTTCATCCTTAGCAATTTTCCATATTAGTGATGGATGTATGCTAAAAATGAAATGAGTGTATTTATGCTTCAGCAAGTTTCCATATAGGTGATGGTATATGCTTGACATAAATTGTGTTTGGTTGATAGTTGTTTTGGTTAGGTTGGAAATGATCAGTGTATGATGATGTTACAGCCTTTTCCATATTGTGTGATGGTGTATGCTATAACATGGCTTATGTGGTTTTTCATCCTTAGAAATTTTCCATATTAGTGATGGTGTATGTTAAGAATGAAATGAGTTTATTTATGCTTCAGCAGGTTTCCATATTGGTAATGGCTTATGTTTGACATAAATTACGTTTGGTTGATAGTTTCCATGTGTATTGTTTTCCATAGAAACTAATGTGAATGGTCTATAATAATTCATATAACACAAATTGATATTTGCATTAAATAAATCATGATCTTATGTTAGTGGTTTAGGAAATATGTTTTGGTTGGGTTTGGTTGGGTTAGAAAACGATTTGGTTGTATGTGACGAAGGTGTGTAAGAAGTGAAAGGCGTTTTGCTCTTTCATTAGCAAGGACCATAATGATAGCATAGATAGGGTTGTTGCAAACAAAAGACTCGTTCATACATTATGTCATTTGACCATTGGTTTGTTTTAGAAAAGTACTCTAATCACTTGACGTTAAGTGAGCTCAAAGTCCCTTGAGAATGTTGGGGTAATAGGTGTGATTATGTGAGATTTGAGGATAGCATAACCCTTTTTAGCAGGGATAACTTTGCCCCTTTTATAGGTGACCATGAGAATGACTATAGACAAGTCCATGACTTAATATTTTGTCAGTCATTTTTTGTTTTGTTTTGTTGTTTTGGTAGATTGATCAATGCGGGAAGTCTACTTGGGGATGTTGTTTTGTTTTGTGGTCATGTGAAGCTGATTGATGTGGGCAGCTTCTGAGAGGGGTGCTATGCTTGTAGCAAAATTTGGGCATAACCATACTTCGAGGGAGTGGTCTATGTTTTGCTTTGTATGTTTTGATGTCTTTGAATAGCTGTCCTTCAAGGGAGAAATCTACTAATTATAGAAATAATGTAGCTGTCCTTCGAGGGAGTAGTCTACATTAATAGTTTATGACCTTTTTGTGCTTTGTTAGGCATCCCAATTTTATGTTTTTGTTGACTGAAATTTTAGTCATGGACTAGACTATAGAGATTTAGGGGTTTCCCTTTTATTAGGACAAAGCATAAATTCTTAAAAAAGGGTTAACTGATTGTTATAGGGAAAATGGGTTGAAAGGAATAGGAATGAGGATGACAGGGGTTGCTCAAGGGATGAGCTCAAGTTAAACATCAAGTGAATGATTACTTGATTAATAATAGAATGGTCACCGATGTAAGGCATTAAGGGGCTTAGGTTTTGGTCGGCGTTTAAGAAAAGATAGACGATAAGTCCCTGATCCATACTTGTGTGTTATTATGTAAGGTCCAAGCCAATTAGGAGCAAACTTGCCTCACTTTCTTCTTTCTATATTGGTCACGTGTTGGTTTTCTTTAAGGATGAGATCTCTGATTTTGAAATCTTGCTCTTTCACATTTTTGTTGTAAGCATGTTTTGGTCAATGTAGGTTAGCATGTTGTTGGCATTTGATACAACACCGAACATAGTTATTGTAGTCTTGGTTAAGAGTGGGTCAATAACAGCTTAGGTGGTGGATGCACTTTGCAACCACATTACCACTGAAATGTCCTCCACAAATCCCATCATGGACTTGTTTGATGACATGAGATGTCTTAGTGGTAGTTAGGCATCTAAAAAGGAGGCCGTCGAGACCTCATTTGTAGAGAAGACCCCCTAGCATGGTATAGTGAGCAGTTCTCTTGATAAAAGCCCATCATCCATTGCTAGAGAGGTGAGGAGGAATGATAGAATATGTTAAGTAGTCAACAAGTCATTTATACCAAATGTCAGGTGGACTAGAGAGGTTAGGAGGAATTTCCCTCAGAGATGTTGGTTGAGATGTGCCCAAGATAGAAATCTTGGGTTTTGGTGGTTGAGAAGGCTTGGTAAATGAATGTGTCAAAGGGTTAAAGACCTGCTCTTTTCCTTTATCCTTTAGAGTTTGTGACCTAGTGGCCACATTAATGGTGTTGATTTTGAATAAAGGAGGAGAAGGTGGTAAAGGGACCATAATCTCACGTTGGGATCTCGATTCAAGTGAGGAGGTTTGGGAGGCATGGGATGGTGTCAATTGTTTGTCAAAAAGGTGGTCAGGAGAATCCTTGATGAGAAGGGTGCCTTTTTCTAAGTGTTGGTGAATGGAAACCTTAAGGGCATAACAATGCTCAGTATCATGCCTAGGTGTGTGATGATACCAGCATATTTTAGTGTCATTAAACCAAGATGGTTTTGATTTGAGAGGTTGGTATGGTTTAATGGGTGGGAGGATGATGCTAGATGACTGCAACAATCGACATAACATCAAAGCATAGGAACACACCAATGAGTCTGCACTTGTTGTTGTAGTAGGGGTTGACAACTTTTGTTTAGGAGTTGTAGGGGGAGATTTTTGTACCTCCTTTTTGTTTGGTGATGTGGCCATATGCGTAGATGGCACTTTCTTGATGAGAGGTGCCAAATTTTTTAGAGGAAGAATGTTTTTTACAGGTAGATGGAGTAGTGGAGGCAGTTTGTTTTTGTAAGGTGTTGGAGTAGGGAACACTCCTATTAAAGTAGATGGATGTGGACCCAAAATAAAGGGTAATGGTGAAGGTGGGGGAGGAGTTCTCCGACGTGGTTTAGCACCCTTTTTTAGTTTGGTGTGAGGAATACTACTGTGCGAGGTGAGGTTCAAATTTACCTTCAATTGTGGGTGAGTGAGGTTTGATATAGGGTGAACACCAAGAGATTTAATCTGCTTTGACATGGTGGATGGTTGTGAGGGTTTGGGTTCAGATATGGAAGGCTGAGCTTATGATGATTTAGAAGTGGAATCCCACTCCTCGTCAGAGACTTTGGGGTGAATTGTCATGGAATGGTCGGCAGTATAAGATGAAGTAGGATATGTAAGATAAGGAGACTTAAGTCGCTCCCATAATGCCTCTTGTTTTAGGTTCCTAAAATGGAGAAATCCTAAGTTTTTTGCCAATCGTGAGAAGGGTTTAGGTGACGTTATGCAAGGTCTTATAGTCAGTCCATTGGAGGATTTGGGTAATCGTGAGAGTGGAAATGTGTTGGATGCAGTGATCACGGGCCAAAGGTGAGAGAAACCTATCACCGGATCTTCCTCGACCAAAGTGAGTGAGGTAGCAAGTTCTTCTCTTGGCAGAGAAGGGATTGGAGAATGTGGCTCTTCGAGAGGACAGAGAACAGGGATGATCATGCCTTCCACATGTGGTCTAGGAGTGTGGAAAGTATGATACCCCATTGGTAATAAGAAGGATGAGGGTGAGGCTACCAACGTTGTTACCGTCAAAGCATCGTCCAATATGGGAGAGGTCAAAGCAGACTCTCCTACATGTGAAAGAGGGGTGGATGGAGAATTGTCCTCCATCAATGGAGGACAAATAAGAGAGGAAGAATCCTCTAAAGGGTGAAGTAGAGGGATTATGGCCCCTTATACATGAGGGTGTGGGCTATGAATGGTAACTTCTTCCAATGGTAGAAGAAGGGGGAAGGTCAAGGCAAGAGGAACAGGTAACATAGGTTCCTCACGAGGTAGAAGTATGTGTAGAGGAGGTGTTTGATGTTGTTGGGGTGACATGGGTAAAATAGGCTCTTCCACCCATGGTTGAGAAATAGGTTGACTAACCTCTTCAGAGTATGGGAGAGGTTGGTTAGGAATGAAAGGAGAGACCGTGTTGACCGTGTGTATGTTGTGTTCTTGAGGGTCATCGGCCATACTCTGAAAATTATTTTGACTTGGGGCATGGTTAGGAAATGGTTGCCTAAAGACATCCATGTTTTGGTTAGCCAGAGCATTTGGGTTATCCAAAATAAGGTCCCCTTTGTCTAACATGTCTTGAACAACGTTTTTGAAGGTTTTACAATTGTCTGTGTCATGACCATTGACACAGTGATAGTTACAAAAGTCATTTTCCCTTACCATTCAGGGATGGCTTTTGAGGGGTCAAATTGGATAGGTAAGATTTGAGGGAGATTGAGGACCCCCTACTTCACTAATTTATCCAACATGAAAGCATATGATTCTCCTATTAGAGTGTATTGACACTGTATATACCATTGTTGGAATTATCTTGTAATGCTTTGTGATGTGGAGGGCTCAGATTGGTTAGTTGTGGTAGAAGATGATGATCTAAGTACCATAGAATTTTCCAATCCCTTGGCCTTGGAATGAGAAGAAGAAGATTTGGAAGAAGGGTCATTGGATTTTGCATTGGTATTTTTATTACCCAGTTTGACCTTATCTTCTTCAACCACGCAGAGTTCAAGCTTTCAGGCCATGGTGAAAACTTCATCAAATATGCAGAATGTTTGAACCCGTAAAGTGGATGAGATGTGCTTCGCACATGCTCTTGAAAAGATCTCAATGAGCTTAGGTTGAGGTTATGAAAAGGAGAGTTGGTTGATTAAACCTCTCCAATGGGCAACGAAGTTAGCTATTGATTCATCATCGAATTGTCTAATAGAATATAGGTCTGTGATAGAGACCTTCTTAGTGATTTTGATTGAAAAGTGGTTGAGAAATATTTGAGCTAGTTGAGTGAAGGTAAAGAGAGAATGACTGGTAATGGAGCTATACCAATCAAGGGTGGCACCAGATAGTGACATGGGGAATGTGCGAAGTAATAATGCATCATCATGTGTTATGAGGTAACAAGCATGTCTAAACACTCATAGATGTTGTTGTGGGTCCTCTTTACTCTGAAATTGAGTAAATTTTGGGAGTTCCCACTGGCTAGGGTATGGTCTAATAGGCACCAAAGGGTGGATAGGTTCATTACAGATTTGTTCATATGAAAGAACATTTTTTGAACTGGAATTGGATGTCTCAAAGTTGGACATCTTATCCATCAGCATCTTAATTAGATCAGCTGATGGATTGGTAGGAGGGGCACCCCCTAAGTTATAGGGTACCTAGAAGGTGTTGGGAGGGGTGTATGACGTACTTGGTTGTATTTGTGTAGGCACAACATATTGGTAGTTCATCATAGGGACTGATGTTAAGGCCAAGGGAGCTTGTGCCACGAAGTTGGAAGGCACAACTTGACTAGATGCTGCCAAGGGTGGTTGAATGGCAACGAGACTAGCTAAAGGATGAGTAGCCACTCTTGTATTTATGGGTGTAAGAGTGGATGGGATAGAGACAATCAAGTTTTGAAATGGTATAGAACTTGGTTGAATTATTTGTGGTTGAGGGGTACGGAAATCCCAATGGAGGTAGGTCTAGAAATAAAAGGAGAGGCCAAATCTTGAACATTGGCCATGGTTGGGTTACTAGTTGAGGCAATGGCCTGAGTGACCATAGGTTGGGTAATAGATGTTGTTGATATTATTGCCATTTAAACCAAGGAATTTGGCATCCCATAAATAGGGTTACCTGAAGGATCTTGCATTTAGCTTCTTGTGAGATAGTGTTGGAGAGATTTGATGTTGAGGTCAAGGAATCTCTCAAAGTCTTGATCCCCTGCGAGAACAATAGGAGGTTGATTTGGAGTAGGTTGGATAGGAGTACGCTCAGTGTCTGAAGTATACTCCATTTGGTGACTTGATATGAAATGTGAAGGTGGAAGTGGCTATTGACTCACATGGTCAACAAGGGATTTTGCTTGACTACGTGTCAAAACCATCTAAGGCAAAATGGGTTTAGGTTCCAAAAACTATGTGTCTCAGTTTTAGAAAACCAAAATTTGTGTTTGACAGCAAAAAAGTTGGGTTTTAAGCTTGCTATTTGGGATGAAAATTTGGTTAACAGTGACCGACATCAGTTTACTAACTGATGTCAGTTATAAAATGTTGTTGAGGTCGGTGGGATAACCGATGTTAGTTTCTGTGTAATTTCAGAAACATAGAAAACTGATAGTTTTTTGGAAGAAGGAGAAATTCTGAGTTGTTTTTGGACTTCAAAATGATGCATCCTCACCAGCTCAAATAATCAGATAAAAATAATAGAATAGATGAATAGGTAAGCAACCTCTAAAACATTAAATTCCTAGGAATAAATTTTAGACTCATGGTGGCTTATGCCTTAAAAAAATATGTTTGGGAATTGGGATTTTAGAATGGGTCCTAAAGAGGAAGTCTATGGTTGGTTTCAGGTTATGTTTTGGTTCTCAAAAATCTATGTTAGGTTCAGTATGTGGCCTAGTGTTGGGGCTTGCTCCCTTCACTTCACGAACCCAGAGCCGAGCTAGGCCACTTAGCCAATATATACTTTGCCTATAGTTTATACTCTGCCAGAGAACAGAGTGGGTCCTCCTCTTGGTGGTGAAATCCAAGTAGGATCACCAAGAAGGGTAAGGTATTTGTTAGGTGATGAAATCCTAGATGTGCCTTGTCTCAAGTATGTTTAAATGTTTAATTTGATGTGCTTGTGGTCTGGTTGTATAACATTTGTGCACTATGATTTATTCATAATGTGTTTTTAATTACTAAGTGAGTGGGATAAGTATGCATTCAAGCAAGAATGAAATGCAATAGTTTTTTTTACCCAAATTGAAATATTTTGTTCAGATGCAAACAATTGGAGAAGAGGTTAAGAATATGAATTTTCACTACTCTAAGATGCAGGCAAGAAGTGACAAGAAGAAAAAGAAAGATGTTCTTTTTAACTTGTTCTAATGATTTCTTTTTCTAACAAAAAGATAGAAGAGAGGATGCAAGAAAAGGATATTTTCCTAATGC
>JARHVA010000306.1:4125000-4272500 GCA_037957365.1 Torreya grandis
CCCACATCAATCACATTAATCAAAATAATGAGGGAAAGTACCCAAAAAGGGTCTTATCCCCATATCATATGGGAAATAAGCCATTGGTTACTTCCAACCCGAAATAAATTAACTATTTGCTAAAAATAGGCTTATGTTTTTACTTGGAAAATTGAAGCATAAATTTTTATTTTAGGTAAGTTGATTCGAAAATTTCCACCACTATTTTGCACAAAATTTCCATGTGATCAGATTTTAAAACACACATAACATTTGATTGATAGATTGTATTTGAGAGTTATCTTCTTCAAAAGTGCTTATTTTTTAAACTATATGCATTGGTGAAATTTTTGGGCCATCTAATTTTATTTATTTGTAATATATTATACCTCTTTTATTCATCATTGGTAGAGATTGTCATCACTCCATTTATTTCATACTTATGCATAAATTTCTCAAGATAATTTTTGTAGAGTAAAAAATACTCTATGTTTCATTTTGACTCGTAGTCACGCGATCCAAATTTTTTCCCTACACTTTGGTTTGAGAAGATGGAGTTTCGACTCAGAGTGCGGGCTCAAATTTATTTTTGCCTCAATTTTGTCTAAGTGCCAAAATCAAGTGGAAGCTGCCAAGTGTCCTTAGCTGAGGAACCTTTCATAATTTCTATAAGTTGGTCGAGACATGCCACGTGTCTCATAGTAACTCAGTAGAATGTGACAAGTGTTGGCATCCATGTTTTATATCAGTATCCACATTTCAAATATCTTTTGAGTAGAAGGTTTCAACAAGCTAAGTGTCAAGTGTAAGTAGAAGGTGTCAGGTGACAACAACAGAAGGTTTCAATGTGCTTTCCTAAAAGCAATGGAAGATGCCACATATTCCCAGCTGAAGAAAGCAGAAGCCACCACGTGTCAACCTCTGAATTATCTTCATTTTGTTTCATTGACAAGTAAAGACTATGGTGGGTCTCGGGTTTTGTTTTGATCAAGTGGAAGCCACCAAGTGTCACCATTCGTGTAAGTATGAAATGAAGACCAATTGTTTCTATAGTATAGATAGGGCAACATGGAGATGGACACGTGTCACCTTCCATAGGTTTCTCAAAAGGTAGCTAAAGGTAGCGGAGATCACCACATGTTCTTTGTTAAGAGTAAGCAGAAAGTGCCACATGTCCCTATTCCCTTTTTGAAGTTGCCCAAGTGAGAGTTGATATGGGTCCCATCTTTTAGAAAAGTAGTTTAAGTTTTGGAGAAGCGGATGGTGATAGATGTCAAGGACCAAATACCTCTAAGTGAAGACACAATAATATTATAGGTTATGCGAAACATGCCACGTGTCTTCAGTAAGTGTTGCGGAGGCCACCAAGTGGCATGTTCTGGTGCCTCCTAAATAATAAGAAGGTTTTCAAGAAATTGGCCAAGTGTCATTTTCCATTTAATAGAAGGGAGTGTCTTGTGTATCTATTTCAGCCAATGAACTGTAGGAAGACAGAGTGTTTTAGAATCTAAGAAATATCTTCTGTTAGACACTTCTAGTTCAGTTAGAGTTTTAGTTGGGCTGTTAGATTGGGAACACATAGACAATCTGGAGTGAATCCAATGCTATAAAGAGGGGTGTAGAGATCACCAAAAAAGAGGATCAGAAGATTGGAGAGAATTTTTTGCAAGAGACTAATGTCAAGAATTTTAGACTTTTAGAGCTGTGACTAGGAATACCATTCGCCTTTGTTCTATTTTCTTGAATTGGAAAGTTTATGTAACTATGCATGTTTTTGTGCCTTTTATGTAACTTGAGAGTCAATAAGAATACTGAGTTCTATGTCTTTTTTGGTGTTTTCTGTGTCATTGCAAAAGTAGTCTAAGCTATGAGCCTTTGTTTCTATCTTTTACATTGATCATGCCTTGTTCGCTCTTTAATTTAATTAAATCTTACATATAGTTTCACTGTGCTCAGAATTAAGGGTTGAATTACATTCAGGTGCATTACCATAGTTATATTTTCTTTCTTTACATTTGTGTTTTTGTTTAAATTCCTATTCGTTTCCTCTCAACACTCAAGATAAAGAAGAGACCAACTTCTTAAAAATATGGAGGTCATTTCAAGTTGCAAGTCTCAAATTATTGAAACTTCCCATTGTTGGTGTTATAACAAAGCACAATTTTAACCATCAACAATTTTTGGCATGCCCAGTGGGACTCATCTTGAAGTTTCTTTCAAGGCCGTATGAACCAAAGAGCTACAAGGAGTCAAAGATGTGGACCAGTAACCAGATCTCAATCTACTATAAACCTAGGTATTCTTTTTCCACCTTTGGTAACTATTCCAAAGAGAAGACTCAATCAGTTTATACCAATACCAAGAGTAAATATGGGAGCCCCTATACCCCCAAGGAATTATGCAAGTTGGAACACTGGTAGTCCTTTGATTCTCCCAATACCACCAGCCACTTGGGATCCTATCCCAGTAAATTCCTTGAAAGTTCTACCCCTATTCAGTGGGCAAGATTTTAAAACACCTGAAGAACATCTTCAAGATGTATCAGATGTTTGTGTTATACATGTTGTCACACAAAAAAATGTGGCTATAAGGTTATTAGCAACTTAGTTTAAAGGGAAGGCTCTAGAATGGTACTGGTTCTTGACCCCAAATACCATATCTATGTGGGATCAGCTCGGAGATCTTTTCTTTGAAATATTTGAAGAAAAGGGTGATAAGTCTTTTTTATTACAAAAATTGATTTCCATCCAAAGGGCACCACAAAAAGCAATGACTGACTTCAACTCCAAATTTCAAAAGACTTGGGAAAGGATTCCTGCTACCACTAGACCATTACTAGGTATGGCTATAGTGTTTTATCTTAAGGATTTAAATTCAGATATATCTGTTATGATTCAGTCACTTGGAGGTCAGACTCTGCCAAAGGTTTATGACTATGCAGTCAGAGCTGAAAATAATTTGATAGATGCTAGAAAGTTGCCCCCAAGGCCTCCCATGCCCATGTTTCCAAAAATTACATTGCCATTACCTCAAGAATCCCCTAAATCCATAGCCCCACTTGTGTCTATGTATCAATATCCTCAACCACCTGCTAAAGAACTTGTCCCTACTTAGTCATCTGAGATAGATGATATCAAGAATATCTTAAGGACATTTTCTAATGAGTTGATTAACATAAAGAGACAACAAAATCCTTACCCTAGGCCTCCATATCAAGGCTACCAAGGAAATAGATTTTCATCACAGCCAAACCAATACCAGGGTCCTCAAAGGCAAAATAACCCTCAGCCAACAAACCAATTAGTTGCAGTCCCTACACCCTCACAAACTATTCCCCCAATTCAAATAGGGAGATTGTTCCAGGGAAAAATAATTAAGTGAATAAAACCAATGCCTGGTGTTTCCCTTGTAATAATTCTCATACACCTAGAGATTGTCCCATGGGTAATCTACAACAATAGGTGGCAGAGAAAAGAAGAATGGATGGACAATTTGTAAGTACTAGTGACAATCAAGCCTACCAATCTCCTAGTATGTAAAATTCAATCCTAATGGCTTAGATGCAAGGAATGTTTTTATAACAAGAGGAATAAATAGCCCTAAAACATGATTTGTTCTCATGGGTTGAAGATGAAGAATCAGTATTCTTGAATGAAGCTTCCACTTCTAAGAAACCAGTGGTGTAATCAGATTACTATACTAGATCAAAGAGAAGAATGGTGGAGCAGCCTGAAGTTGAAATAGTCAAGTTATGGAGAATCTTCCATTCCAAAGTCAAAGAAATATAGCTGTTAGAAAAGAAATGACACAACCAATGCTGAATCAAATAGTTCTAGGACAATTTCAAGAAAAATCAAGGTATCCTTACTTTCCAAGAACCCAAACTCTGGGACCGATGAATGTGGTAGATCAATTAAAGAGGACTCCAACACAAGTATCAATCTAGGACATATTATCCATCCCTGAACAAAAGACATTGTTATAAGAGGCTCTACAAGGCCAAGCAATACCTAAGCATAATGGCACCAAAGAAGGACTTGCTGATAAAGAAAAACTCAAGGACACAGTTCCTCTAAAGACAACAGCCATTGTGAACAATGTAGTAGAGGTAAGTAAATCCAAACTAGAGCATTTATATTTGACTCTGATAGTTAGAAAGAAAATATTGCATAATGGATTGATATATTCAACATCTAGTACTACAGTAATGCCTAAGAAAATAGATGATGCTTTAAAAAAAAAGTATGAACCCCTTGCAAAAGGAGTTATGCAGCTAGATGGCAAATCAGTACAGACAATAGGGAGAATTAAACAACTTCCATTGAAATTATATGCTTGTCCTAATATAATTGTCAATCAAGATGTAGTAGTCATAGATATACCTCCTATTTTTGGTTTATGTTTATCCAGAGACTTTACAGCCAAAATAGGATGATATATGTCTCTTGATTGGTCTCACCTCATCCTGAGAACCAAATATGGTTCAAAGATAAATTTTTTATCTGAACCACTATCAAAGGATCATATCACCAATGAACCAACATCAAAACTAGAGGCAGATCATGCTATGTTAAATAAAGAAGAAAGGGCTTTTGTTGAAGATTTGGGCGACTAGACTGAGCATGATCAAGAAGAAGAAAATAATCAGTTGTTAGCTATGATGCATAGTGACCCATATGGGAATTATGACTCTACTGGTCTGGGAACTTATGTAATTTTTGATGAGGACCATGAAATCCATAATGTTTTAAGGGAAGAGACACCAACTAATCAAGAATCTAAAAAAGATTCAAAAATTTGGACCCTAAATTTTAATGGGGCTAGAAGTAAAAATGGTGTTGGACTAGGAATTTGTCTTACTACTCCAAATGGTGAGAAAATTTTGAGGGCTATCCATTTCCAATTTGCCTATGCAAATAATGATGCTGAGTATGAATATTTACTACATGGGCTCCTGTTAGCCAAGAAAAAGGGAATAAAAAATCTAATAGTAAAAAGAGATTCAGAATTAGTAGTAAAGCAAATTAGAGAAAAGGCAATAGCAAAAAATGTAAGGATGAGGTCTTATAGATATAGGATTTGGGACTTAATAGAATATTTTTAAGCTTTCAATATTGAAGTAGTCCCTAGGATTCAAAATTATGAAGCTGATAGGATGGCCCAGATTGGCTCACAGTTTGATCCAACAACTAGCCTATTAATTAACAATGAGTCAATAAAAGTTATAGTGAGGCCAACCATTCCAAACAATGATGAGAAGTAGCAAGTATTTGAAAATGATTTTCAGGTAATTTCATTCTTACAACAATTAGATGAATTTGATGATCAATTGCAAACCAAAATTGAAGAGGCATATGGAGATCAAGTCATACAATTAAATACTAATAAACTTCCCCAAGGCTTGATCACTTTAGAGAATCTATTTGATCTAGAAGATGTAAGTCTGGAGAAGAGAAGGTTCCAAGTAAACAAAGCAGACTATTCTAAAATTAAGGTGAGTGAAGGGAAAATATTAAAAGTTGGAAATTTTGCAACTCAAGAAGAAAAGGAAAGACTAATTGAATTGTGCAAAAAATATGACAAGGTCATAGCCTAGAGCTATGAAGACCTTCATGGATATAATAAAGACATTATCCAGCACACAATAGAACTAACTAAAGGATGTAAGCCCATCAGACAAAAATAGAGGCTAGTAAATCCAAGGATTGAGCCTCTAATGGTAGATGAGTTACAGAAACTTTTAGATTGTAAAATAATTTTTCCAATCAAACACTCAACCTGGGTATTAAATCTAGTACTAGTTAGGAAAAAGAATGGTGATATAAGACTTTGTGTAGATTTCAAAGATCTAAATAGAGCATCTTTGAAAGATCACTATCCCTTTCCCTCCATGGAACAAATTTTACAAACTGTGGCTAGATCAGAGAGATTTTCTTTGCTAGATGGTTTCTATGGATAAAATCAGATTTGGTTGGCCGATGAAGACCAATACAAGACTAATTTTACTACCAAATGGGGAACATTTGCATATACTAAGATGCCATTTGGCCTATCAAATGCTGGAGCCACTTTTCAAAGAGATATGGATGTTGCATTTGGGGAACTTATAAATAAAATCATCTTGATTTATATGGATGATCTTACTATTTTTTCAAAAAATGTTGTTGATCATTTTGATCATTTAGAAGATTTTTTTAAGAAATGTCAAGAATTTGGAATATCATTGAACCATAAGAAATGTATCTTTGCTATCCCTAAAGGCAAATTATTGGGGCATATAGTATCTAAAGAAGGAGTTTCCATAGATCCTGAAAGAGTTGCAACTATAATGAACCTACCTCTTCCAGTAAATAAAAAAGTAGTTCAGTCTTTTTTAGAGGAGATTAATTTTATCAGTAGGTTCATATCCAATTTTGTAGGCTTAGTGAGACCAGTGACACTCTTGTTAAATAAAGACTTGATTTTCAAGTGGACTATAGAAGGAAGGCAAGCTTTTGAAGAGGTCAAGAAGGCTATCTCAACAACCCCAATACTTAGAAACCCAATTTTTTCTAAGCCTTTTATAATGTATGTCTATGGAGGAGAGGTAACTATTGCTTTTGTCTTAACACAAAAGGATGATAGAAAGGAGGGAGAGCAACCAATAGCCTTTTTCTCAAGAACTCTCAGGGAGTATGCAACTAGATACAACTTTTTAGAGAAACAAGCATATGCTATGGTAAAATCCCTCAAGAAATTCAGGCATATGGTATTAGGAAGCAAAATTTTGATACTTGTAGCTCACCCAAGTGTCAGAGAATACATCATGGAGGGAGAAATTACTAAAAAAGAGCTAATTGGATAACCAAGATCCTTGAATATGATGTAGAGGTTAAACCTACTAAGTTAGTCAGAGGCAGGGGTTTGTGCCAATATATGACTTAGGAGCTACAAAAGATGATACCTGAAGAGACAAATTCAAAAGAAGAAAATGAAATTGTATTAAAGATATAAGAGGTAGATTAGGAATCCTGGGTCATAAGCAGGATTCATTTTATGAAATATGGGATTTACCCAAGAGAACTCCCTCAAAATAAGAGAAGATACTATAGGATACAAGGAGTTCATTTTGTTTTAATTGAATATGATCTTTTTAGAAGAAATTCTGATGGAAAATTGTTAAGATGCATAGAAAAGGCTAAGGCTGAGAAAATACTACATGAAATGCATTATGGATTATCAGGTGGACATTTTTATACAAAGACCATAGCTATAAAGATAAGTGAGGTAGGTTATTTCTAGCCTACTTTATTTACAGATTGTTATCAGCTGGTTAAAAAATGTCAATCATGTAAATATTATGTGGGGATGAGAAGGAATGCAACAATGCCCCTTAGTCCTATAATTATGGGTGAACCTTTTGCTCAATGGGGTCTTGACTTCATCAAAATGATAAATATAGTGTCTAGTATGGGTCACAAATGGATATTAACTGCCATAGATTATTTTACCAGATGGATCAAGGTAGTGCCACTTAAAGAAGCAATAGAAAATGCGATCCTAGATTTTCTAGGGAGTATCACTACTCATTTTGGGGCTTCTCGAATCATAATTTAAGATAATTCTAAAGCATTTTTAGGGTCTAAAGTATATGACTTCACATTAAGTCATGGAATATATCTGAAAACTTCCTCCAATTATTACCCTCAGGGTAATGGTTTGGTAGAATCAACTAACAAGAACCTGGTTAGACTCATCAAAAGAATAGGGGCTGATCATCACAAAGAATGGCATAAAGTGCTAAATTTAGCACTGTGGGCTAATAGAATCATGCCTAAATAGGTGATCAAAATGTCCCCATATGAATTGGTAAATGGAAAATTTGCTGTAATACCACTAAGTTTGGAGATTCCTACTCTCCAACTGATCAAATAGATTGAAATTGAGGAAAATGGCCCGATGCAGGTCAGACTTGCAAAAATTTTGGAAGTTCAGGAAAAGAGGGATGCAGCCCATGATTCATTAGTAAAGCATTAGAAAATAATTAAAGACTATTTTGATAAAAGGACTTCAAATCCCCATTTCGAAACAAGCTCAATTGTTTTAAAATGGGATGTAAGAGCCACCAAGCTGGGTCAACACACTAAATTTGAAGTATTATGGACTGGCCCTTATAAAATTCATGTGTGTAAATAGAAAAATTCATTTGAGCTAGAAATAATGGAAGGTGAACCTGAAGAGATTCTAGTGAATGGAATCTATTTGAAACTTTTTAGTTAGGTTGTGTCCCTGTTGCATTATAGTTAGATAGTTTCCCTTTCTTAGTTTCTTTGTTTTCCCATTTTGCTTTCCCACTTTCTTTTAAATAAGTGTTCTTTGAACACGTAGCAACAACTCAATGTTTTTTCAAAATTTTCAAAATTTTCAAAATTCTCAATACATTTAATGTCTCCCAAACCTTTAAAAATCCCCAAGGTACCTTTTGCTGCCACTTGCATAACGTGTCTATCTCGTTGTCCCATGAAGATTGAGTAAGATTTGCTAACGGTTATCTGAGTTTAATGCCATTGTGAGACTTGATGGGTCAATAAATACCTCCTAGCAAGAGTTAAAGCTTAAAATTTCTCAAACATTCTTGCATCTATGAGAAAATATCCTACTACTTGCATTTTTAGTTCCTTGTAAACCTGCTTAAGCAAAAGAGCTTTTTGTTTTGCAAAAGTTCATACCAATTATCATAGAATAGATATAGAGATGGAGGGAGCACAGTCTTCACAATAAGGAGCTAGGATTTATGTATCCCTTGATAAGTTTCTTATGAGCAATTCATATGCTTCAGCTCCCGTGCAACCATTGAAGACCTATCCATGGACTAGAATCCCTAAAGTTGGTCAAGCAAGTGACCCAGCAAAGATAAAATACTATGAAGATGGAGTCATGGACCCAATTCTTCAAAGAGCTAGTAGCAAAACTCTTAGATAAGGGGCACATCAAAGGTGTCTTCAGAGGGCCAAGGTAGGACAATATGAGACATTTTCAATGAGGATATGGACGTCACAACTGACACAATTCATTGTCCTAGGTGTGCATCCATGCCCTGACTTGGTCAAAATATGGGTAGACTTGTTCCATGCACCCTCAAACACCATACAAAAGGGTCCATTCATGGTGAAAATCACACCGTAGGCTATCAAATACATGTTAGCCCTATATCACGATAAGATAGCTACATTTCCCACTATTTATAAAATGCAAAGAATGTGGGCAACCATCAATACTCAGTTGAAGTTCTTAAGATTTGAATTGTAAATGGGTGATGATAATACTACTATGTCGACACTGCTTGCAACAAGAGCCCAATTTGCACAAGCTAGCCAAGATGCACTGTCTATGATGTCTTTCATCTTCAGAATGAAAGATGATATGGTAGTCTATGGAGAACAAATGGCCATCATCTTCAGGTTGAAAACCATCAACAAGACTTAGGAGTATCAGCTTGAATTTTGTAAGTAGATTGCATACTCAATGGTGGAACAACTTGCCCAATTTAAATCAAAAGGGGTTTTCAAGTACTCTTCTTATTTGTTTCACCTTATGATGTATCAGAACTTTAATGTCTTTTCCCAACATATGCATCTCGATATGTATGACCCAAGTTTCGATCTACAAAGGACCACTCTTGTGTCTGCATGGACACATATTTTGTCAAAAACTAGTTATCCATATGAATTTTGGGAACTATTTGTTTCCCCTACTTTTTGTCACCTGAGCCTAGAACTAGTTATAAATAGACTATTTCCAAGTGTTTCAAACCTTCTGGCTAATTACCCAATTCTTTGTGATTTCTTTTTTGGATCCCACCATACAATTATTAGAGTGCATTGTTTTTGTGGGGAACCAATGTTGCTTCCTAAGATTTTAGCTCTTAGGTTAGTATTCTTAGAGGTCACCAGGCAAGTGTCTATAGTAGACAATGAATATGGCTCTGGGAAGAGGAAGAGGAAAATGTATGACCTCCCATGGATGACAAACAACATGGTACTAGAAGCTAGAGACGTTGAGATTATTTTGCTTAGAAAGTTAGCCTTCCTGGGTTTCCTGCTAATCAAAGATAAATGGGTATATGACCCAAATGGTTTCATAGCTTCTTGGATAAGGACTAATAGGGTTGCTACTAGAATTGCACATGAGGGCCACCCCTTTTGGGAAAACAGAGAAAATCCTAGGGAAGATACTCCTAGATTTTATGTTGAATTAACAGATTTACCCCTTCCATGAAATAGACCATGGGAAACCTTCTATGATAAGCAGAGGGATTTTGATGCTAAAATCATAATGACTTCTGGCTTAGGAAGGGCACTAAAGAATAAAGACTGGGATGCTGAGAACATAGAATCCTATTGGAAATATAGGCAAGAAATTTGTCAGACAACTCATTCTTTTGGGAACATGGACTCAAATGAGAGATGGGAGGAACTATGGGATGAGTGCCATCTGTCCCTTGTATCTAGCCCTGACACAAGAATTTTTTTGACACAAGGTGTAGAGCCAAAAGCCAGAGTAGGATCCAGCCAAGAGTCATAGGCCTTAGGGCAAATCATAGCTGTAGTCACTGTAATAGTTTGGCCAAAATCTCTTAGCATCATGGAAAAACAAAAGAGTGTGGTGCTTTCACCACCAAAATATTCCCCATTGGCATTAGTTATTGAAGTTCCCAATTCCCCACAAGCACCACTGGCAGCAATGGTAGATATTAGAGAAAAAGAAGCACAACTAGAAGAAGAAACACCAAGGAAATTGAAAAGGCTGAGGTTTCAACTTGAGTCTGAGGAGAGGGCAGAACCCTCACAATGCCAATTATAGAGTACCATAGTAGTTCCTCAGGTAAGTATCATTCCTCCTCCTCCTTAATATTTTTCTTCTCCTGTAGGCATGATGCTTTCATCTGGCCAAATGACATTCCCTGCCACCTCCATCGTGCCCATTTCTCAATTTGCCCCATCTATTCCTACTCAAGCTTTAACATTGGCTCAATTTTCTCCCTTTATTCCCAAGAAGCTACCTCCTTAGATTTCCCATAGCCAACAATTGGCTATTCCATATGGTTTACCACAAGGACATCCTTTTGCCGGTGGGCACATTACCTTTCCTTCTACCTTCCAAACTCAAGCAGATGTTGCTAGGAAGGTGAGGGAAGCTCGAAGAGAGAAAAAGAGGATCAAAGAAAATAAATCCTTAGCTACACCACATCCATGGTCACAATTTGACCCAATTTAGTAGCAACTGATGGTGACTCATTTGTCACCAAATGTAATCAAGCCAAGTGAGCAGATGCAGCTAGAAGACTACATAATGAATGCAGTGGCCATAGACATGTCCATGTTCAAGCCACAAGAAAAAATTGAGTTGTTAACCAAATCCACTTCTACAGTTGCTGAAGACTACTTGAAAACATCAAGGAAGCTATAGAAGATGGAGCTTGATCTAGCCAAAGAGAAGGCAAACTGTAGTAGTTTGACCACAAAAATTGATAGAAAAGATAATGAAATAGAGTGTCTAAATAAGAAATTTCAAGATACTGTTTCCCTTCAAACTCACCAAGTGATCCAGGCCCAAAATGATTCCTTAAAAGTAGGGATAATGCAGGTAAAAGATGTTGTGATGACCCTAAGATGAGAAAAAGTAGAATTATAAGGAAAATGTGAGGAAAGCCTATTATAAGTTACTCAATTGCAATAGAAGCTGCTAGATGAACAAAATAATACCATAGCTACACAAGCCCAAGTTCAAGTCAAGCAACAAAGAGCAGAACAATTGACACTAGAGTTGGCCAATAGGCCAAAGAATGTCAGAGTGTTAAATTTGGTGAAGGAGCTTTATGAATCAATGTGGAAGAGAATCTCTTCAGAGATTATTCAGCTTAGGCCTTCTCTCACCTTCGTGCTAAATGCACAAAAATTGTGTGAAAAGGTGGAGAATTTAGTTGAAAACACTCTAGCTATAGTTTCTAGGAGAGTATTGGATTCTGAAACGTTGCTGCAAAAGCTTTATGCTATAATGGATGGAACATTGTTAGTAGTAGGAATTGATAACATAATGGTCACTGCTAAGTGAGTGAATGAGGTCCTCAGTTGCAACTCCAAAACCATCAATTACAAAGATCTTTTAGATGTAATGAAATAAGGAATCAGTGAAATGAAACAACACATGGAAGACCTAGTTCAATTAGGTCTTCCTTCTCCATTTCCTGATGACAACACTATGCTGATGGTTAATGAAATTGAACCTTTGTCGTTGGCCAAGCAGAATGATCAGGAAATTTTTTAGGATTTAAGGGATGATTCATCAGTAGTTGAAGTAGAAGCTATTTTGATTCCTATTTCCTAGCTCAAATTTAAATTGAAGGCTATGGTTTAGATTTTGCAAAAAATTTCGCACAAGGATATTATCAACCTTGATTTAGCCTTCAATGAATTGCATAATAAGTAGGGGTTATCTGACGATGAGTGGTCTGCCTATCAAACAACATTGTTAAAGTTGTGATTTTTGTCATTTTGATCAAGTAGGAGTTATAGTTTCTTTTTGATTAGGCTCAAAAGTCCTTGGGGTCACCAATAATTATAGAGTAAAAAATACTCTATGTTTCATTTTGATTCACAGTCGCGTGATCCAAATTTTGTCCCTATACACTTTGGTTTGAGAAGATGGAGTTTTGACTCAGAGTGCAGGCTCAAATTTATTTTTTCCTCAATTTTGTCTAAGTGTCAAAATCAAGCGAAATTTTCCAAGTGTCCTTGGCCGAGGCACCTTTCATAATTTCTATAAGTTAGTCAGGATGTGCCACGTGTCTCATAGTAACTCAACAGAATGTGACAAGTGTTGGCATCTACATTTCATATCATCATCCATGTTTCAAATCTCTTTTGAGTAGAAGGTTTCAACAAGCTAAGTGTCAAGAGTAAGTGGAAGGCACCAGGTGGAAATAATGGAAGGTTTCAATGTGATTTCCTAAAAGCAATGGAAGATGTCACATATTCCCAACTGAAGAAAGTGGAAGCCACCATGTGTCAACCTCTGAATTATCTTCATTTTGTTTTATTGACAAGTAAAGACTATGGTGGGTCATGGGTTTTGTTTTGATCAATTGGAAGCTGCAAAGTGTCACGGTCTGTGTAAGTATGAAATGAAGCTTGATTGTTTCTATAGTATAGATAGGGC
Source organism: Torreya grandis (assembly GCA_037957365.1). NCBI lineage: Eukaryota > Viridiplantae > Streptophyta > Pinopsida > Cupressales > Taxaceae > Torreya > Torreya grandis. Next base: position 4,138,177 of record JARHVA010000306.1, read on the forward strand.
AATGGAGATATGGACATGTGTCACCTTCCACAAGTTTCTCAAAAGGTAGCTAAATAAAATAGAGATTACCACGCGTCCTTTGTCAAGAGTAAGTAAAAAGTGCCACATGTCCATGTTCCCTTTTCAAAGTTATCTAGATGAGAACTAATTTGGGTCCCATCTTCTATAAAAGTAGTTTAAGTTTTGGAGAAGCAGATGGTGACAGATGTCAAGGACTGAACACCTCTAAGTGAAGACATAATAATATTATAGGTTACGTGAAACATGCCACCTGTCTTCAGTAAGTGCTGTGGAGGCCACCAAGTGGCATGTTCCAGTGCCTCCTAAATAATAAGAAGGTTTTCAAGAAATTGGCCAAGTGTCATTTTCCATTTAATAGAAGGGAGAATCCTGTGAATCTATTTCAGCCAATGAACTGTAGGAAGATAGAGCATTTTAGAATCTAATAAATATCTTTTGTTAGACACTTCCAGCTCAGTTAGAGTTTCAGTTGGGCCGGGAACATGTAGACAATCTGGAGTGAATCCAATGCTATAAAGAGGGGTGTAGAGATCACCAAAAAAGAGGACCAAAAGATTGGAGAGAATTTTATGTGAGAGACTATTGTCAAGAATTTTAGACTTTTAGAGCTGTGACTAGGAATACCATTCGTCTTTGTTCTATTTTCTTGAATTGGAAAGTTTATGTAACTGTGCATGTTTATGTGCCTTTTATGTAACTTGAGATTTAATAAAAAGACTAAGTTCTGTGCATTTGTTGGTGTTTTCTATGTCATTGCAAAAGTAGTCTAAGTTGTTAGCCTCTGTTTCTATTATTTCTATCTTTTACATTGATCATGCCTTGTTCGCTCTTTAATGTAGTTGAATCTTACATTTAGTTTCATTGTGCTCAGAATTGAGGGTCAAATTACATTTAGGTGCATCACCATAGTTATATTTTACCTAAGTACCTCTCTGAGATTGACGTCTCTTCTTCTATAATATATGAATATTGTAGTGATGAGGATACACCTCTAACATATTATTGTCACCTTATATATATTGATGAGTTGTTTCTTAATAAACATCCCTCTAGTCTACTTTAGACATTATATAGTGTATGTATACTGATCTAGGACTAATAACACCTTGGGAAGTTTATTCCATAGTTATATGCCATTCCATAATTTATTTCAACCTTTACCTCCATCGCACCATATTTTCATAGATAAATAAGCTCATTTACTATGCATGATGAGCCCATTTCATTATATAATAACCATACTTTGGTTGGATATCCATCAAGAAATTGGTGGACACTTTCATCATTATAGGGTGATCCACTCTTCATTGCACCTAGTTATGATAGGTTCACTTTAGTGACATTACATTCAGTTCTTGTGCATGATCTTTCTAGACCTATGCCACATTTCTATTTTAGACCCTACTCAAAGATATTTATATTTATTCCTCCTTCATCTTCCATTGTGGAATGGTCATAATTATATTAAACCATTATTGTTATTCATTTAGAAAATAGAATAAACATTATTTGATTTATATGGAACTTTTTCAGTCTTTAGGCTGAGGATGTCATCAACAACATTCATCATTTTGTGGGATATACTCTATTAGACCCAACATCTTATATGGAGAATGCTTATTTATCCTCTCTATGTGATCTATTTCTCTCACTTTTGGACTTATTCTCAGTTTTGCTCGATATCCTTAAAGCATGCATTGTTTCTCACCTTACTCTCTTTTGGAGAGGATTTGTTTCCTACACATTTTCTCCATTTTTACATTTTATGGGAGTTGTATTGTGCTTTGGTACCTGATCATGTCTCATTTTTAGGACCCAATTATTCCACCCGACCAAGATACACTTCAAGGAGAGGAGGAGGGGGGGTGGGGTGTTAGTATAGGCATTTTCCTAATTCCATTTTTATCTGTTTGGTTGTTAGTCATATTTATTAGGGTTGTTAATGTCCTTAGGGGAAATACACTTAATATGTTTTCAAAGAGTGAGTTTAATTGTTATCTTTTTAGTGTCCTATACTCTCAATATATAATGTACCTCCTTTTTAATTTTTGTCTAATAAATAAGTGAACATGTGTGAATCCCATTTCTTTTTTGCATTTATATCACCTACTCCTAGGGTTTTCATGCAATATGTGATTTTCAAAAATCTTAGAGTGATCTAACGACCAAATTTATGTGTCGACATTCACCCCAATTTTATTTTATTCCTAGAATTTATAGATTAAAGGAGAAAGAATTAAACATATAGAATTTATACTTGAGAGGATACCCCAATTTTTTAAATCACTTAATTTTTTAAAGCACATAGAGTAGTCATTTTTCAATATTTAAAATTTAAAATACTGAACTTTAAAAATTGAGAAATTGAGAGAAGAGAAAGGAATGAGTACAAATGTAATGTAATGAAACACTATTTCTTTGTAACATATAAATATGATGGATAAGTGGTCCCCCTTATTGAATCACTTGGATAATTTCAACTAGTGGTAAATTTAAAGTGATAATCTCTAAATTTTGAATAAATAATCAATATACTGAGTTGAAAATATGCATTTTCAAATTATTAAGAATGACGGGGAGTACCTAATTTACAAATGCAAAAAGGTGTAACCATGATAGGTTATTTAAAAGTGATGCCAAATCCATCAAGTGTCACTATAATTGAACATACACCACACATTGGGTTTAATATAAGTAATGTTAAGGTCACTATGTGTCAATAGAATCAAATAGAAATGACCTAGAATAGATTGAATCAGACCATTGAAAATGGATCTAGATTTTTTTTTTCATGATCAAAAGAGATTGAGTATATTCATGCCCAAATTATGACTGTATATCTAATCAAAATGAACATTTTTATTTTGAAATTTTATATTTAAATTTTGAAAATGTACATGAGCAAATATCACACCTTTTGAAAGTTTAATTTTTAACATTGAGAATGTGCATGAACAAGCATCAAGTATTCTAAATTATTACTTTGAAAATAAAAAATGTGAATTAACAAGAATTATGACTTTTTAATTTTTCCAAATGATATATAGTGTCATGCGTCTATTTACTCAACTTTGACTACATGTGAAATCTATAACCTTGATTTTGTAACTATTTTTCATATGCCCATGCACATGCATTCATGTGCATATGAATATGTACTTTGATTATGTAAAAATTTGGTACATATGCATGTCATATTCCACTATAATTTTTATCAACATGCTAATATATTCTGTGTTTATAATTTTAGAATTACTTTGTAATATCTTCAAACACAACTCAACCCTTGAATTAAAAACTAGCAATAAGGATATCACCACACTTAAGGAGAACTAAAAAAGGAGAGATCATACCATTTGAAGTGGAGAACCACAGTTAAGGAGCATACATATAATTATTTAATTAATTTATAAATAGCATTAATTAGGAGGAAGGTTTCCACCCTTGGAGGAGACATCTTTTTGTGGAAGGCAATGAAGTTATTAATAATCAACAATTGGTAGGAAGGGAATCATCACTCATTAAATAAACTTTATAACCATGTAAAAGCATCAAGTTTTACATTTTTTTCAAATATGAAAACCCTTAAATATATACCCAAATTTCAAGGATGGAAATCCTTGTCATCTCACTAACTCAAGGATGAAACTCCTTGAAGATTTACCTTCTATTATTTAAAATTTGAAACTTTGAATTAAATAATTAATACAATTTCATTTTATTATTTAAATGATTATTTCAAGTGCAAAGTCTATATTTATGAAATATTATCATAAATTGATTTCCATGGAATCTAAATTATCGTATAATATTTTGATTAGGAATATTATAGTGGTAACATAGATTTCCATCCTACTAGCCTATGGAATAAAAATCATATGTAGGATAACAATAAGAATATTCTATACTATGAAAGAAGAAATAAAACTAAGGATGGAAGCCAGCCAAAAGGAGAAATAGTAAACAATAAAGATATTGAGAGGGTAAATAAACTTATCCAAGGCTAATAATAATTGGAAAATACAGTGGCACAAATGGCCTTTACCATGAAAATGATGATGTATTCCAATACACAAAAGGTAAAAACCAGTTTTTCCATCTCTCAGATCAAATTTAAAAGAAACACCACATCATCATATCAACATTGCCAACCAAAATTTAGTTTGAGAGAAGAATCAGATGAAAAAATTCAAAAATCATTTAATAATGATCTTGTAATTTGCTTTAAATCATATAAGTCACTTTTAAAGGAAATCCAAATGGGAATTACCCTATAAAATTATATGGAAATGAGAAAAAATGGAGGTGTATCTTAACTAGAATATAAATCCCAAAATAGACAAAGGGATATGCAACATGTATTAAGCAAAATGTCATGATCATTTTTTGATGGAATAAATAAATATACAGCTAGGGTATGAATACAAAATCTAGACATATATATTTTGTTACATCCAATAATGGAATAGGGAACCATATAATATGTGACTCTCCATTTGGAAGGTACAACCCATGAATGGTGGTTTCATGCATGGGTCACCCAAGGACATAACCATATCAATTCATAAGAAGAATTTGCCAAACTATTGATTGAAAGGTTTGATAGGGAAGATGTTGATGTCCATTTTATGGTATTGACACTATTAAAATAAAATAATAATGCAGATGAATAGGTGGAAGAATTTTAAATACTAGTTTTAATGGTTTCCAACATGCCTAAAAAGAGACTTGTAGTGTTATTCATAGAAGGATTAATAGAACCTCTAAGAGTCTTGATCAAATATTTTACTCCATTAACACTTCAAGAAGAAATTAAGAATGCCTTAGATTCGGAAGCTTCAAATTTAAAAGGCATAAATATGCTACCCATCCAACCTAAGGCAATTAGAAGTGGTCCATCAAAAAACCAATCCTTTGAGCAAGGGAAACCAATACAAATAAGTGGATCTCAGCTTGTGAGACACCAAAATCGAATAAGGAATTGGGAAAAAGAAATGAATTAAGGATGAAAAAGTTATGTTTTATTTGTAAAGACCGATGGACTCCAGGCCATTTTTGCTTGGGCAAAGAACAAGCTCACTACATTAAGGTTGGCCAAGAAAGTGATATAGAAGAAGAAGAATTAAAATTAAATAATAGAAACCAATCACAAATAGTGCTAGAAGAGACCACAAAAGGAACATTTGCCACTCTCTCAAGAGCACCTCAATGTCATCCATTCTAAGTAAGAAGAACTTTAGGAAGGCAAAGAATTACAATCTTAGTCGATAGTGGGTTTACCCATTATTTTATTGATGAAAAATTGGCTAAGAAAATTAGTCTAAAAATTTGAACAATTCAAGGGATTTTTGTTAATGGTTGCTAATGGGTTTAATCTTCTATGTACAAAGAGAATTCCATGATTAAATCTGACTTTCGAAGGACATAAAATAAATGATTACTTCTATGTCATTAGTATTGGGGAAATAGATTTGGTGTTACGAGTTCAATGGTTACATTCATTAGGTGAGTTTACCCAAAAGTATTAGACAGTGGAAATTAAGTTAAAATTAGATGGAAGGGAAATATTTTTGAAAGGCATGGCTAATGGTATCCTTTAGATGGTAATGCCAAAAAAAACAAAATAACATTTAATAAGGGGTATGTAGCATGGGTAGTAGAATGTTTGATCAACTCCATATCATAAGAACATGAAACACATACTACGGATATTCAACCTATCATAGAGACACATGCTAAGATATTTGAGAACCTACCACTTGAACTACCCCCAATAAGAGGCTTCCAACATATCTTTGAGTTGGAAACTATGAATTAAATTAGTAATAACCAACCCTTACCAAAATCCAAATATTTATAAGGATGAGATTGGAAAAACCATTAAAGAAATCTTAGATATGGGATAGATTAGGTCAAGTATTAGTCCATTTACTTCTTTAGTTGTGATGGTAAAAAAGGAGGGTGGGACATTAAGAATGTGTATTGATGATCAAAAGTTAAATAAAAAGACCATTAAGAATAAATATCTAATACCCAATATTGATGAGCTAATCGATGAACTTCATGGAGCCACTTTTTTCTATTAGCATATTATTATAATACCTTAGGTTATTTCCTAAGGTATATTCCCTATGCATGTGGTTATAGTGGTTTACCCATTTGGGTAAATAAGTTACATGAGCCTAGTTATTTTATGCTACCTAATGTTTATGGTTCTACCCACCTCTTTATTTTTTGGGTATTTATTTTATGCCTATATAATATGATTCTATGTATTGTTTATAGACACTGGTTGATTCATTTCTTCATCTCTTTGTTGAATCTAATATGGTAATTAGAGCTTGCAGTTTAGGAAGGTTGGGAGGAAGGTTGTGAAGCAAAAGAGGATGGTCTTGTCAGGGAGGAGCATGACGAACTTGGTGGAGAGCCGTGAGAGGAATAAATTTATTTTTTTCCTATAACTAGCCATTTAACTAGAAGAAAAATAAAATAAATTATTTGAGCACTATTTTTTATGATACTTATTTTATAAAATTATCTATCCTAAAATTTGTTTGCTGGATCAAAAGGAATTAAATTCGACTACGTATTTCATATGAAAATTACATTTGAAGTTTTTTGGTTGGTCATTTCTATACAGTTTGGGGAGGAAACCAGATTTTAATTTTGGTACTATTTTAAGCATGTGAGGGCTATAAAAATTTCTATTTCCTGAGAGAAGCTCATTAGATCTAACAACATTTGATTTCACTGAGTAGTTTATCTAGAATATGCATCTAAAGTTTTAATTTTACACAATCCATTTTTGATTGGTTTATTTATTTCATGTAAACTTTTATGCTAATTTTTATTCAAACCAATAAAAAATAAAGTGGATTTTTTTAAAATTGGAAAAATCAATTTATTTTTTCAAACTTTATAAATTGGTTTTTACCAAAGGTTTTACTTGGAGGAACACATTTAATTGTGTTGGGAGATAATTGTAAAGCCAAATTAGTTGAGAATTTCACCATTTTCTAGGTTTTATATTTGGATGTTGACAGAGAAGATATTTTTTAAATTAGAGTTGTATATCTCCCAATGTAATTATTTTTGTCTACTTTTTAGTATTTTTAAAGATGAAAAGTTTAAAATCTCTTAAATGGTGTTGAGTTTTTTACTAAAAATTGGAGGTATTGACCAATTTGTGATTTAAATCAGTGAGTAGGAAGAATTTTAGGTAAAGTCATATTTTTTCTGATATTTTCATTTTTTTGGAATTGGAAAAAAAGGTCAAAATGGCTAGTTTACAACATCTCTTGTTGTTATATTCACAAAAAATGATAGAAAAAAAATTTCATTTTGTGGAGTCACAAGGTTTTGAAAATATGTGAATATTATAATCTTGATCAAATAGTTCTCGATAAAGAGAAAGGTCCTACCACTCGTAATGATGACTATGATAAACATCATCATGAGGCTCTTATGTTGTTAAAATTATTATTACCAAATAATTTAATCTAAAAGTTTAGAAATGTGACCAGTGCATCAGGTTTGTGGACTAATCTTACTTCTAAATATCAAGATTTTAAAATTGGTAAGGTATTGTATTTGAAGAATTTATTGTTTTCTACTAAGATGTAGGAAGATGGATCCATTTTTGAGTTTTTATTATAGATCAAGGACATTAATTATTAGTTAAAGGCTGTGTAGAAGTGTATTGATGAGTAAGATTTTATTGCTCTAGCTATGCAGAATCTTCCACCTTCATTTGAGTCAGTTATGGAGTATTTATACATGATTTTTGAGATGCAATCTTTAGAATTTGAATTTTTTTCCACATTACTATTGTAGAAGGAGAGAAAACATGAGCATACAGTGTTATCTACATCTACATCTATAGAGAGTGCATTTTTCATCAAGGGAAAGGGTAAGTAGTTTGGTAAAACTACTAGTTCTCCAATAGAAACTTCACAAGTAAGTGGTTCTAATAAGAGATTTAAGTGTAAATGTTTTTACTATAACTGGTCATCTTAAGAAATATTTTAGGCAAAGATAATAAGATATGGCTAACCTCAAAAGAAAGCACACCATGTGAATATAGATGAAGATGAAGGCAAGGAAACATCTCCTAATTTTGCTTTCATAGCTTCTAGTGGCAATTATGTGGTCGATCGATCTTGGTACTTTGATTTAGGGGATTCTCACCATTATATATGCCATAAGGACCAGTGTGTGGTTTTGGTTGAAAATGACAGTAGTAATGAGTTTGTATCTTTGGGATATGGTAATGTTTAGATCAATTTTAATGGTGTAGTTTGGTATACATTTAGGAATGTTAGGTATGTGCTTGATATGAACAAAAATATTCTTTTAATTAGTGAGATCACTAAAAAATCTAATTTTCTTGTAAAATTTCAAAAACAAAAATGTTTAGTCACTACCATAGATAACAAGATTATTTCTATTAGGATTGGTGAGAAAAGCTTGTATAATATTATAGATCCACAAAGGGTAAAGGAAAGTGCACCTATAACAATTAATATCACAAGTTCACTATAGCATGAAAGGTATGGGACTTTGAATTTATATTATTTGAATACATTGAGTAAGACTAAGATGGTTAAGGGGATTCCTTCTATTCAGGATAGTCATCATGTATGTACAGGATGTCAGTTTGGGAAGAAAGTTAGACATTCATTTGATTTTGGTAAAGATTTAAGAGATAATGGAATATTGGATGTGGTACATGTAGATTTGCATGGTCCAATGCAGACATCTACCCCTTCTAGAACCCATTATCTTTTTTTTTGGCCAATGATTTATCTAGGAAAAAGTGGGTATAATTTGTAGTGAATAAATATAATTTTTTTTTCTAACTTGCTTATTTGGAAAGCTATGGTTGAAAAATAGGTGGGATAGTCAATGAAATCTCTTATAATGGATAATAGGGGTTAATCTCAAAATAGTTCAAGGAATTTTGTGCCACTAAAGGCATACACAGACAACACACTATCCCTTACACTCTGCAACAAAATGGAGTTGTGGAAACACAAAATAAGACACTGATAGATATGGCTTGCTGCATGTTCCAAAGCAAAAATGTCCCATATAAATATTATGTATAAATAGTGAATACGATAGTGTACATCCTCAATAGAAGTCCTACAAAAGTAATGGAGAATATGATTCCAAAGGAGGGTTAGTCAGGTCAAAATCTATATGTAAGTGTTTTTATATTTTTTAGTTGTGCAGCTTTTGTAGTTATTCCTAGTCAAAAGAGAAGTAACTTGGACATGAAAAGTAACACATACATGTTTTTTGGGTATAGTGGCCAATAAAAGGCCTATAGATTACTTGATATTTTTACTAGAAAAGTTGTGGTAAATAAAGATGTCATAGTAAATAAAAAAATGCTATACTTCACAACAACTGGTATAATTTTAGATATTGAGTCATTATTTTCTTCTAATGATTCTATTATAAGTTATGATGTGAAAGTTGAGCAAGATTCTAGTTCATTAGTGGAATCACATTCCAAGGAGGGAATTATTCTAGGTCATTGTGATGTTCCAATAGAACAATCAAAGAAGCCAAAGTGGTATTCTACCACAATAGAAACACTAAAGGAAGGAGACTTGCCATAAGGAGTGGAAGGAAGAAGATTGAGACCAAAAAAGCATTTTGGTAATAGAGGTAAGCATGAAATTATTTATCTAACAACTTTTGTTTCACATGTATTTGAGCCTAATTATTTTTTAGAGGCCAAAGGGAATCATGTGTGGGAATCAACCATGTAATTGGAATATGCTTCCTTGATGAAAAATAAGACTTGAGAGCTCATTGAGATACCACTAGGAAAGAAATCCATTGGTTGTAAATGGATTTACAAGGTAAAATGAAAATTAGATGGTCCCTTAGACAAACACAAAGTTAGACTTAATGAAAAAGGTTATGCACAAGTGGAAGGGGTTGATTATGAAGAGACTTTTGATACTACTACAAAGATGGTAACTTTTTATTTGATTGTTGATATTACTGTTCAATTTGGATAGTAGGTGTACCAAATGGATGTCAAAAATTATTTCTTGAATTGATATCTAGAGGAGAACTCTACATGGTTCAACCATAAGTTTTTTAGGTTCATTTTAAGGAACATCTTATTTTTAGGTTGATCGAGTGCTTGTATGGACTTAAGCAGGCTCCTCGAGCCTGGTATATGAAGATAGATTCGTACCTTAGGGATCCCAATTTCAAAAGGTCTAATTTTGAACCAAATATCTATGTAAAGGTGTCTGGTGATGATATATTGATTCTCCTTATGTATGTTGATGATATATCTATCACTGGGAGTAGTGCTAGTATCATTCAACAAATGAAGGCTGATTGTGTTGTACTTTTGACATGATAGACTTAGGACTATTGAAATACTATTTAGGTGTTAATTTTTGGCAAGGTGATTGTGTTGTATTCATGTCACATAATAAGTATGCTAAATAATTATTGTAAAGGTTTAAACTGATGGATTATAATCCAAATAAAAAACCTATGGAATTTGGAGCTAAAATTTTAATTGACACTGCTTCACCTCTAGTCAATGAAATAGTGTATAGATAGCTAGTGGGTAATCTCATTTACCTCATTACCACTAGATCAAATATTTGTTTGGTAGTGATTTTTATATATCACTTCATGCCTAAACCATGAAAAGTACATTGGTTAGTTGTAAAATAAGTATTAATATATGTCAAAGGTACTCTTGACTTTGGCATACTATTTTTGAAGTTTGTAGATTTTGAGCTTTCAAGATATTTGACTCTAATTTAGTAGGATCAATAGATTCAAGAAAATATACAATAGGCTATGTATTCACTCTTGGTTGAATAGTTTTCTCATAGTAGAGCAAACTACAAATTATACCGGCATTATCTCTGATATAATTAGAGTACAAAGTTGTGTTCAGTGTAGGTTGTGAAACTATGTGAATAAATAAAATCTTGGAGGATCTTTAGTTGGAGTCATCAAAATGTACTCCACTTTTATATGACAACCAAATGTTCTAAAGATGGTGAAGAATCAAATATTCTATGCTAGGACCAAACACATTGAGGTTCACAATCATTACAACTGATAGTTGGTTACAAATGAAGACATTAGTCTCTTCTATTTCCCCACTATAGAGCAACTAGCTAATATAATGACCAAACCACTTAGTTCAGATAAGTTCATTAAATTTAAGGATAAAATTGGTCTTGTTTATGGTTTACTCATTAAGGGAGGGTATTAGGATATTATTGTAATATCTTAGGGTATTTGTTAAGGTATATTCCCTATGCATGTGATTATAGTGGTTTTAACCACTTAGGTAAATAGGTTACATGGGCCTATCTATTTTACGCTACCCGATGTTTATAGTTCCACCCACCTCCTTTGTTTTTTGGGTGTTTCTTTTATGCCTATATAATAGGCTTCTATGTATTGTTTATAGACACTAGTTAATTAATTTCTCCATCTCTTTATTGAATCTAATATTTTTTCAAATATTGATTTGAGATTAGGGTACCATCAAATTTTAATAAGGATAGAATATGTTTAAAAAATGGCATTCTGATTCCATTATGGGAATTTAGAATTTCTAGTGATGCTATTTGGACTTATAAACTCTCTATCCACTTTTCAATCTTGCATGAACCACATATGAAATAATCATATAAATAAATTTATATTATATATTTTTAATAATATTTGAATATATATCAAGAATTGGGAAGAACATCTACAACATTTAGACATGGTACTTGCCATACTAGAACAATAGTCCTTCTTTGCTAAGATGTCAAAATGTGAATTTGGTATGACATAAATACTATATTTAGGGCATATAATTAATAAGTATTAATTCCATGTTGATCAAGATAAGATCCAAGCCTTTATAAGCGGGCCTTTTCCTACCAACATGACACAATTGATAGTGTTCATAGGTATTTGCACCTATTTTAGTAGATACATTAAAGGATTTTCATAACTAGTATAACCTTTAACCAATTTAACAAATAAGGGTTCTTTTAGTAGGGAAAATCTTTCTAAATCAACATTTGAATGCCTTAAATAAGTGATGAGTTCATGCCTAGTTTTGGCAATGTTAGACTTCTCATTACCCTTAGTGTTAGAATGGGATGCATCAAAATAACGTATTTGTGCAGTTTTAATATAGAATAAGCATCCAATTACTTTATAAATTCATAAAATAAAAGAGCACGAGTGGATATAATCAATATATGATACATAAATGTTAGCCATCATGCATACCCTTGATAAAGTTTGGTAATATTTGGTATATGGAATATTTGTGGTCAAAACTAATCACAATAGCTTTAAATATTTCCTAAAGCAAACAAACTTAAATGAAAGGTATAAAAAATGGTATATTAATATCCAATAATTTAATTTTAACATTGAGTATGTTAAGGGAATTAATAATTTCAAGAAAGGTTATGCTATCAAATGTCACACATAATGTCAATCCAATAGATTTAATACATGGATATGTTCAAATGTTACAAAATAAAATATTTCACACATATGACCAATGGCCACAAACAATCGAATTATTCAATTTTTTTACTTACTGTGCAAAAATATTATAGAGATGTTCAAGAAATTTTCACACAAGGTCTAGGTTCTTCACATAATAATAAAGCATTATCTATCATAGAATGTAATAAATTAACAACATATAAGGAACATATAATAAATTAAAATATTCTATTCCATCCATATGTATCAGTATCATGTGATATAAAACTAGCATATTCATCTATCACAACCATTAAATAAGCTTCAATTTAACCCCACCAAGAAGGAAATTTTAAATATTAAAATAATTTTTTCATGTCTTATATCAAAAAATACTTCATTGTAATCTCATATCTATCTCCACCATTGTAAGTTGCCATGGCCAAGCCTCAACACAAGGGTTTTGATAATAATGCATATTTTGAATATCATAGTTGTGTTTGTCATTCTCTAAAGAAATGTTTCATGTTAAGGCATAAAATAAAATATCTTATTGAAGATAATAATATTGATCTAACTGCACCAATCAACACAAATCTTAAAAATATTAAGTAATCCATTCCAAATTAATACTAAGAATAATACAAATAATTTAAATTTACATCATGCATATAATGTGCATCCTCATAAAACATATGGATATATAATATATGGAATTATTGGTACATTTATAGGTACCTTACAAACATATACTATGATCACATTTTATGATAGTGAAATCAATGATGAGTATTCAGACATGCATGTATTATTTATTCATCTTATATAAGAAAATAAACCATATAAATTTTCATTATTAAAAATGGTTCAATTAAAAATGCATGTACAATGACACTTCTTCATAGTTTACTATACATAGAGTGAGATTTAAAATTTAAATTAAAATTTATCATATAGTTCAATGGTGATACAAATAATACTTATAGGCACATAATCCTACCTCTCCAAGTTGGTTCAATAATAATGGATGCTCCCTTTCTGGTCTTACCAAGCATAATGGTTTTTAATATCTTACGATAATGCCTTTATATACATAAAATATACATGGTACCATTTACATTATATTTATGTCTTAGGTATATACATTATAATCAAGTCATCAAATTTCAAGGCATTCAATATGAGTACCATGTTCAGATAATGGTAACTCCTCTTCCTCCCATAACACATCTGCAATTAGTTGTAGAAAACATTCAATAGCATATTACAAATATAAATATAGTACTAATTCAATAAAATAATGAAAAATTAGATTTTGTACCTACACAAAATATTTATATACTCTAAACTCAAAGGAAAAAGGTAAACCTTCTTAAGTAGAAAGATTAATATCAAATACTTACATAAGGTTTAAATAAAACTAAATATTATTCATTGTGTCCTAATAAAATATCCCAAATATTTTAGCATGTTCCATAATTAAAATGGGAAATGAGACGTTATACTAATATATAAAATATTCTAACAAGTCCTACACCTTCTTAAGTTACATAAAATATAAAATATTCTATTAGCAATGATCAAGATAGTTATAATATAACACATGTTACATTTTTTATTCTAATTCATCTACAATTATTAATTATATACAAAAAATTATGATAGACATGTAACTCATACTACGTAATATATATAGACTCATAGAAGATCAATAAACTAAAACCCATTGGATACATAGTTATATCAGATAATGACTGATTGGATCTACTAAACCTAGCTAGATGAGAACTTATCACACATGTTAGGTTATGGAGCTAAAAGCTTCATCAGGATGCAAACCGAAGAAGTTACGGAGGTTGCAGAGAGTTGCTGAATGCATTGCAGGGAAATCGGCGTCGGTCTGATCAATTGACGTCAGTCAGATGGCAGTGAGGACGCAACCGGCATCGGTTACCAGTCGGCCGACATCGGTCATGGAGGAGCCGATGTCGGCAGCCTGTACGTGAACATGCAGTTTGCATGTTGATTTCGGAGAGTCTATTTTTGGACTGTTAGTTTGCATGTTAAAGGCTAGCTGTAGTCTTGAGTTGCGCATCTAATTATTGTAATTAAGATAGTCTAATTATTGTAAGCATGAGATATATATAATAGACTCATGGGCTTTATTGTAAACTTGTAGCTAGAGAGTAAGAGAGCAAATAAGGTCCTTCTGAGAGAGGTGAGCAATGGTGTGTTCCTCCTAGTGCCACAGTACCAAGAGTGGGTACTGGTTTGGAGAATCAGAGGGGTTCTTCATGTTTGTATGATCTTAGTCAGCAGGTGAGCATGGATTCTATTGGAGATCTACATTGGTGAGTAAGGTCTAGTGATTTGCAAGTAGTAGCAGAGAGCAGGAGATCTACTTGAAGTATGGTTGTGTACTTGGTGTACTGGTAGCGTGTTACTGACTGGTTGGAGAGGTGAACATCAATTCTATATTTGAGTTGATTGTTGGGACCGAGAGAGAGAGGGAAGAAGGTCTTGAGGCGTGGCGAACCTTTGAGGTGGAAGAAGAAGTGGCATCTTCTTTATTGTATTTTCTTCTAAGTATTTAATACAATTGTGTATTGTCTCTCAAATCTTGTGTTGTTTCATATTTCTAGTTACTTATTGATTCTGGTATAATTTCGTGTTTAGTTTCTAATAAAAGAAGTAATCATATGTGCTCTATTTGTGGATCAAGATCCTGACAAGTTGGTATCAGAGCATGTTTATTGTTCTAGGGGTACCTGACAAGTTGGTATCAGAGCTTTTAGTTGGGTTACTAACAGGTGGTTTCAGATCTGGATAGTGTGTGTTGATTACAGGTTACTCACAGGGATTTTTGATTGAGTGGGAGTATAGCAATGGTAGAAGAAAGTAAGCTACGAATGGAGAAACTAAATAGCATGAATGGTCTGATTGATGGAAAGAAAAAGCAGGTAAAGAAATATTGTTAGTTGGTAGCAGATCAGCATGAAGGAACTGAAGATGTAGACATTGCAGGGGTTGTGGCACAGGATGCTCTGGGAGGTTTCTTGGATAAAGTTGAATCTTGGATAACAGATTATGTTGCCTCTTTCCATGCAGCCCTAGGGAGAAGAGCTGGTGAGCGTTGTCAAAGAATTGGCAAAGGGGAAGTGAAGCTAAAATTGTAGATGGATAACACACAGGTGTTGAATGAGGTTATGCAGGTACCAGTCTTGGAGATGAGTCTAATTTCTTCAGGAAAGTTAGGTGATGGGAGATGCACAGTAACTCTCACAGTAGATGCACTTGAATTAGATGGTGGTAAGAAAGTAGGTATCCTTTATCTATCTACTTATATTATTGATTCACCTTCTATTACAGAGATGTGGCTTTGTAGGCTTGGTTACATATGTAGGAGGGGAATGCATGTTCTGAAGTGGAAGACAAATGTCTTTGATAAACTTAAGAACTGGAAAGCCTTGGTGTTCATGGAGGAGATGACGAATAGAGATCAGTGGAGGGGACTGAATTATTCTGAGCAGGGCTGTGTTGATATGGACAAGGGTTTGACCCAAAAGGAGCTCGCGGTTAAAAAGTCATCACTCACAGGTGAACACAGATGCCGGCATCGGTCAGGAGGAACCGATGTCGAACAGACAAGCACTGACGTCAGTCATGTGCAGATCAGTAGAGTCAGTGGTTTCAAGTAGTAGGAATTGACGTCGGTCATATAGTGACTGACATCAGCAATAGGTACACCGGCATCGATAATGGGACCAATGTCGGTAGACAGGGTTAGTCACAGGGAACCAACGTCAGTCGGGAGCAGATTGGGAGATGGCTGAGATCAGTCACTGGAACAGATAGTGAGTGGATAGCAAGCTATCAACAAGTCTCAAACGCTCATATGGAAGTTAGAAAGGGTAAGTGAACCTCATATTCGTTGATCACCTTCTTTATATTGCTTACTGATGGTCGAGAACCAGGAAGATGTGAAGAGGCAATGTACGTAGAATCTAGATATAATGGGAGCTTGGCATGGATGAGGAGTGTGAGTCCTTAGAGAAGAACCAAATAGGGTTTTGTTGGTAGAGTTTTCAGCTGGAAGAAAGCACTGAGAAATGGATGGATTCCCATAGTTAAAGAAGAGAGTGGATGGATACGTGAGATAGAAGGCCAAGGTATATGGTCTTGAGGAAGCTGCAGGATAGTGGTATAGGTTTTGATAGGTGGATGACAAAGCAGGGCTTCAATCAATGTCAGTGTAACTATCATGTTTTTTCTTACCAGGTGGATGATGAGTCATGAAATTATCCTGTTACTGTATGTGGATGGTTTGCTAGCAGATTTGTACATACAGGGTTTTGCTGAGCTAAGGGTAAGGTTGGTTCAGAGGTATGTCAGGGGGAATTTGGAGCAGAAAAATTCTTTGGCATGAGAGACATGGAGATTTTTGTCTCTAGTGGGAGCTGATGTGAATCAGGTGTTGGCGAGGTTTAGGTTTTAGAATCGGTAAGCACACCAAGGGCTGGACAGTTCAAGCGAAGCTTAGAATAGTGTTCGAAATCACATGAGGTCTAGTGTAGACCTGAGTTTTCCCAATCAGTGGGAGTTGTTAGAGAGTTTGGAGCCAATTCAGGGAAGGTATATTCTTAGGTATCTGAGAGGGACCAGTAGCAGGTCGACATGCGATGCAGGGTCAAGGTCTTCACTACATGGATTTGTAGGTTTGGATGTGGCAGGTTACTTGGATGACAAGTGTAGCATCATAGGATGTGTGGTGGTTAGTCTTCAAGGTTGAGCTTGAAGAGGGATACAAGCCAGGAAATAGATTAGACAAGGCACAGATACAAGTACAGGTGCAACTGTTTATCTCCAAGTGGGAGATTGTTAGGTTATGGAGCTAAAAGCTTCATCAGGATGCAAATAGGAGAAGTTATGGAGGTTACGGAGAGTTGCTAAATGCATTGTAGGGAAACTGGCATCGGTCTGATCAACTGATGTCAGTCAGATGGCAGTGAGGATGCAACCGACATCGGTTACCAGTTGGTCGACATCGGTCATGGAGGAACCGACGTTAGCAACCTGTACGTGAACATGCAGTTTGCATGTTGATTACAGAGAGTCTATTTTTGGACTGTTAGTTTACATGTTAAAGGCTAGTTGTAGTCTTGAGTTGTGCATCTAATTATTGTAATTAAGATAGTCTAATTATTGTAAGCATGAGATCTATATAATAGACTCATGGGCTGTATTGTAAACTTGTAGCTAGAGAGTAAGAGAGCAAATAAGCTCCTTCTGAGAGAGGTGAGCAATGGTGTGTTCCTCCTAGTGCCACAGTACCAAGAGTGGATACTGGTTTGGAGAATCAGAGGGGTTCTTCATGTTTGTATGATCTTAGTCAGCATGTGAGCATGGCTTCTATTGGAGATCTACATTGGTGAGTAAGGTCTAGTGATTTGCAGGTAGCAGAGAGAGTAGGAGATCTACTTGGAGTACGGTTGTGTACTTGGTGTACTGGCAGCGTGTTACTGACTGGTTGGATAGGTGAACATCAATTCTATATTTGAGTTGATTGTTAGGACCGAGAGAGAGAGGGAAGAAGGACTTGAGGCGTGGTGAACCTTTGAGGTGGAAGAAGAAGTGGCATCTTCTTTATTGTATTTTCTTCTGAGTATTTAATACAATTGTGTATTGTCTCTCAAATCCTGTGTTGTTTCATATTTCTAGTTACTTATTGATTCTGGTATAATTCCATGTTTAGTTGCTAATACAAGAAGTAATCATATGTGCTCTATTTGTGGAGCAAGATCCTGACAACACAACATTAATGGAGAGGGTTATAAATACTCTTGGTGGTAAATGTAATGCAATAAACCTAACTATATATATATATATATATATATATATATATATATATATATATATGTATATAAAATAAAAATTAAATTAATCTAATCTAGGGTAACCAAAGCTTGTAATATAATTAAGGGGTTAATTAAAACAAAACTAAAAATGGTAAGGAACCATGGTAGGCAAATGAAGGCCTAGGTTACCCATGGTGGAAAATGACAAGTTTGAAAAACCCTACAACCATACTAGGTTTAAGGGTAGAGGAGATTAAAACAAGGAACTATTCATACATTCAAGTTAATAATTATGATATATCTATCTGTCAAATTAATTAATCTATGTTTGTAAAATACATGCCTTGAATAAAACATGTCAAGTCTCAATCTCTCCCTTGGCCAATGGGGCTTTGTACAAGCATGTTATGGTTTTAAGGATCATAATGGTTGAAATAATATTTAGGCTAAAATAATTATTATATTTTCATCAAATAATTAATAAGATAAGATATAATTAATAGCTTCTCCAAATGTAGACTAAAAAAATTGCAAGCAATAACAATGGAAAAATGAATGTTCCTCTCTATTGTATTAAAATTAGACTTGTATTTATAATGATGGATGAACTAAAACCTTTTAAAATTTTATCTAATATTATTGATGTGATTAAATGTATTTTAAGATTTAATGTTTACCATCAAACTAGGTTGGACTAGGATGACTTAGTTGTAAAGCATGCACTGTGACTTTCAAACTATGTGGACCTTGACTAGCCTAGTTTCAATTTTGGTGGGAAGCAAAAAATACTACATCCATCCAGGCTAATATAGTTAGAAAAAAAAGGTCATTATTTAGGGGATATTATAAGGAATATTTCCTAGGGAATGAATTAAGTGGGATTTTTTAGTGGATATAGACATGATAGATTTAAACAAAAATATTGTAAAACACCAATGGTCTACCCACCCTTTTCCTAGTGTACCCTTTAAGGCATGTACTTAGAGAGATTAAAATTCAATAGGTTGGTGCAAGAGAGAAAGAGTTAGTAAATGATAATTTTTTAAAATATTTTATAAATGCAAATTCCCCAATTGAAGCTCATTATGTTTTACTAGAATGTAACACAAGATAGTGCTTTTGGAAAGAACATATCAACATACTAACCAAGTTAACAATTTATAGTATAAATTAGAAAAAAATAGAATTAAATAATTGAAATAAATAAAATTACCATAAAAATTCCTTTAATTACATTTATTACTAAATTTTTGCATATTTTATTTATAATATTGATCATGTAGGGAGTAATAACTACTTTGGACAAACCCTATGGATACCAGGCTAGAGAGAAAAATAAATAATTGTAGTAAGATCAAATTAAATGAAAAAAAATGCATGAAAAATTTAGGTACTTACAAAATTTATTAATCCAAGATGACAAAGGCTAGGTTAGAACCAAATATCTGAAGCTCATTAATAAAAAAAGATGGAAAACTAGGTAACTAAAAAGTTGAGGTTACTAATGACCAAAAAAAATTGTACATGTATCCAAAGTAATAAAATTAATAATATAGATCAAACCAAGTAATAATGAAATAAAATATTATAATCAACATCAATGTAAGATAAGTAAGAACTTATACTCAAACAATGATGGAAAAACCATAAATGTAAATAACATCAATAAAGAGAAGTAATAATTCATACTCAATTAGCAATGGAAAAATAGGAGGTAATTATATAAATGAGATGAAATAGATTAAAAAAGGGTGAAAAATGAAACTCAATGTCACAATAATAACTAAAGGATATTTGAGAAGGATAAGTCAATGACTAGGAAAGAATCTCACAACTCAAGAATATAACTTGTATTATAATGATGGATAAATTGAAACTACCATATTCTAATTATGTCGAAAAGAGATGGATCATGGGAAGTAAATAAATTTGGAAAAATATATAGAAATAAAGTTACCTATAAATGAGAGAAATGAAATGGGCAGTGCGATAAAATATGGCAGCACCAAGGTGACAATATAATCATTAGAGATGATAAGACACTCATATCAAGGTGGTTCAACTAAGACACTTTTGACATCATCAAGATTTAGAGAACTTGAATGAGCCATACAATATTGAGATAACTAGTGAATTATAAGTATCATCCCATGATTACTAGTATGCATAAAAAATCAAATGGACCTACCATATGATATTGTGTTCCTTGTTCCTAAGTACCCATTATATAGTCATCGGTCTACTACAAAAATTAAGTACCTATGTGAGAGAATAAGCCACTATGAATTTATATGATAATCATACATCCTATCCTAGTTTTTTGGTCTACTGAATGCCAATGGACCTTAGATATATTATGAATCCAAATTTATAGTTTGATATTCTACTAGAATAGGATATGTTCCAAATAAATATCATGTTTGTAGGTGTGATCTAAATTTTATAAATTTTGAATTTTGATCATTTAATTTTATTATATGATAAGTATTTTAAATATTTTGGATTGATTACTCCTCAAAATGGATTTAAAACAAAAATAATGGGTGATAAATATTACTATCAGTAGAGAACATACACTTGGTGGTGAAAGAAAAAGAACCAAAAGACCATGGTGTCAAAAATTCTTTGACTTGCATGTTAGAGGAAAGTGCAATCTTGAATATAACCTTGGTGTGCCCAAAGTGATGTTGATTAAGGGTAAATTATTAAAATAATTATAGAATGATTTGGATGGCCCAAATCATAAAAAAAATTGGTTTTAATGAAGATGGTACAATGACAGGTAGGCATGGATCATCATCATCAGAAATGGGATATTTTAGTGAAGACATGAGAATAGATTATTAGAGTTTTTCCAAAAAAAATTATGACCAAATATAAGTATATTAAAAAACAATTCTCAACCATTTATTTATCTTTTAGATAATTTATATATAGATTATTAAGGATAAAACCAGTTTATGGAGTGAGTTTATGAACATTTTTTAGGAGGGTCTGGTCTTATTCAAGGTATTACAATGAAAATCACAAACTATAAAACTAAGAGGCATGAATTATGATCAAAGGGGGTGTAGAATAAAAATTAGGTAACTAGAGACATTGATAATAATAAAATATAAAATGGTGTTTAAGGACTAAGAGATCAAAGGACTAAAACTAGGGACTAAATTTAATGTGTACCGAGGTGTGATAATAAATGATGTTGATGTGATGTTGCACAATATAAAGTTTGGGTAAGACCTGAAATAAATGTTAACTCTAGAGTATATATAATATTAATTAATAAAATTTAAGTAAACCATAATAAGAATAAATAAAAATTATGGAGTTGATAAAAATATTAAAAAACACTGAACATTGTTTGGTTCCTTAAATATGTGTTGTTCATTAGTTTGTAATATCTAAGTATTAAGTCCAAGAATTTATTTATGTAATTACCTAAAAATGAAACTTTATTTTTAAGAGTGATACTTAAGACCACACATCCCTATATTAACCATAAACCTATATTAGTTCCTACTTAGACACTTATCCAGCCTTTGTGGGGCCACAAACATCCCTAAAGTAGTCTTAGACCCTCATATTGGCATCCTAGCCCTTAGTGACTCATGTTTTGCCACCTAGACACTAGTGCCATAATAGGTATAGTAGTTCCACATGGTGTTAATGACCCAATTTTGGCTCTATTGTCCTTTTCCCTCCTTTTTTACTAATGTATATCTTTTCAAATCTAAGACCACTAAGGGTCGACCTACACTTAAGACCTACACCTAAGACCTACACAAGCATCAAAATAATATATATACATGAATTTTATCCCTCTAACCACTATATGGAAATATGATTAAAATTAAATATGTAAACTAATAATAAGTTATATAAAAGTAAGGTTATCAATCCCTATTCTTCCCTACTTATGCATACTACCATCTAAAACATTCCTAAGCACATATTACTCAGATTTATAGTCTTAAACACATTCAAATAATTGAAGTCAACTATCATACTAGCTTCACATGCACTTGTAGTAGAACTTAGGTGGGGATAAATACATTGAGTTTGATCTTTCTTTGGAGTATTGGTATGTAGGCAACTCTCAGCACAATGAGGTGTTGAGGATGTCTAGCCTACCCTATTAACAACACACTATTTAGCTTGCATCAATCAAATGCCATTACAACATGGAGTATTAGGGTTTGATAACAAATTCAATAAAAAAAGGAAATATCTAGGCTTTTAGAACTCATGAAAATAGGAACAAACCTTATAATTCTAGACACGCATGCACCTAGAAGCTCAGGACAATCCTACATAGATGACACTATCACCAAAATATAGACACTAGTGCCACATGGTTATACTATCCTATTAGTGTGATATTATATATGAGGGATTTTTACACCTAGATCCTATTTGTGACACTTAATCTATTCTCTATGTCAATTTTTAGCTTCTAGATCATCTATCTTAATCATTTTCCAATTAAGTTTTTACATTATTTATCATTATTTTTAGAAAGGTTAATGTTAGTCAGTTATGTAACAAATCATTGTATTTATTTATTGCATATTTATACCCTGATTTACTATACTTAGATCTTTAAAAACATAGGATTTACATTCACTAAATATTAAAAGGTTAAAATATTTCATGAACTTGACTTACTTTGAACAAACCCTAACCTTAGATAACACTAGGGTTTATATTTCACATCCATATATATTTTTATTTAATTTGACATAATCATGATAATAATGATAGAAGAACTGTATCATTTTTTGTTTTGAAGTTTAATACTTTCATTTACATGCTTTTTTTCTTTAATTTATATTAAACTCAAAAAAGACAAACACATGTATACATGATGCTTTATCTCAATTAAAATGCTTGTCATGTTTCATTATTTATTTAGCATTATATATTTATCTAATGTGGAATTTAATTAAGACACAAATATTTCAACACATAAAGAAAACATTACATAACATACCAACTTTATTACCTAAAATTAACAAGTCTCCTGTAGATGCTTTTTACTCTTTGGTTCACTTTGATTCCTTACATATCACTCCTAGACAAAAGGGAACATCAATGGTCTTAGTTATCCCACCTATTTATTGATCACACACATCTATCCACCATCGCACCTCTACTACCATATATAAACTCATACTAGACCCTAAAGTCTAGGTTATGATGTTTACATGTGGTCCTAACACTTGATAGTTTAGCCACACCCATGGCTATAGTTTTTTTACTAGATCAGTGTTTATTCAGCCACAGTTTCCATTTTAGAGCTCATACAACATTATGATAGGTACAAAGACATTTATATGCTATACTCTGTGATACTTAAGTGCCTTAAACATACAATCTAGCTTATGTTTCTTCCATAATTAATATTATGAAATGAACCAAAGTTCATATTTCATTTAAAAGGGAAGATCTCCCACCTCAACAAATCATAAATTCGCATTTGCCTCTATATATTTCATTATGAATTAATGAGGTAGGTGTCTAATGAATTTTAGTTGACAATGGATCAAGATTAAACATTTATAATATCTATTTTATTCAAATTTTTTAATATACATGTTAAGGATTTGGATCATTTTAATATGAGCATATGGGGGTTTGATAATGTTACACACAAAGTATTGGGTCAAATAAAATTAAACCTTACATTTGGGCCTAAAACACTACTAACAACATTTCAAGTTATGCCTAATGATATTAATTACAATATCTTTTTTGGAAGACCATAGATTCATGATATGTACATAGTTCCATCCCTTTACATGCATGTTTAAAGTTTAGATAAAAAGATCACATATAGACTTTGCCTATGGATAAAGAACCATTCAAATATTGTCAACATAAAGAGCCTTCACAAAATTATATTCCTCACATGGATTTTGCTACAGCACCACTCTAGTATACTATTCAAAACTCATGTATCACTCCCCTAGATACTTCTAGAGCATAGGATAATGAGTTCACTTCTCCTTTCACATCGATATACTTATAAAAAATGGGTTACACAAGATAGGGCCTTGGCAAACATGAGAAAGGAATCCTTAATCACATTGAATCATATGATCAATAGTGGAGACAAGGACCTAGATATAAAGATAACACATCTAATGCTAATTAATATCACCATAATTCTTAGCATATAATGTTTTTTCCACATTTTCATAGATATAATATATGTTAAAACATGTTTTACACTCTTATTTTTTTACCCTAATCTTATTGATGATACAACTTCTCTAAATCTACATACATTTCATGAATTTTCTAATGATGAGGATTTCTTATAATTCCTATGGGAATATGAGGATATATATTCCTTATATCATAAGAGAAATATTCCTCATTTCATAATCACCTTGACATACTTTAGTGATCATTTAGATGATTCATATGATAATTTACTTGACACAGATGATATTATCCATAAAACACCATACACTATGGATAGATCTACATTACTTAACGAAGAGAAAATCAAATTAAATTATGGAATAGATACTGATCCTTGTATCATACTTTTGGATAATACCTTCTATAAAGAATAAGATACAAACATTCATTGGATTTTAAAATATTTTCTTTAAGTTTTCACTTGGTCTTAATCTGATATGCCTAGTATTGATCGCTCAATTGTAGTACATAGGATTGCAATTTATGTTGATGCCAAGATGGTTACACAAAAACTTCTAAAAATGTACCCAAAAGTTTGTATTTTAGTTAAATATGAGATCTCACATCACTTAGATAGTTGTATCATTTGACCAATTGCTCATCCCCATGGGTTTCTAACATTATCCCATTATAAAACCTAATAGTGAAATCTGATGTTGTTGTGATTATAGAGATATTAAAAAAGCATATTCTAAGGATGATTTTCCTCTACCCAATGTATATATGATATTAAAATCCATGATAGGCTATGGAATGCTCTCCTTTATGGATGTCTTCATCAGTTACAATCAAATTAAGATCATTAAAGAAGACTAAGAAAAAACTTCTTTATCACACCACGGGGTGATTTATGCTATATAATTATTCCTTTTCGATTGAAAAATATAGGTAAAACATAATAGAGAATAATGAAACATATATTTCATGATCGTATTCATAAAATAGTCAAAGATTATGTCGATTATTTAATTATAAAATTAAAATCATGATCACGCCATGCCACAAACTTATGAGGTATTTTTGAAAGACTAAGGAAATACAATGTAAGTCTCAATCCCAAGAAATGCATCTTTGGGGTTTCATCTAGTAAAATTTTAAGATTTATAATATCTCAATGTAGTATTGAGGTTGAGCATAAAAATTCAAAGCAATAATGGACATGCCTCTTCCCCCCAGTTTAAAGCAACTTCACTCCTTACAAGTCAAGATTTAGGCAATTCACCCCTTTGTGGCATAACTCATACATAAAAATTGATCATTCACTAGATTACTTAAGGATATAAACTTTAAATGGTACATTACATGTTAAGAAATATTTGACACACTCAAATAGAACCTATTGAACCCATCACCAATACCTGACAAGCCACTTCTACTTTACCTCTCAGTGATAGATCATGCACTTAGTGCACTCTTAGCATAATATGATGATCAACATAAAGATAAGGTCTTTTACTACATTATTCCTAAACTTTTTGACTATGAAAAAAATTATCCAACAATATAAAGACTTTATCTAGCACTTATAATTTCTACTTAGAAGCTCTATCACTATATGATTAAGAATGACACATAAGTCATTACAAAAATTGATCCTTTAAAGTTCCTCATGTCAAAACCACATCTCTTATTTTGTATTAAAAAATGGGTTATGTTACCCACTAAATTTGACCTTAATATAATCTTTAAAAAATTAGTAAAATGATAGATAATTGTAGATCAATTGGCAATAGCCCCATTATTAGACACAAATCCTATGAACGATGATTTCACAACACATAATACCACTTATGATACATGGATAATGTTATTTAATAGTTATAGATGTGCATTTGGTGCTAGAGATATAATTTTTTTCATCGACCCACTATAGCACATTGTACCCCTATCTTATCAACTCAGTTTTTCATGTACCAAAAACATTACACAATATGAAGCTCTTATCTTAGGCCTTTAAGAAGCTCATGATCTCCATATCAAATGACTTAAAGTTTATAAAGATTCATAATTAATTGTCAATCAGGTTACAAATATCTACCAAAACAAAGAATAATGCCTCATTCTTTTCAATAATATGGTTTAATGTCTATAGGCTCAGTTTGAAAACTTCTCTATTGAAAACATTCCATTTAAAGATAATCATCACGCTAATGCAATGGCTCTTACACAATCATTTATCCCCATGGACATAGATGAAGATGAGTCTGTTTTCACTATAAAATGATTAAATTATCCATTAGTGTCCCACACAAACCTCATATCTCTAGCATATCTAGTTACCACATGCAACACAACAACATCCAAATGGTTCTTTGATATATACAATTTTGTACATAAATCCATTCCACCAGATACTTTCACAAGAAACAAAAAATAAAACTTATCTACTAAAACTACATATAATATGTCATCATTGGTGGGGATGTATTTAAAATATATTTTGAGGAACACTTACTCTGATGTTTGACAACCGATGAAGCTAAGTTGGATATCAGACAAGTACATGCCAATGAATATGGTGATCATTTTAGTAGTAAAATGATGTCACACAAATTACTTAGACAAGGTTATTAGTGTCCAACCATGAAATGAGAATTCTAGGAATAAATAAATTTATGCAACAATTGCCAAAACCATGGTAACCTAGACCATGTCCCTTCACATCAAATACAACCCATAGTATCCCCATGGCCATTCATTCTATGGGTGATGTAATTAGTAAGATAAATCTATAATCTATAGGAGGTCAAAAATTCATTATCAAAGATACATAATACTTTACAAAATGGGTAGAATCCATTCCAATACAATCCATAAAGAGAGAAGATATATGCCATTTTATAATGATCAATATTATTTTCTATTTTGACCTCTCAAGACCATCATCACAGATAATGGAACTTATTTCAAGAATAAAAATAATGAAGATTTTTTTTGCTAAGTATAAAATTAACCACACATTCTCTACTCTATACTACCCATAGGGAAATGATCAAGCAAAATAAAAAAACATGACAATCAACAATATTCTTAGCAAAATAATTACTAGATTTTGTGATGATTTGCATAATCACCTCATCTATGAATTATGGGCCTCCTGTACCAGTATTTTCACACCAATAGAAGATAATCCTTATTCACTAGTATATGGCATAGAAGTAGTTATCCCACTAGAGTTATAAATCCCATCCTTATGGGTATCTTTAAAATGTCTTGTCATAGATGATCAATATAAAGAGACATCTCCATGAATTAGGATAACTAGATCACATGTGCATTTAAGCTGTAAAGCACTTTAGGGCATATTATAAATGAATCTAATAGACCTACAATAACCATGTTCACAATAGGTTTTAAAATAAAATCTTAGAAACATCAACGCCAAATAAGAGAATAAAAGAAAATTCAAACCAAATTGGCTTGGTCCATATTTAATCACAAATAAGTTTGGCCCAAAATTATATCGTCTAGTTTCAATTGATGGAAATAAAATTAAAAACCCAATGAACATCATACATCTAAGGAGATTTTACATATTAAATCAAATAAATATTTTCATATTGCTTGTACATAGCTTATATCTAGAAAATACAAAAATAATATAATATTTCAAAAAACACAAAAACATTCAAATATTTACTTATAAAACAAGAAATTATAGATTGTATGCATTGACATGTTTACAATTCTTATATTTTCCACACACTACATATGCAAGCTATCTTAGTATAGTTGTTTTCTTATCATATATACATGTTTCGATTTTTCTTATTGAGTTCTTGTAGTTTACTTACAAGAATCATGTCCACTACACTGATCCATATTTGTTATTATCTATCCATCGGGGGCATATACACTAATACATGGGTTCTTCATTTTACACATTTGCCCATTTTGAGTACACTATTAACAGTTTTAATTACCAGGTTACATATTTATATACTCAACATCATAGGCTTAACATTGGTATATCTTGATTTGATCATGTGATTTTTCTTGATTACTACTATTTTAGACTCAATATATGTATATCTTGTCTCTTACATTGATTTATATTACATTTTCATGCATACTTTCATTTATAGCTTTCCTAGTTTATACTTGATTGTATCTCTATGATTATTCCATTAGAGATCATTTTAATATGGCATTCTTCTTTAGCTCTGTGCCACTTCTTTTCATAATATATATGATTTGAAAATGTGACCATATCCTTATGTGTGTTTTTATTGATTGTGTATGCAAACATTTTAACATATCCTTCTATGTGGATCCAAGCCAATGTGATTTCTTATGCATGTGGAAATTTGAACATGTCTTTGCATGTCTTGTTTTCTCATATTTAGTGACATGTTCCCATATCCTTTGTATCAGGACCCCTTGGCCTACTTTGAGTATTTCATGTGCATTGTATTTATGATTTCGTGTATGCATCATGGCCATGAAACTTGTCTCTTACTTGTTACACACTCTTGTTTTAGATTCTATGAGGGACTTCATTCATCTCCCCTTCCAGCTTAGATGTCATGATGGACATCATGGTGCATCCCTTAGGTAGATAATTAGTTACTACTTAGATTTATTACTATATACATTGTTATATCTATCTTGACACCCTTGTGAATTATAGACATAACATACATCATATATTACAAATTTATGATTAGATTATCTTACATTTTGAAGGTATGTATGCATAATATATTGAATTATTATGTAGATATCATATATGCTCTAGCGAACACACATATTTTAGATCTCTTTATTTTAAGGATAGTTCTTGGATAGGTTCAAAAACTCCCCTCAAAAGAGGGGGAATTCATAGGGGTTTGTCATAGAGATTAGGCTACTAGAATGCACTCACAACACATTTTTAGCACACATGCTTAGATTACAAAAATTAGACTTGGGTAAACATAATTAAAAAATAGTGACATAGAGATCACTACAGTTGCATAGAAATAAAATTAGGACACTAGCACCACATGGTTCTATAGTCTAAGATATGGCAGCTACTATTTCAAAAAATTTAGATTGGATAGAAAAGTATAGTAGGTACAATCCTAGTTTTCATAGTTTCAGTTACAAATTTACAAAATTTATTTAGATTCATACCATTTTAGATTAGATTCATATTAATTTAATCATACTGGGGGAATCGTTCATGGTATTTATTCTTTATGTTATAGACATTCAACATCATGTTCTAGGTTAGAAACTAGTTTCATGCCTTACTCCATCTCTAGTGGTTTGCATTCTTGAGTAGTTCAGAGCTGCCTAATATATCTAAGTTGTGACAAAGCTGAAATTCATAGTTATACTTTTTTATTTACATCACATAGTTTCAATTTTATATGCATCTACTACACATGGGTAGGTAATGATGGAGTCATTGTCTACTTGAGTTATTGATCCACCTACATGAGAGGGTTGGACACACCATCAATCCAATAAAATCTATTTAAAGGACATGATTCACCAGGAAAGGGTGGAAAATGATGTAATAAAAATTGGATTGAGTTATTGACCCACCCAAACATGGTAATTGAATAATCCATTAGCTCTATCCAAATTATTCATCGATTGATCACTATCGAGATGTACACACACATATTATCACTAGGTTTATGTATTAGTTCATGTACTTAGTGAGGTTTATTCATTCCTTTCTTCTCTATTTTATTTTTACTTAATTTTATCTATTTACTCATTTTTATCTCTTTACTCAATTTTTTCTTTGATTTTGATATCTCTTAAGTAAGGACTTATCTATGGACATTTAATTTGTAGGACACACAATGGAGCATGCTTCACATACTCAAATCTATATTCATGGATTTGCCTTTTAGGTAATTCAAAGTATGATTATTTTCACTTTATCTTAGTCATTTCACTTTGTTACATATGTATAATAATGGGTGATGGGTTGAATTTAATCACCTAAAATGACACTTGAGTGCTAAGAGTGCTAGTTGAGACCACCCATCCCTAACATATCCCTAGACATATCTGAGGGCCTACTTAGACACTTATCTAACCTTTGTGATGTCCACAAGCATCCATAAACATATTCAATTTAGTTTTACAACATTATATTTACATCTTAACCCTTAGTGCCTTAGGTTATGCTACTTGGACACTAGTGCCGTAATAGAGATAATATTGCCATATGGTGCTAATGTCCCAATTTTGGATCTATTATATTTTACACTCATTTTTATACCAATATATATCTATTCAAATCAAATAACACCTAGGGTTGGCCTATACCTCTTATAATACTTTTAAAAGAACCATAATAGTATATATACTTGTGTTTTATCCATCTAACCACTAGATGAAAATTACATATGCAAACTTAGAACAAGTTGTACATAATTAAGATTATCAATCCCTATTCTATATTTATTATAAATAATACCATATACATCATTATTAAGTTTATATTACTCATACTTCCACTCTCAAGCACATTAAAAGCACTCAAGTTAACTATCATACTAGATTTACTTACACTTGCACCAACACTTAGGTGGGGATAACTACGTCAACCCTGATCCCTCTTCAAAATATTGGTATGTAGGCAACTCTCATCATAACAGGGTGTTGAGGATTTCCAACCCACCCCACTAACAAACACACTTTTTAGCTTGTATCAACTGCATGCCCTAACAATATTTAATATTAGGGTTTACTCATAAAATATATCAAAATAGGAAATATATAGGGTTTTAAAACGCATTCATGTAGGAATAAAACTTACATATCTAAACACATGTTCACCCAAAATCTCAATATAGTCTTACATAGAGGACACTACCTCAAAAATATGGACACTAGTGCCACATGACACTACTATCCAATTAGAGTGTTACTATCCAAGAGGATTTTTGACACAAGGATCCTATTTATGACACTCAGACTAACATCTATCTTAGTTTTTAGCTTACAAATCATTTATCTCAATCATTTTACAACTAAGTTCCTACTTGCATTATTTATTTCTATTTTGGGAAAGGTCAAAATTAGTCAATTATATAACAAATTAGTGGTTGTATCTATTACATATTTTTACATTGATTTACTATACTTGACTCTTTAACAACATAAGATTTAAATTAATTAAGTCTTAAAAGGCTAAAAAACTTTGACCATGTAAGGGTGCCATCATTTTTGGGTATACTTTCCTTCTTTATCATTAGTGTAATCTAACATAAAAACTATCTCCAACACTAAAATATATGTACTTTGAACTTTTTGTTATATTTTTACCATTGAATGTTTTATATTAGTGGTTTTATTGTAATACACCCATACATTGCTCATCAATTATTTTTAAGGAATGAAGACATTCTTTGTGAATCTCTTCATCAGGAATGACTCTATGAATATAAATGTGCAAGAAAGGTTATTCAACTTCTATTGGTAAGATGGCTTCATAACCATTAACTAATGAGAATGGAGTTTCCCTAGTGGTAGCATGATTTTTAATGTGGTAAGACCAAAGAATATGATAAATATTGAGGTGATAGTTTGAGGGAGAATTTATTAAAGTCTTTTGTAAATAAAAAATGAGGATTTTGTTAGTTTCTTCAATTTGATAATTACATAGAGGGTGATATGGTATGGAAAGTTTGTTTGTAATTTTGAATTTTACACAAAGTTTTTCATGTATTTAATTTTTGAGTTCACATTATTATTAGAACTATGTTAGAACACGTAATGGTTAAGTGGGTTATCTTATACCTTAGTACATTTAAGTAATTAAATAATAAATTATTTATTATTTATTTACACGGGTTGAAAAACCTTATGTAAATAAATAATAAAATATTATTTTTTATTACTTACCATTTATTTAAAATGATTCTTGAGGAATGATGGACTCATTAGTTACAATGGTCACCTCCCTTCATGCCCATTATAAATAAGGTTTTACCCCTATCATAATTCACATAAAACATACTCAATGAAAAATTAAAACATTGAATGAATTGATATTTGCATGTGGAAAATATCTTATAAAAGGTTTTGTGAAGAAGTTTTTGATACAAAGGAGTGAGAAAATAAGGCTTTGTATTGGGGTCAATAGTTTATTAATGAATTGAGTGACATATTTATGTTTTTTTACCTCTTGAGGTTACTCTCACGTTATCTCTATGTTATGTGTTCATTGACCTCTGATTATGATTATTATTTTTTTCTAATCATTTACATCCTAGATATACTATGTGTAGATTCTATATATTGTACATGAAATTTATCATGGTTTTAAATAATGTGTGAGGTGTATTTTATTAAGAAAACTATTATCAATTTTCATTATCAATTAACATATATTCAATTTCAAATTTTTATTTTTATTTTTAAGCCTAGTTTGGCTCGATATAACATAAAAGGAAAATTGTTTTGTTTACCACTGGTGGACACCTACTTCAACTTTATTTTGATTGCATATTTATTAATATTCATCTTATATCCCTGTGAAAGAAAACACAAATTAATTGAAGCAAGGAAACATCCTCAAAATCCTTTTTGGTGCCATTTGTATGGCATGGATACCTAAAGAAGCCTAGGAACTCTTTTGAAAGGTTATGGTGTTATTTTTTGGCATTTGAAAGTTATTTATCAATTATTGTGCCTAAAAAAGCCTTTCATAGACCCATTGAATCATTTAGGGCTCCATTTTGTCACACTTCTAGAGGTTCCATCATACAACTTGGTTGATTTAAAAAACTAGTTTTTGTATAAAAATTTGTTTTTGAATGTGTAAATTGCATTAGGGTTTGCTTTTAGGAAGGGTGGAAAATTTTCATGAAGTTTGATAACCTATTAAATTTGATATGAGAATTAATACATCTATAGGAGTGCCATACTAATTATATGAAGCTACATGTATTAATTTTATTTCATATAGTTTGAAAAACTATTTAAAAACTATTTATCTATCAAATCTTTATTTTAAATAAGTAGCCCCCACCTTGTTTTAACTTGTTTTTTTAAAAAATACAGAAATAGTAGTATTGATTTAATTTTAAAATTACATGCACATATCTATTTTTATTTATATACTTTTTTAATTTAAAAAAACAAGATAAAAAAGGTATAATTACTATTTTATGCATGTAAATCTTCAACTATTCTCTTGAAGGGTTGGTGGCTTTTATTTTGCTAAAGCCTTGTAAGGAAGAGGTCTAATGTTCAAAATCCACTAGCTATTTCATTTTTTGGGCAAGTAAAACGTTTTTGGTTGATTAGAAATCTTTTCTGGTTTGCATGTGGAGTCATGTACAAAACCCTAGTGTAACTTTGAACTTTATTATTTGAATTTTGACATAGACAATATTTAATCGAGCATAGTTGTGTGACTAGTCATTTCCTAGGTTTTATAACCTTTTAGATGCATTGGTGTGATAATTTTATTGAGTTTAAGATTATTATTATTGTTTTAACATAATTATTAATTTTTCTTACATTAGTATATTATTTTGACACTTGTGACACCTTATTTTATCTCAATATTTAATATATATTTTTTTGCTTTGTTTAGCATTAATTTGAAAAATTATTAATTATCTACACTATAAACTTGATTAACTATCAAATAAAGTATAAAATCACATTAAAATAGTTTTTGAAAAGATTTTTTAGTGTCAAAGTGCCCTATTTAAAGGGAAGTAATGTATTCACCTAACTTTGTATTAGATAAATCTCAATTCTTAATAGATAGAATTATAAGGTATGAAAAATTCATTAAATTGAAATTTATGGTCTAAAAGTAACATTATCATCACGATTGAAAATTCCCATGAGGATGACATTTTAAACGTGAGCTTTCAAAATCATTTCAATAGGAATTTTTAGAATCCACGTCGATTATCTTATAGGGTATACTCTATATAGGTAATTAGGAGTTTCCTAACAATACTTAAAAAATCCTTGAGTCTATGCTTGAGGGTACTCATCTTTCTAAGATTATTAAGTTAATCCTTGAATTACTTACTACACCTATGAAAGTTAATAAAAAATTTGTTAACTTTACTAATAAAATTAAGATTATTAAAATTCAGTTAGATGTATGTGATTGTATTCTTATTCAAGTTAAGATTTTATATTACATTATTTAGATTAATATTCATTCAAAATTTCATAATTTTATTTCAATTTTGAATTTAAAATACCAAACTGAGTAAGATATCCCTAACCTCACTACTTTATCTCCAATTCTGATTCTAGAAGAGCAAGTGATGTATAATTTTGATTCTAAAGAGATTTATATTGAGGAACTTCTCACTCTTAACCCTATTTCTATGAATAATAAAAACTAGAAATGTAACCCTAATTTTATTAATGATAACAACATAAAAAATCTAGCAATAAGAATCATAAACATAAGTTTAATATGAATTATAATTTGTATGGTAAATTTGGTCATAGAATGGAAAATTGTTATTAAAATGAAGATAAATCTAATCATAAAACCTCTAAAAATAATAAAGGGAATAAATCTAACTAGAACCATCATAAGAATCAAAACCATAATTAGGGTAATAATAATGACATTATTGCTTTGTAAGCTGTTGTGTTTGCTTCTAATGAAAATGAATAGTGTTTAGATAATGATGCATCACATCATATGAATTAATTATCGCATATTTTATTTAACACTAGAAATATATCTAAAAATATTTATTTAGGAGATAATTCATTTGTAAAAGATACTAAGGAAAAACAAAATTTGAAATTTTTTTTATAAATGTTTGTTCTTTAATTGTTGAAGGAATTTAATATAATGGTTTATACATGTTTTATGTTATCTTTCATTGCATAGTAGAAATAAATCTCAATTATGGATGAAAGATTAAGACATGTTAATGTTATAATTTAAGTGATATTTATTCTCATAATCTTATTGTTGGTCTTCCTTCTATCTATTTTCATTATGAAACTTGTGAGGGATGTTTAAATGGTAAGAAACTTACTAATCCATTTCAAAAAAAAATGATAATGATAGTGAATATATTAGTAAATAAATTGATTCTTTTTTAATTAGTTATGATCTTCAAAAAGGAATTTACAAATCCCTATTGCTCACAACAAAATGGTATTGGTGAAAATAAAAAATGAACCATTATTGAAATAACTAGAAAAATGTTTCAAATTCTAAAGGGTTGAATCCATGGATACTTTTATGAACATTCTAAATAAGGTCCCTACTAAATCTTTGCATTTTTTCTATACCAAAATACATGAATGCTCATGGCATATAAATTTCCATTATTTTAGTTTGGTTATTACTATAAAGATACTACCTAAATTGATAGTGACTCAATTATAATAGTATTTATTAGTAGAACTATTTAGTTTGATTCTTATAAAATTTTAGTCACAATTATATTATATTAGTTATATCGGTCTTATATTTGAAAGAAAATAAAATATATATCTACATTATATTATTTGAAAAATGATTGAATTTATGATTATTTTCAATTCATATTAGTTATCTTGAAATACATTATATAAATAATATCATGCTTCATTTGATAAGATATATTTTTTTAGTTATTGTATTTGGTAAGAAGATCATACTTAGTAAGAGAGGATATTTTGTATTTTAATTATTAAGATTATTTATTTTTTTAAAGTAGTGAAAGTTCATGATGTTGGAGAGTTGTTAGTGATGTCATGGAGGTGTCCTTGTGAGTGGATGAAGTGCTTTGATAGCCTAAGTAACAATGACAAAGTGTACAATATACATGTCCTAGTATGCTTGAAGTATGCCTAGTTGATCTCTATAGTTTGACTATTTAGAGATAATTAGGGATGAGTATGGAGTATTGAGAATTAAAAAAAAGGTCCCTAAGATGTTTTCTAAGCTTTTAGAGCTTTTGTGCATAAGTGAAATTCATTTGGTTATCCATAGTTTTTCATCTAGATACTTTAGGTACAGTGGTATAAAATCTAAGTAGGCATTTTGATGACATCACCATTGCCATGTGAGAATGAGTCAAGGGAAGTTGGTCATATGGTTTTGATCAGATTAGTCCTTAGTTGATATGCATTAAATTTTAAATCATGCATTGAAGCATGGTCAAAGATATGAGGGTGAAAAGTTGGCTTCTCATTTAGAATTCATTATTTTCCCATACTTAGACAAATTTGCATGTGGACAAAAAGAGTTGAGTAAGCATGTTGATGAGATAAACATTCACATGAGTGGAGGTGTCAGGATAAAATTATCATATGGGTTTGTTCATTTTTATGTCTAGTTTTTATACACTAATTTTTAGATCATGCAACTAAGCAAAGAAAAAGTTATGCAGGAGCAAAGTCGGTCTACCAGACAAATTCTAAGTATAGTTGGCTCTATGATAGAAGATTTTGAGATGGAATTTTAATGGCATTATATCTCACACATGTGAATGTTTGAAGAGTAGTTTGTCAAATGGTTAGATTATTCTGTGTGAGGATATTATATGATCCAAATTTGAGAGCATGCAAGTGAGTAAGCAAAAACTTATGACTATGCAAAATTGCACTTCCAGGTGTATTTCAAAGGATCCCATAGTCATTTTTGTACAAGTTAAATTTTGGGCAAGATCGATGGTATACATTTCTCTAAAAATTTAGAAAGCAGTGAAATGAGGACAAGTGTATGATGTTTAAATACTAATAAAAGGTAAAATTTAAGGATCTAATGGAAAGTAGGTGTTCATATAGATTGATCAAATGGTGAGCATTAATAGTCAAAGATCTGACTGATCCATAAAGATTGAAAGAGTTCATTGAGTCAAAGTTTAAAGATTATATGAGATGAGGTCAAAGTTATTGAGGTTTAAAGTTTGAGCATTGGTACATATGCATTATAGTTAAAACAAGATTAATGGTCCATAATTGATTTGAGTAGTGAGGACACAAGATGTGAGCAAAGTGGTCAAAGTTTAACTATGACCGTTTACATTTAAATATTTGAATTTTATAAAGGGAAAAACTAGTCTAAAGTATTTTGCCCATAACTTTTGATCTAAGATGAATTTGTTCATGTTGTAAAAATAAAAGATGAAGAGGACTCCAAGATACATCTATAAATAAGGATTTAAGTATCTAGAATTGTGTGCAGACAAATAAATTAAGATCCAAAGTTGGTTATGTGTTGATTGATGGACTATAAGTGACTTGAAAGATTATTTGATCTTTTATTAATATTATTTTGATATATATATTGATGAATTAACTATTGGGAAGTGTTGTAGACTCAATGAGGATGATCTATGTGAATTATGAAGGATTGAATTATTATATGTAATATGAATAAAGGTTTATAAGTAAACTATGTATTCATTTATAATGACTTTATGTATAGAATATTGTTTAAGCATTTTGTGATGAAGTAAAAGGATATTGTGATGAATGTTGGCACTTAAGGAGGACCTATAGATCAAGTGAAATGGGTCCATGCATTTTGAAAGTGTTCCTATGTTCTTATTTTTCTTGGAGAAGTGTCAAAGATCTGAATGGGTTTCCATAAGGTCTAAAAGTGACATAAGCTTATTTGAAAGTGGGTTGTGCTTAAGTATGACCCATGTAAGAAGCCTTAAGGGTGAAGACATGTTTTTTGGGTGACAAAGAAATTTTTTGATCTTGTTAATTCATTTTTTATCTATAAATATTGGAACCAAATGAGATGGTTTCTAGGCTTATGTGTGAGACTTGAAAAGACGTATATGTGAGAAAATTAGAGAGTGAAGGAAAGCATAGGAGAGTGAGAGTGCCCAACTATTGGGTTTATGAGTAGATAATGTTAAAGATTGTGCATATTATCTATAGGTCATGTTTATAATTATAGTATAGTGTTCTTGTAGTTTGAAGTTGTGCAAAGAGATTTGAGGGTGTATATGAGGACTATTTGAGTGAAGAAGGAGAGAGATTATGGCATGCCTATGTGAGAGGCCTGTATGAGTTAGAGAAATAGTTTGTCTATTTTTTATATAATTAAAGGTCCATAACTAGGTGTTGAATACATTAATTTTAAGTTTGAAGTGTTCATTTCAAGGAGGGTCTAAAGGACTTGATCTTCCTTAGGGGTAGTTCTTCCTTGTGAAATAGGGTTTCACTAAAGACCTTTGGTTAGAAGGACTTCATTAGGGTTTTAGGTTAGAAGGACCTGATTAAATAGGTGGTTAGAAGGACTTGATCATCTTAGGGGCATGTTATCCTTATGAAAATATTATTTCACTAAAGGCCTTAGGTTAGAATGACTTGACCAAGGTTTCTGATTAGAAAGACTTGATTAGTCTCTTATTTATGATCATCTTATAGAGAAATAGTTCATGTGTTTGTAGGATTAAGAGTGGGTTTTATTCCCTAAGATGGTTTCTCACATATATCTTGTGTTGTGTATATGATATTTCATTATGTTCATTGTTCACTGCTATGAATGATCTGTATGCTTCATGAATGATTGTATTGAATGCTTAAGTATTTACAAGAGTTCAAAAATGAAATGGAATGTTTGCCACCACTGATTCACCCCCATTTAGTGGATTTTACCTCTAATAATTAATATCATATCAAAGTAAAATCTTAACAATTTGAAGGTGATCCAAGATATAATGGCTAGTTAGAATGTGCAAGCTGGTTTCTCTACTAAGAAAGCATTGATGTTCAATGGATCTAATTATGAATTTTGGAGTGCTAGGATGAAGAAATACATTATGTCCCTAGGGTTTCATGTATGGAAATATATTTTTTATGGTTATGTTGCTCTTGTTATTCCTCCATCTAGTGTTGCAGACAAGATGTTGTTTGAGAACAAATTTAAGGCAATGAATGCCATCACTTATGGTCTTACATAAACCAAGTTCACCAAAGTAATTCATTTCACATCTTCCAATAAAATATGGGATAAATTTAAGACTATTTTTAAATGAGATTCAAAGGTTAATTTAGAAAAGTTGTAGACTCATCGAAGACAATTTGGGAGCCTCAAAATGAAAGAGGAAGATTATGTGGCATCCTTTCTATAGAGAGTTGATGAGATTGTAAACACCATCAGATGTCTTAGAGAGAACCTTAAAGAGACTCCTATAGTTCAAAAGGTATTAAGGTCTCTATCCCTCAAGTTTTATCCAAAATAATCTTCTATATAAGAAATTCATGATCTTACTCAGTTGAAGATGGATCAATTGCATGGCACCCTTTCTGCATATGAGATGAAAGTAAATGATGATATACCACCAAAGAAGGAAACATAATTAAAAATAGAGATGAAGCCAAAAAGGGAGTTCCAAGGTAATAAACCTAAGGAAAATTTATAATATTGATGAGGATTAACTAATTTCTTTTTTTACAAGGAAATTGAAAATAGGTTCAGATAAGTATAAGGGTAAGTTGCCTTTCTAATACTTCAATTGTGGAGAGGTAAGATATTTTTATAATAAGTTCCCTCATAATTATAATAAGGATATTGATGAAGAGTATGATCATGGTCATGATGATAGCAAGAGATCATTCAAGTATAATGAAAAAAAAAGGGATTAAAAAGGTTTGACAAAAAAGAAGTATTCTAAAGACAAGAAGAGTCTCTACACCAAAGAGGATTGCAACTCATCATAAAAGAATAAAGTTAGTGAATCATAGTATGATTATGAAGGTGATGGTCCTATTGAAGATGAAACCCTATTTATGGTTGAGTAAGGAAGTTGATCACATCAAATGGAGTCTACTTGGAGTGATTCAAATGATGATGAAGATGAGGTGAACTATGAGGCTGCATTGAAAAATGATCATGAAGAACTAAAGATTGAGAAAAAGATCAATAAGAAGATGAAATATAAACTCAAAGAATTTTTAGATAAATTTAGTGTCTTTTAGTCAAAACTAGATGAAGACACCAAATATCATGAAGATATGGTCAAGCATCTTAGTTGTCAATTGGAAGTCTTGTCTACAAGCCTAAAAGCTAAAGAAGATGAATGTGCAATATATATAATTGAAAATGAGTCATTAAAATATGAGTTAGAGAAGATGTCGAGTAAGTTAATGGAATTTTTGAGATATGAAAAGAGATCAAGTGATCTAGACAACATTCTAAATGATCAAAATGATGAAAGTAATAAGACTAGTCTTAGATCCAAACAAGAACAAGAGATTGCAATTCAATAAAAGATGAAGAATAATGTGAACAAGGACAATCAACCTTTGAAGACAAATCATTAGAAAAAGAATAAAGGTGATAGAAGAATGAATGAAAAATATATCAGACAACCAAATGCTATGAGGTATGCAAATTTAAATAGTTACTTATATACTTGTAATCAATTTAGGTATAGAGTTATATAATATAAAAGACCTGTTAAGAATGAATTTACATGCAACTATGATGTGGGTCATCAATCAAAAGGTGTAAGTAAGGTTGAGTGTTTCAACTATCATAATGTGGGACACTTTGCAAAATGTTTTCCAATTAAGGTAAGACAAGTTGAGTTTCCTGTAAGAGATATTGAGTGTTATAGTTGTTATGAATTAGGACACATTACAAGATTTTATCCAAATCTTGTAAGACAAAATGATCTTCTTGAAAAAAGTATGGTGTGCTCTAATAGTGAACAAAGAGGTCACATTGCTAGGTTTTAAAATCAAAGGCCTATAAGTTATAATAGATTTTACAAGGATCCTAGAGTACAAGATAAAATACAAGTAAACTAATGGAGACCAAAGGTGGTAAGTAGGAATTATGATGAGACTACAGGTCCAAGTAATCTATTTGCTATGGTAGAAAATGATTTATAAGGTGAAGAGTGCCAAGATATCTCATTGACTAATCATGTTTTGAATAAAGAGACCAAGCTCAAGGAGAAGACCAAGATACCAATTGAGGCTAGTCCTAATATGTGTATGGATCCAAGTAAACATCTTGTTATTATTGAGCAAATATCATGCAAAGAACATCAATTATCTATACCTAGTGATGAGGTTCCAAGATGTAAGGTTTATGCTTCAAATGAAAAGGTATGTCAATATTCCATAGTTTATCCATGTGTTGTCAATTATATCTTTGAATAAAATAAGAGTGATATAGAAGAAGAACAAGTTATCATAGATCAGACTAAGAAGAAGAAGAAGAAGAGCAAGAAGTATTATAGCTATAAGAGGATTCTAGTGGTTACTGAGGAGATGTGGGCCACTCCTAGCTTCACTTTGTTTTAGATAATTGTGGTGAAAAGTATATATCTATCTATGATTCTTAAGAGACTCCTTTCAAGTGGAGAAGTGTTATTATGGTGTTTTTTTGTTGGAACAGTCTATAGGGTTAGAATTGAAGGTTTCTAGGTGGAAAAAGAGGATTTGTGATTTTTAAAGATGATATTTTTGAATAGAAAGGTATTTGACCTTATTATAGCATGTTGCAGGTGGTTTTATGGACTAAAAGTATGTTGAAGCCAATTTGGAGATTTTTGTTAGCTCTCAGGTTTCCTAATTTATGCTTAAGAGCTTAAAGGTCCTAAAATGGGTTATAGGAAGTCAAGGTTCCAAATGGTGTGGAAGCTCAAATATTGGTCCAAAAGTGTGTAATGGTTGTCTCCAAGTATACAAGAAGTTTCAGAGGTGGATGTTGATTGGAAGGTGTTGTATTGACTTTGTTTGTTTTAATATTCTAGGGTTATGGGCTCTGCTATAAAAGTGGTTTGCCTTATGAGTTGAGGTATGAGGATTCTTAATATGTTTAATATAAAAAATGGGTTATAAAATGGAGTTTCATAGAGATTTGAAGGTTTTTGGTTCTCAAGTTATTCAAGTTTTTGTCTTGTTGGAGGCTTAATTGG
Organism: Torreya grandis; assembly: GCA_037957365.1. Lineage (NCBI taxonomy): Eukaryota > Viridiplantae > Streptophyta > Pinopsida > Cupressales > Taxaceae > Torreya > Torreya grandis. Next base: position 4,180,583 of record JARHVA010000306.1, read on the forward strand.
ATAGTTAGTTTGTGAAGGAAGTATATTACATAAAATGAGCTAGTAGTTGAAAATTGGTTTACTTGAGGGGGAAAATGAGAGTGCTCTAGATATGAAGTTTTAGGTCATGAATATGTATCTATTGAAAGGTGTGGGCTCTGTAAGTTCTAGGTAGGGTTAAAAGGAGTCTAAGACAGGCCTAGTGTGAAGAAGAGTGTTTTTAGATTAGTTATTCCAAAATAAAAAGGTATGTTAGTTTCATGGAGAGTTCTTAGGTTGATTGAGATAATTTTTTTATTATTTGGTGAGTGGCATGAAGTTATATTGATGGCCCTAATGGTATCTTGAGAGAGAAGGCTATTAAGTATGTATGTTAGTTCCTCATGGTGTACAGAGATTTGAACATGATCAAGTGGTGAAATTTATAAGAAATATTAGGGAGAGTCCCTCTCAGATGTCTTTTGGTAAGTTACATTATATTTTAGTGTTTTGTGTGTTCTTTTTTCATTGGTTGTAGTGCTTGGTTGAAGAGAGTGTTGACATGGAGCAAGAGGAAGTTGTCAAGACAAGAATAAGTAGGCTCAAGGTAAGGGGAACTCGTATCATCTTTCTAAGATGGTACTTTAATATTTATGTTATTTTTAGTCCTTAGGATAATTTGGTTCCCACTTTATCATTGTGTCAAAGGGGGAGAAAGTTTCTGTTGTGGGAGTGCTTGAAGAGAGAGAAAGTGAGTTGTATATTAGTATATATGATGTTTGTTGAATTCAATGACAAAGGGAAATATTATTGGAGAGTTTTCATTTATTCCATGGTGATGTCATAGAGGTTTCATTATGAGTGGAGGAAGTACTTTAATATCCTAGGTAACAATGACAAACTGTGCAATCTACCTGTCTTAGTATGCTTGAAGTATGTTTGGTTGATCTCTAGAGTTTAACTATTTAGAGATTATTATGGATGAGTATGGAGTCTTGAACATGTGAAAAATGTCCTTAATATTTTTTATAATATTTGAGAGCATGTGTGCATAAGTGGAATTCATTTGGTTGTCCATAGTTTTTCATTTAGACACTTTAGGTCTAGTGGCAGAAAATCTAAGTAGGTAGTTTGATGAAATCACCATTACCACATGGGAATGAGTCAAGGGGAGTTGATCACATGGTTATGATCACATTATCCCCTAGTTGATATATGATAAATATCAAGTCATGAATTAAATCATGGTCAAACATATGAGGGTGAAAAGTTAGATTTTTAGTCATAATTCATTATTTTCCCACACTTAGCCAAATTTGCATGTGGCTAGAAAGAGTTGATTAAGCATGTTGATGAGGTCAACATTCACACATGTGGAGGTGTTAGGATAAAACTATAATGTGTTTGTTCATTTTTGTGTCTAGTTTTTATGTGATAATTTCATATAGTGTGACTGAGTGTGACAAAAGTTATGCAAGATCAAAGTTGGTCTCCCAAAGAAATTCTAAGTATAGTTGGCTTTGTAACAAAATATTTTGAGAAGGCAATTTTAATAGTTTTATATCTTGTACATGTGAATGTTTCAAGAGAAGTTTGTGACATAGTTAGATTCTTTTATGTGAGGATATTATATGGTCCAAATTTTATAATATGTGAGTGAGTGAGGAAAATGTTATGACTATGCAAATTTGGCCTTCTAGGCATATTTCAAAGGTTCCCATAGTCATTTTTTTACAAGTTAAAGTTTAAGCAAGATCGATGGTGCACATTACTCCAAGAAGTCATGAATCAAAAAGATGAGGATGAGTATAAATTTTTTAATGAATAATAAAAGGTAAAATATAAGGATCTAACAATGAGCGAGTATTCATATAGATTGATCAAATGGTAAGAATTGATAGTTAAAGACCTGACTGATTCATAGAGATCAACAGAATGCGTTGAGTCAAAGTTTTAGGATTGCACAAGATGAGGTCAAAGTGACTAAGGTTTACCATTTAATCATTTGTGCCTATGGATTAAATTTTGGACAAGATCAATGGTGCATAATTGATCTAAGTAACAAGGAAATGAGATGAAAGAAAAGTGGTCAAAGTTTAATTGTGATTGTTTACATTTAAATATTTGAATTTTATAAAGGTAAAAACTAGTCTATAGTATTTTTACCATAACTTCCGATCCAAGATGAATTTTCTAATGTTGTAAAAATAAAAGATGAAGAGGACTCCAAGGTGCATCTACAAATATGTTTTTGAATATATTAAAGTGTCTGAATTCAAATATATTGAGCTATAAAGTTGACTATGTGTTTATGCATGAACTATAAGTGATCCAAGAAGAATGTTAGAGCTTGTTTTGATATTATATTTATATATCTTGATGAATTTTATATTGGGGAGTGTTTTAGAATCCATGAGGATGATATGTGTCTATTTTAAATGATTAAATTATTATATGAATTATGAACAAAGGTTTATAAGTTGATTATGTATTTGCTCATAATGATTGTGTACAAACAATATTGTTAGTCTAATTTATTGTCATAATGCTAGAGGAACCTTGGTTTGATGTTTTATTCAATAATATTTTAATGCTCTTCTTGAAAAAATAAATGGGGGGATTTATAATGGTTACTATAGGAGATATGCTACAACCCTTAAATACATATGTATGAGATATTTATCACTACCCTTGAAAAGGATGCCATTATATTATTTAAATATTTTAATTCTATCCAACTTAATTATTATCTCATTCATTATCCTTTAAATTAACTTCAATCCTTGGAGTCTCCATGGCCATTTTATATGTGGTGATTAGATCTCATTGGCAAATTACCTAGATCATAGGATGGATGTGTCTTCATCGTTATGAACACCAAATATTTTACCAAGTGGGTTGAATATATAACTATTATAAATTTGGCTACCATTATTATTTAAAAATTAATTCTTAATCAAATAATATGTCATTTCAGGATTCCTCACACCATTATTTTGATAAATTTCATGTATAAAATATAGAATATACACATAATAGATATAGGATGTAAATTATTATCAAAACATAATAATAATCACAATTAAATGAACATAACACATATATAACATGGGAAAACCCTTGAGAGATTTAAAAATCCCATAAATATGATATTCAATTAATTGATAAACTATTGACCATAATACAAAGCCTTCTTCCCTCACTCCTCTATAACAAAAACTTCTTCACAAAATATTTTAAAAGATATTTACAACATGAAAGTATCAATTCACTCAATTTTTCAATTTTTTCATTGATTGTGTTTTGTGTGGATTATAATAGGGATAAAACCCTATTAATAAGCAAGATGAAGGCATGTGACCGTTGTAACCAATGGATTCATCCTTCCCTGAGAATAATTTTAAATAAATAGTACCTATTAAACAACTATGTTTTATTATTTATTTACATGATGTTTTCAACCTATTTTAAGAAATAATAAATCATTTATTATTTAATTAGTTAAATTTACTAAGGGTCTAAAATATCCCACTTAGCCATTAAATATTCTAACACTCTCCCGTAATGCTAAGTTAGAATAGAATGTCATAGTCACATTAATAAAGAAATTATACTGTGCATAAATTTGAAGAAGATAAAAACCTTCATCATGAAAAATATCACCTTTTGAAACAAAAGGAATTATAATCCATAAACTAATATAAATTAAGTTTATGCTAGCATTTTCATGAGACTACATCTCATAGTTTCTAATGAATAATCATTTAATCCTTATTGGATACTTTTATAACATAAAGACCTCTATTACAATATGATTTTAAGTATTTTGTTATAAATTTAAATTTCCACATGAAGTTTAGTCAAATCACATAACTTCCAAATGAAGTTAATAATAATTTGCAATGATAAGAAGTAAAAATAAGAAGAAGGAACACATGGTTGTTAATAAGTGACATTTTCATGCACACTCCCCCTCAATAAAAACTTGATAGCACCAAGAGGTTTTATAAATATATTTTCCACTTGTTTACACACAAGACAAAACTATAGATCAATATCACCTTTGAGGACTCTATCTCAAATAAAATGCACATGACATTCAATGTGTTTAGCTCATTGGTGTTGCACTCAATTTTTTCCCAAAGCTATATAACCTGGTTATCAAAATAAAAGGTGGTACATTAATAAACATCCAAATGAATTTATCATAATAACCTTCACAACCACATGGCTTATTTATAAACTTCCATAACACTTATGTGATCTAGTTTTGTATAAGAGATAGATACAATAGGTTGTGTTTGCTACTCTAAGGGATAAAACCTTCACAAAAATAAAAATTTTATCCAAAAGTTAATTTGTGATCTATAGTATCATTGGAATGGTCAATACCACAATAACCATGCAATAAAGATAAATGAAGACATATGTTTATCTATGGTAAAACACATTTTAAATAATCAAATCATGTTTTAGGCAAACTAGTTCATCACTTTGATTACTAAGTTAGTGACACACATAAATCATTGTCTAAAAATAATTATTAGATGTCTCCAATATTGATAATATGGGAATCACCATATTTCATATGATGCACATATAATAATTTAAGTTAGATAAATATTAGATATATTAGAAAAACCTTTTCAAAATTTATTATGTTTTTTTCCATTTTACAATGATCTAGAATTGGATCTAACTGAAGATTGAGGTATGTAGCATATCATACATTAAATATACACAATTTTAGCATGAAATTTAATCATCTAATAAAACATATATGAGACTAACATAAATAATTTTATACATGTATGAGAAAAATTTATTGGTAAATTAAATGATAAGAACCCAATTAAGAATACAAATTTAATTTACACTTTGCATTTCATAACATATAATATTATGAAATGAAGCATCTAAACATGTTATCATGTGTTAGAGGTATAGTCCATTGAGAGGGGGGTTGAATCAATGGTGGAAAAAAATCCAATTCAATTTCCAAACTCTTTTAAATACTTAATAATTTAATACCATAATTCATGAAACATACAAATCATTCATAGCAGTGAACATTGAACATAGTGCAAGATCACATACACAACATAATCTCTACATGGGAAAAAATCTTAGGAAATAAAACCCACTCTCAATCCTGCAAACACATGGACTATTATCTTATAAGATGACAAATTATTTATGTTATTCTCATATATGTTTTATTTGATGATTAAATTTCATGCTAAAATTGTGTATATTTAATGTATGATATGTTACATACCTCAATCTTTAGTTAGATCCAATTCTAGATCATTGTAAAATGGCAAAAAGCATAACAAATTTTGATTTTTTTTTTTAATATATCTAATATTTGTCTAACTTAAATTATTATATGTGAATCACATGAAATATGGGGATTCCCATATTATCAATATTGGATACATCCAATAATTATTTGTAGACAATGATTTATGTGTGTCACTAACTTAGCAATCAAAGTGATGAACTAGTTCGCCTAAAACATGATTTGATTATTTAAAATGTGTTTTAACATAGATAAACATATGTCTTCATTTATATTTATTGTATGGTAATTATGGTGTTGACCATTCCAATGATACTATAGATCACAAATTAACTTTTGGATACGTTTTTAATTTTTGTGAAGGTTTTATCCCTTAGAGTAGCAAACACAACCTATTGTATATATCTCTAATACAAAACTAGATCACATAAGTCTTATGGAAGTTTCTAAATAAGCCATGTGGTTGTGAAGGCTATTATGATAAATTTATTTTAATTTTTATTAATGTACCACCTTTTATTTTGATAACCAAGTTATATAGCTTTGGGAAAAAAATTGAGTACAACACCAACAAGCTAAACACATTGAATGTCATGTGCATTTTATTTGAGATAAAGTCCGCAAAGGTGATATTGATATATAGTTTTTTATTGTGTGTAAACAAGTGGAGAACATATTCATAAAACCCCTTGGTGTTATCAAGTTTTTATTGAGGGGGAGCATGCATGAAAATGTCACTTATTAACAACCATGTGTTCCTTCTTCTTTTTACTTCTTATCATTGCAAATTATTATTAAATTCATGTGGAAGTTATGTGATTTGACTAAACTTCATGTGGAAATTTAAATTTATAACAAAATACTTAAAATCATATTGTAATAGAGGTCTTTATGTTATAAAAGTATCCAATAAGGATTAGATGATTATTCATTAGAAACTATGAGATGTAGTCTCATGATCATGCTAACATAAAATTAATTTATATTATTTTATGGATTATAATTCCTTTTGTTTCAAAACATGATATTTTTCATGATGAAGGTTTTTATATTCTTCATATTTATACACATTATAATTTCTTTATTAATTTGACTATGACATTTTATTCTGACTTAGCATTAAGGGAGAGTGTTAGAATATTTAATGGCTAAGTGGAATATATTAGACCCTTAGTAAATTTAAGTAATTAAATAATAAATGATTTATTATTTTTTAAAACAGGTTGAAAACCTCATGTAAATAAATAATAAAACATAGTTGTTTAATAACTACTATTTATTTAAAATTATTCTTAGGGAAGGATGGATCCATTGGTTACAACGGTCACGTGCCTTCATCCTCCTTCTTAATAGGGTTTTATCCCTTTTATAATCCACATAAAACACACTCAATGAAAACATTAACAAATTGAGTGAATTGATATTTTCATGTTGTAAATATCTTTTAAAATATTTTGTGAAGAAGTTTTTGTTATATAGGAGTGAGGGAAGAAGGCTTTGTATTAGGGTCGATAGTTTTTAAATTAATTGAATATTATATTTATGGTTTTTTTAATCTCTCAAGGGTTTTCCCATGTTAAATATGTGTTATGTTCATTTAATTGTGATTATTCTTATGTTTTGATAATAATTTATATCCTATATCTATTATGTGTATATTCTATATTTTATACATGAAATTTATCAAAATAATTGTGTGAGGAATCCCAAAATGACATATTATTTGATTGAGAATTAATTTTGAAATGATGATGGTAGTAAAATTTATAATAGTTATATATTCAACCCACTTGGTAAAATATTTGGTGTTAGTAACGATGAAGATACATCCATCCTATGATCTGGGTAATTTGCCAATGAGATCTAATTACCACATATAAAATGGCCATGGAGACTCCAAGGATTGAAGTTAATTTAAAGGATAATGAATGAGATAATAATGAATTTGAATAGGATTAAACTATTTATATAATGTAATGGTATCCTTTTCAAGGGTAGTGATAAATATCCCATGTATATGTATTAAAGGGTTGTAGCATATCTCCTATAATGACCATTATAAATCCCCCCATTTATTTTTTCAAGAAGAGCATGAAACTTTTATTGAATAAAACATCAAACCAAGGTTCCTCTAGCATTATGATAATAAATTAGATCATATCGAAGGACATATTTTCATGTTTGCTTATAAATTTAAGTATTTTTACATGAATTAATGTTTGGATGATAAGTATGATTATCAATTATTTGTATATTTTGTTTATACCATGACATTCAGTGAGTTGTGATAGCCTCAATGTGGAAAATAAGTGAAATATTCTTTAATTGTAAATTATATGATGATTTCCTCATGTGAATGAGAAATTTTAAACCTTGAATTTTTTTCTAAGGTTGAAAAGAGAGGTTGATGAAGCAAGATATTCAATAATCATGTTTTATTATCGTAAGATTGATTCAATAGTAAATTATGTGAATTATAAGGTAAGAGTGGTAAAAATTTGATGATATGTAATGATATTTTCACTTTTATAATGGTAATCACCAATGATTTGATGGAATATGAGTTATGAATCTCCTATGGTATGTAAACATGTAATTTACAAATTGATCGCCGATTGGAAGATATTTTTATATTTTTTAATTTCTTATATAATTTTTTTTATATTTTATTTTTTTATTAAAAACATTACCACTTTATTAAGCCAATAGAATCCTATTCTAAGTAGTCTCTTTGTTCAAACCTTACCACTAGTGTGAAATCCATAGATTCCATTTTAAAAATCCTTAATCTCTAAGTTATAATATATTGAATTTAAACATATTATCAAGAATACATTGAATTTAATAAAATATTATTAAGGTACCATCATAGCTTCTATGATAGAGGGTGTTAGGAAGGAGGGTAAAGAGGGAATAATGTTGAAAGAAGGATTTTATTTGGTTATATGAAATATCAAGAGGGAGGATGTGATCATGGAGATAAGTGTAAATGTTTTGATACCAAGGGGAATTAGGACCAAAAATCTCACACACCATTTCATATTATATGGCATCATATGTTGGTAATATAGTTGATCAACCAAAACCTAACATTTCTAGGTATCCTTTTGCTTCTTAAGGACATAACCAATGGTAGCCATGACATCTCCAAATTTATTATTTTCATCAGATAATTGTCCAAATTTTATGTTTTTAAGGTATTAATTATAGTTTATAATCCTTAATTTATAAGGGAAGTATCTTTCATCTTTATCTGAATACTCATCATTGACTTGTTTAATGGTGAGTTGAGAGTAACCATCGATTGAAAAGTGTTGAATGTTCCACTATATTTCTATTTTGAGGCTCGAGATGAGTGAATCATACTTATATATGATATTTTTACAAGGAAAACCAATTATGAATACTTTGGGAATGATTTCCAATTCATACATTTCAACATATGACCAAGAAAAGACATTTGTAAATTATTTTATTAGGGTGATCAAAATTTCTTATTCCTTTATATTGAGAGTAGTTGCAAGTTTAGTGATATTATAATTATATTATATTATAGTATTGATATCAATAGTTTCTTCATCAATAAATTTAGATTCATCCTTTAACTATGACATTATATGGGAAAGGTTGAGTTATTCATCTATTAGTGCCTCAGAAAGTTTTTCTCTAATAGACTCATCTTTATTTTATTGATTTTATTTTTTAGAATGATAGTGCCTAAAAGAGGTTTTCACTAAGGTATTTAATTTATTTTTATTTTTAAATTTATTTTTACTAAGGAACTCTTCATGCTCCATAAAATATGATGACATGTCTAGTTTTATTTCAAAACACTTTTTGTGATCCCCTGATGGGATGCCATATCAAAGTTCCATGATTTATAAAATATATTAATCATTTTGAAGTAATTCAATTTTTATGTGATATTATTGATACTAGTCAATAAGTTCAGGGTATTGGACTTGAAGGTTAATGATGAGGTCAATTATGTCAATGAAATGTTTGGTGGTAATAAGATATTTGTATAGACTATAAGATGTACTTGTTTCAATGTTTGAAGAAGCTTCCTCAAATATCATAGAAGTATCAATAACAAATTCATACTAATCGCCATGGGTTTTTTATTTAATGCCATGAGATTATTTATTTAATCAATTATTTATAAGCTCATGAATCCAATGTTCATGAAAGTCTAGTCCTTTTTCTTTGTAATTCATGATTTGACACACATTTTTTTATATAAGGTACTCATTATTTTGAAAAAAAGTTTTTAAACTATAATCATTTAACCAAGATTCATTAGAAATTTAAATGTTATCATATGTAAGAAATCATGATTTAACAAATGTAGATGTGCCAAATTGATAGGAGATCAGTTATGTCTCCTTATTCATGTTGGGCCTACCATGGATCCAAGGAGAAATGGTGAGTTTCCCCATATGTAAAACATCTTGGATTTCATATTTGAAATGACATTTGTTAAGGACATTTAAAAAATATTTATAAGGTGGAGTTTTGGATGTATATGGGAGACCATATAGATGTATGTAAAAAGAGGAATTTATTGGTTCTAGTGTTGTGGATCTATTTGTTTCAATTCCATTTTATTTATGGGATATTAATTGGTTTTATGATATCACCCCTCCATTGTTTTACAATATTGGAAAGTGTTAGGATCACTAGTGACACTTACTTCCATGCCTAAATGCAAAAACTTGATTATTAAAAGGTAGATGCAATATATTAAATAACATGAATGCATGATCAACTGAGAAGTATGTTTCAAGGGAGGTCAATATAAATGATGCGAAGCAGGTTTTGATGCATGATAGTCCCAACCATGATAGAATGATATATATTACACATTTATTCCATTTCAAAATTATCATACACTTTGGTGATCATTATATTTAAATTGAATACTACTCTAAAGAAACCAAGATGTTTAACTAATCTGAATGTGAATATATTCATACCATATCCATTTTTATATAATAACTCTTATCACTTTATGTTTGGTGATGATTTAATTAATATTCAAGGGTATATTATGTGATAAGTCAATATGAGGAATGCCATTTTTTTCTAAGACAAGTTAATGACTTGAAGATAGGTGGCCAATGAGTGATTGTAATTGGGGTATATCAATGTTGTTGGGGCCTCTTAAATCTTTAAGGAATTTATATAAGATGTCCTTATGAAAAGTATATGTTTTAAGAAAATTCAATATGGAATTTTGGGTAAATGTTTCTCATGATGTTAAGTAACATTTTTTTGTCCTTCAAGGATGGAAATTGGAGTTATTTGGACAATGATTTTTTTGTTACCAGTTGTGAAAATATAATGTAGGTACTTGAATTTAATGGTTGTAATAATTATCTATATGCTCAATATGACCAACAACTATATGGTAGGGATGGACATAATTTTTTATAGTTGACATTTTTAGTTTAGTTAATTTGGCCTTCATTTGGTAGTGGATGAGTCTGATCATGTTTTGTAAAGGGGTCTTTGTATAGCCATAATTATTGATTCTTTGTTTTATATGCACTTCCTTTTAGTTCAATATCATCAATTTTAATCAAATATTAAACACAATTTTTCAGTTTCATGCATGGATTCATTGAGTGTCCTTTATTTTTTATAAACTCATAGTATTCATTCTCTTAATACCATGTTGGTTTCTCTTTGAGTTCATCAAATGGCTTATTTTTCAAAAGAATTGTCATGTTTTTAATGACCAATTTATGAAATACAACTTATAACGATTCCCCTAGAGGATTATAGTGGCATTTTTTTATATCATGTTTAGGCTATCCCTAGGAATCATAATGTTGGAATTATTATGAACAACCTAAAACTGTTTTGAATTAATAAATCTATCACTAACAACATCTTTTTAATAAATAATTTGGGTTTTTATTATTGTGTTTGATTTTGATGATCCTTATTGAAATATTTAACCCAAAGTTTTGCAACAAAGGATTTCTTGATCTGATATCCTTTTTAATTATTTTTTAAAAGGTAATATAACATTTAAATTATATATGATAATATATTTGTTTATTTGGGTTGGCAACACATATACTAACAAATTCATTCTCAAGTATCAACCAAGGGAATCTACTAACTAATATGATCTATCTTTATAGGAATGAAGAAAATCCCTTGATTTTAATTAGATTAATCCATCATTTTAATCTTATGTTCAATATTGCATGTGAAGTTTTTGACAAGTATTTGAGATATATCTATAAATGTTTTGATGTCACCCTTATGAATATGTAAAAACCATTTCAATACTTACCCACTTAGAATCTGAGGAAACAATTATATCAAGTAATTATAACTATATTTAACCTATTATCAAGACATGAAAATCATTTGACATATTCATTTGGGTCACCCTTTCCCTTATATTTTAAAATTTTTAGGGGTTTAAACCTAGTGGGAAAAGGTAATTATAGAATTTATATGTCAAAGTGATATGGAAACAACTCTTAAAATTTGTATTTTTTGTTCTGACTGTGACTTCATTCTTGTATTCCTTAGAGATAATATTCATAGTTTGTCATTTGTGGATAAATGATGTGCCATTGAGTGTTGATGATGGGGATAGGACAAAGTTTTTTTTTTTGGTTTCTTAGGGGCCTAATTGGTATTGGATTGTTTATTATTTATCATGTTGTGAAGGTTTTGATATTCAAGGACTTATATATGAGGCTAAGTTTATGAATTATTTACTTAGTTACTGAATTTGGTCAAAACTAAATCAATTTTAGTATTAAGGGTTTTTTTATGTTAAAACTTTTTTTTCAATTGTCAAGGTTGAAATGTGATACACTTAGATTAGACTAGTCGACTCTACATTTGTTTTATTTTTCTAATGAGATTGATATAAGTATCATGTTTTTGGTTTGGAGGGGTTTGATAATTCCTGATTATTATGTTAATCATTTTTTAAAGGATTATATTATATAGAAATATTAGATCATTTTTTTATGAGTTCCAAGATGATGTCATCTTTATTTTCAAATAAGTTCTGATGTACTTGGGCACAACCATGTTCTATTTTAAACAAATCATTGTAATATATCTAGTTCAAAATGATATCATTATCATCATCATGAATTTGAACTTGATCTAAAGGACCATAAATATTGAATGGGCTAGGATTAAAATGGTTTTCATTATTAGGGTATTGGTTTAGTCTAGTTTAACATCTCATTTTAGGTGCCATTTATTATGTTTGGATTTGATTTTATACCTATTTGATTTTTTATTGGTTTTTAAAAAAGTATGAAATAATAACACACACTAAATAACACCCTATGATATTTAAGTAGGTGTAAAACCATATGGTGGCCGACAAAGATACCTTAAGCATAAGAGTGATAAATATCAGGGAAAATTATTGTATTGTCACCACTAGATGATTACAACTAAATGGATCTTAGGTTATGTTTATAAAATGTTACTAATGGATTCATTGTTATACCTTACAATAAATGAGGCCCAAATTCATGATATAAGGGTGTCATCTAATACTTGAGTATTAGTGGTTAAATCTTCCTCACTTCACTTGATGTTTAATTAAGATTAGCCAATAAAGACAAAAAATCTAATAAATATTTATATTATTCCATAAAACGTAATTTAACTAGTGTTTGGTGATGAAATACAAGTCTCTATATCCCTAAAAAATAAAAATAGGTCCAAACAGTTTCTGATTTCCAAGAGCACCTTACAACAAGAGGATAAAACATATGGATATTAAGCCAATGAAGACACAAGTAATATAAAATATTAATTATTTAAAATATTTCCTTACATCATGAGGAAATATCATACATGGATTTATTCCACACATGCATAGTAAAAAATAATTAGAAAAATATTTATTATTGTGTGGCTTTATGATTTAATGACTATGTGTTAGTTTCCCTAATTTCAAATCTTCTTTTAACATAGAAACACAATAAAAGTTATAATTTTTTTTGTCTCATTATTCATAACATGATGATCCATACAATTTATAAAATTAAATACAAAAATATTTGAACATAAGAAAAAATGTCAATGATATGAATAGATACATTAGTGACATATACATAAATGTTAATGACTAAAATTCTAAAGATTAGAACATAAATGACAAACATCAAAAACAATAGACACAAGATAAAATAATTAATGAATAATATATAAATTCCATTAAGTAGTATAGAAATAAAAATAAATCAAACATAAATGCCACTACTTGATTGAAACCTATACAAAACACATAAATGTTTTTCTTGATAGAAGGGATGCCAAAACATAAAAAATAAATGCTACAATTTGTAAAAATGGAATTTATTTTTTAAAATAATAATTATGATAAAAATTTCAAGATATGTAGATTCCTACTTGATTAAATAATATGAAGATACCAACTAGACATCAAAACTAGTTAGAAAAATCACATTGAATTGAGTGAAAATCACAATATACAAAGGGGATATGTCCTACTAGCCATAACATAAATGTATGTGTTAATATATATAGGTATGAAATAAATTAATAAAGATAATAATATCTTAATTTAAATCAAAACACAACCTCATATTTAGAAAATAAAGGACAAGCAAAAATACCTTCACTTATCAAGTGAACATCTCCTTCTTGAGTAAATTTTCTCATTCTTTGTGATGGATTGTGGTTGCTTGAATATTTGTGTAATATTTTGGAATCATGTTCCTATATTTTATATTAGTATTAAAAAAATTTACTCTTTGAATGACTGATAATAAATGATCAATGATCCCAATGAAGCAATGAAGGGTGGATTTAAAGATTTTTGGAAAGGAGGATGAACAGTTGAGATCACTTGATCAAATTTGGTAACTTTGAGTTTGGATGACATGTGATCAATGAGTTAATTAGTTTTTATTTTTTATAGAGTTAACTAGTTTTTTTTCATTTATTGAAGGACTTGACTAAATTGTTTTCGTTTTTTGATAGAGTTAATTAATTTATTTCCATTTGTTGGAGTTAACTAGTTGATTAAGTTTGGTTTGGATGTGTTTCCATTTCCACCAAGTGTACTATGTGATGACATGGAGTGAACAATCAATGAGAAAAATTAATATTTTAATTAATTATGTTTTCATGGATTTAATTAGGAAATTGCTAACCAATTAATAATGATTAATCAACTAATTATCCATGGGGTGTAATTAGTGGGATTAAATGGGGTCATAGTGTAATTACTTGATTAATTTTGTGGTAGCATGAGTAAGTTATGATGCATTAGTGATATAATTAGTGAGGTAGAATTAGTATTTGTATAAAAATAGTCAATATAAATATCGATTTGAGCTAAGTTCATTCTTTTTTTATCATTTTAAAAAATAATATTTTTTCATATTTAACAATTTGAAAATTAGACTTTTTAAAATTATTATGAATTTTAGAATTTTGATATATATCAAGTGTTACACATACTAGCAAAAAAAATATTTTTGAGTAAAAAATAAGGTAAAACAAAATTAAAATCCACTATATCTACTCAGTATTACTAGTTGATATTGACATGATATAGGTAGTAATGATCCTTTCCAAGAAACAAATATTTTTTAAAATTAAATATCACCTTATATTTATCCTATTTTACTAGTGTATTTATGGAATGATAAAATAATCAATTGGACTCATATAAATACAAATCAAGGTTGCATTAACAAGAAATAGGCACTTATCTAGAACACAACTATATACTATTTAAAATTTATAAATTCATCCTTATTATTTTAAAAATTAAACCTAGAGTAGTCAAAATCCAAGTCTAAATCACATTAAATCCAAGTCAAAGGAATTATTTTGAAGTATAAAATCTAGATCATTAGTTTCATATATGTAGCAAAAGAGCATAGTTGTACAATCATAGTAGGTAGGATAAGTATGTGTGGATTTATTTTACCCATAAGATTATTATATAAATAATAAAAAATCAATCAAAATATGAGGGTGATTAGGATGATCTCAAAAAATTAGATTTTTCTAAAAAAATTAGGTGTTTATCCATCACATATACATCTAGTGTTTTACGACAAAAGAGGCTACTTTCTGGTTTTTCCACATTATCAAGGTTTATGGATGTAAATACATATCAAACACAATCATGTGAGGGTAAAAATATAGGCACAATTCCATATTTACACAGAGGTAAATATTTACCTATGATATTGACACAATCCATCAGAATCGACCCTATGCAACTAGAGAATTAGTTATAGAACTGAATGAACCATAGGCCTACTTTATCCTAATTTTCACATTTTAAAATAGTCAAACTCAGATATTCAACCAAAAAGGGTAAATACTCATCCCTTTTTTTTACTTACTATTTTTAACATGTACCACTTTTCAAATATGATCAATTAATTTTTATCTACTATAGTCAGATGTATGCTTAAATATTATATCTTCATATATTAATTATTCTACATGCTTCTATTTTATTAATGTTATTCTTAGTAACACTATTCCAAATTAAGGTAAAATAAATAACTCTATCATATAAGAGAATCCTCATAAATTTTGGTTTATATTTAAGTCTAAGGTTCAACCAACCACTTGAATAACAAAAGGAATATTTTACCAAAACCTAAGCATTTATTATTTTCATAGCATGAATGAAATGTTCTAGTGACCTTATTTTCCTAAAAGAAATAATGTTTACTATAATTCCCTAAAAAAAATTTTGCCCAAGCCACCAAGAATTATGTTTGTGGCAGTCACATCAAACTAATTCCCATAGACATAGCACACAACTATGGAATTAAGTCAATCTTCCTCACAAGATTTTGGGTTCCAAAATTCAATGACATATAATGATGTTTCAATATTACTGGTGAAGCTTTATATTTATTTTATTTTAACTTTACATACCTTAAAATCCTTATATATTTAAATCATTGTCATTTTTTCTCCTAAAAAAAAAAGAAATGACATGTTATGCAATGCCATCTTCCTCAATGGTAGATAATTCATAAGAACATCACCTAAATTTGACTCCATAGAGTCAAGTAGTTTTAGGGTAATTAATTTAACTAGATCATTCACCTTTTTCTATAAATTATTTACATCATTCCAAATAAATAAATTCACCCAAACAACCAAACATTGGGTTAAGTATGTTTGCATCATAAAATGTGTCTTCACCAGAACATATTTATGGAGAAAATTCTCCCACTTTCCTCATATTAACATTGTTTCATGGTGAAATTACACATGGGTAATTTATCACTAAGGTTATGACTTATATTTATCCATCAATAATTTTCACACTTTATCTTATTAGATAAGTTGCAATGGCAACTTTTATTGGGTCATTAATAGATGAGGGTAGGTCATGCATTTAAATACTATCTACACAAAGCTAAATTATTTTATATTTCTAATTTGGAAAACATAGAATTGGATATTTTTCAAAATGTTTTCACATACAATATTATCCTATAAATTTACCATCTTACAATGTGTGGCTCTATATAACTCAAATTTTAGTTTATTTTCAGATTCATATTTAGACATATTTTAGCTCATGTGTTACGATTTATTTTGATAAATGTTTCCAAATTGGTTCAATCTAAACTTCACATCCAATTGTAAAATATCCATGCTAATTATAAGGCACCTACCTATATCCAAGTATTTTTTAGATAATAGGTCTTACTTCCTCATCTACCTCTACACATAATCAAACATATACATTAGTTTCTTCCAACATTGAGAAATGAAAGATACATAATAAAGATAACCATTTAAGCTCTAAAATAATCCCAAGTATTAGTATCTTATCATATGATTTGTATTTTTTACACATAGTCGATTATTACTAGTACTTAGAACTAAACATCATATGTACTCAAGCATGGAAACAACAAAACATCCTTAAATATTATCACTAAATACATCAATAATACTAAACAACTATACACCATAAAAAAAAATTTAAAAATAACTCAAAAATTCTTAAAAAAGCATAGAAGATGAAAAATATTTGGGGATTATCCTATCTGGCATGCCATATGTGATAACTATAATTTTAGAGTGTATGAAAACTAGGAAATCAAATGAACAATTAAATTCATATTCTAAAGACTAAAATGAAACTTCAATTAGAGATATTAAATAAAAGTAAACAAATAAAATATAATTAAAATGTACCATATTACCAAAAAGGTAAATAACATTATCTATTGATGAAATTAGATTATATGTTAAAATGTGATACGTGTAAGCTCAATTAATATTCAATGTCAAAGAGAATTTTAGTAGCATATGGATGTAATTTCTTGATTTGTTGTTATGAATTCATAAGATGCTTTAGTAATTTGATAGATTAATGATGGTTCCTAGTAATGTATTATAACACTTTAATTTATAGGATTTCAGGTGAGAAGTTGTGATAAATGTAGACTTATTATATTATATTAATTTTGGATAGTCAGATTTGAGCCCTGATTCATGAGGAAGATACCAATTTATCATGTTTGATAAAAATGGGGAATGTTAGATGGTTGTTAAATTTTTTTCACAAATTATTAAAGGTATTTGGATGAATAACCAAGTTGGTTAAACGTTTTAATGATGACTCAAACATGGTTTCATGATTTTAAGGAGATGGTTGGATGAATCAACACTTGATTGAATGAAGTATAGAAGATGGTTGGTGACTTAATTTTTTTAATTTTTTATTAGTTTATTAGAATATGTTTACATGGATAATTAATTAATACATATTAATTAATCATTTAAAATAGATAGGGAAATAATGTTAGGATGAAATAAAAAATTAGGGGCATAGTTGACTTAGTATGTTGATATTAAGAAAACTTAATTATGACACAAAATATGGTAGAATTTAGGTGTCTACATTTACCCCTCTTTGAAAGGGTATTAAAAATGGAATAAACAATGTATTTTCAAATAATAAATAAAACTATAGTGAAAATGGATGTAAAAAAATTGTAAATGTAATGAATATAAAAATTTCTTAGGTTTACTAAACTTATCTTATGACATCTATAACGAGAGGGAATTTTGAATCTAGGGGTGGGTAGGAAACCATAGGGGATGAGGGAGGGGACAAGGAGGACATGGAGGATGACAATCAGGGTCATATAAGGTACAGGAGTGTAACGAGGAGTCTAGTGTTATCCCCAGAAAAAATTACAAGAAATGTCACTAAATCATGGCAGGAGGTAGAAAAACATGTGGTGGAATGATTGGAGGTGAAATGATAGGAAGACATTTGTAGGCTTACATGGGTCAATGGTATCACTTTTATCCTAGACATAAACTTCAACCTTATTTGATCCATCCCCAGAATGGTAGATCAATAAAAGTTATCTGTGATGGGTTGATAAATAGGTATGCATAAGGGTAGCAATGTCTCAGACTCATGGATGAATAGATTGTCTTGGTGGGAATACTCTACTGGTGAAGTGAATCACTCAACTTGGAGCAATAATAGCACTTTTATATCTAATTCATAGTCTTCATCCCTTGGTAAGGACCTTAGCTGACTTACTGACCAAAATTTTGATCGATGGTGTGGTACTATTCACATGCCTTTCAATTGGAATAGCTTCAAAGCTTTTCATGGGCATAGGATATTTTAAACCAAAGGAGGTTTTAGGAAGTCCTTTTGTTATTTAGTCTTTCATGGCTTTCCTACTTTTCTATGTTCCTTCTATGGGGTAGATACTAGAGGATCACTTTTTAGGGTAATTTGGGTGTAAGAGGATCTCACTCCTAATATTCCACTGGTTTATTGGTCTGTGTTGACTTGGTTATCCTCTCGTGGTCCTTTAACAAGATGGATGATGGTGGATCTCTCCATAAATTTCTATTTTGGGGTAAGATGGGTATTATAAGAACCCACTCCCTTAGTTTGTTAAGTGGAATGGCTATTATAGGAAGCCATGTTTTCACCCTTATTATTTGCTTCAAAAATGGAAATTTCCATTTATTTTATCTTGGTGTGGTAATTTTGGTATCTTTAAAAGACCTTAACTCTGTGGAAGGCCTTTTTCTAGATTTTAGAGGTCTTGGATTCTCTATAGCATCTTTTTAATATTTGGCAGCTATGTTATTCTCTATAAAATTTATGAATCTTTATGGGAGGAAAATCCCACTCACTATGATTTGGTTATGCGGTAGTTTAGAAAAATATTCAGGTGGTAGAAGACCTTCTTTTCTAGAAGGTCTTCAATCTAAAAGTGTCCTCAGATATGACATGATGAAGGGTGTTATCCCTTTCAAATTCATTATGTATCTTAGTGGGAGGATTAGGACACTTGTTGTGACCTAGCAGTGTGAAATCTATGCAGATGTCCTAGGAGGTGGAAGACCTTATTTTCTAGTTAAACTTATGTTCTATTGTTTGTTTCTTATTGTGTTTCAGTAGGTTGTGAATCTTAGTGGGATGATAAACCCTTTTGATGTAACTATGTTGTATGGTGGTTGTGTAGAAGACCCTGGTGGTGAAATACCTTCTCCTCAAGTAGTTCCTATGGTTCATAATGCCCTCAGAGAAGACACAATAAAGGAAGATCACCCTTTAGGATTCACTATTTAACAATACCTCTATGTACTTCAGGTTACAAGAACCTTAAAACCCCTAGTTGTGGGGATCCTTATGTTATCTAATCTCACCATGGTCTTGAGGACCTTTAATTCACTTGTTAAAGGTTAGGAGAGACTTCAAACCTTCTTTACTATACTTTCATGTTATGGGAACCTTAAAACGTCTGGTTGTGGGAATATTTAAAACCCTCATGTTATATAGTCTCACCAAGGTCATGGGTACTTTTAAATCTCTTTTTAAATGTTGGGGGAGACTTCAAACCCTCTTTGTTATTCTTAGTTGTTAGAGTATTATTTTACCCTCTTTATTATGCTTGGATGTGGGCCCAGTTGTCAGAACCCTCACTACCCCAGTTCATAGCTCTAGTTTCAAAAGATTTTTACCCTATCAAATACAAAAAATGGATGTAGAAAGATAATTTTTGAATTGGATTTAAATTATTATGAATGATTCCCCCTTGAGTGATTGTTCAAGGAGAATAGATGTAGATGAGTTCTCAAAATGATTTAATGAAGGTTACATTAAAAATGATGTAATTGATACTATAATAAATTCAAGTACAAATATTGATAAAATTATTGTGTGATTATAGGCATATGTAAAATTAATTTCCCTAAGAGGATAGATATTTGGATGTATATTGTAAAAATAATATTTCCCAAGATAAGTTACACGCTTGGATTTTCCCAATGAAGTTTTTTACATTGAAGTAAGTTTGGGAATGATATCTTGTTAATAAGCTACAATATGTAAAAGGAGAAATACATTTTCCAATGAGTTTTAATTAAATTTATAGGATTTATTTACAAGGAAAGAATAAATAAATAGAGTATTCTGATTATTTACCTATATGATGTCAATTTTGTATGAGATTAACCCATAAATCTTACTAACCCACTTGAGTTAATGCTTGCACATTTTGATTTAATTTGAAAATGAAATTATTTTACACAAGTAATGATATATGAAAGGAGAATATTGGGAATCATATATCCCTAGATAAGATATATTATTTGATGTGCCTCAAGCAAGGATATATGCTAGAGGGTAGATGTGGTAATGATGTATCATGTTGAAAATTTGAAAGCTTTGACTGGATTAAACTATTGATTGATTGATTGATTGATGAATTTGATTTATATTGGAGAAAATATGGATTCTATGATTGATCAATTCCAAAATAATAGGTGTGAGATATTAAACTAAAATATCAAAAAAATGATTAAGTGGATAATTTGATTTAGTTTCTTGTTGCACAATCATAACCCAATAAGTTAATTGAATGCATAAATGAATAATTATTGATCACATGATTGGTATAACATGAATTTTATTTATATTTGGTGGATAAAGGTGATTATGGGATGTATGGTGAGGCTTGATAGTTACTATTTCAATGGGTTTATGTCTGTTAGGTACGTTACATATGTTTGGAGTTGAGGTAATGATATGGATTGGTGAATATATGACGTTTTTAGTCTTTCCATGGAGTTATGAAATATTTTACAAACATTATTTGAGCATCCATATTTTTCATATTGTACATGAAAAAATGCACCAATGTTATGAAAAAATCATAATGTCTATTTTTAATACTCCTAAGGACAGATACAGTCATAAGTGAATGACATAATGCATAATTATGTGGAAGATCATAATAACATCATTTTTAATTCACATAGTGAATTAACTCAAAGCATAAAGGAATAAAAGATTAAACATGTATAACAAATAAACATAACACACAAATACAAGCAAATGAAAACACAATCAAAGGCACATTCATGTTCTACATCAATTTATAAACCTTTTTTTCTAGTGATTGATGTGATGGATTGATTAATGATTTTAATATAATGTAGGCCAAGACAAAATTATTTTTAGATTATGTAATTTTTTTTAAATTTATAAGTTTTCTAATTTTTATTATTTTGTTTATTTTGATTTTGTTTTTTGGATTTTGAATATTTCAATTTTTTTAATATTTTGTTGGATTTTATGTATGTATGCACAAAGACTACTAGCAAAGGGAAAAAAAGTTCCATCACTAGGGAAGGGAGAAATAATCGATGGAAGGGATATATTAAATATGTATTAGGGGTGGATAGGAGTTATATGAATTAGATGATAACTTCAAAGAATACATTGCCTAATAAATAAGAGTCTAGTCATCAAAGTATCATTGTAATGATATACTAATATGTTTCTAAGAACACGTCTCAAAAAATTTCCACTTTATTACCAAGGAAAAATTTGGGAAGATGGTTTATGGTATGATGACAAGGATTTCATTGAGAAGGATGCAATTTGGGGGGTTTTGGATGGGTAAGGAGTAAATTTATAATCATGGGTTTGGATATGTAAGGATATGTTTTGATGAAATAATGTTTAAATGGATAAAGATAGGTTTGGATATGTAAGGATAGTAAAGATGGAGTAATGTCTAGATGGATAAGGATGGGTTGGGATAGGTAAGGATGTTAAGGATGGAAGAATGTTAGATAAGGGTGAGTTTGGATGGGTAGGGATAGTAGCCTGTATGGAGGAATGTGTATATGGATAAGGGTGGAGAGATAATTCATAATGCATAGGTTTGAGATGGCATGGGTTTGAACCCAAGTTTAAGGTACTTGTAGACAACTAAATATTTATGCATGGTGTCAAAAATTGGCTTTCATCATGGTACTTTTCCAAGGCAAAATAAAAGTGATGTCACCTATGGATGAATTTATTTCTCTATTTCTTAATCTTTTAAAAACATTTTAGCCATCTCAATTATAGAAGTGTTGGTGATGTAATATGTTGACCCTTATTGATATTTTAGGTGTGCACTCTAGATATGCCCTTGTTAAATTTTTTGATTTCCAAGTTGATATTTTATAAATTTATTATATAAATTACTCCATATTGGATAATTTATTCGTTGTGTAAGAGCAAAACATTTGATCTGCATAACACAATTTTTGGTCAATCGAATTCAACTAATTTTATTTGAATGAAAGTATTACATATATAGTGAAAATATCTCTTACAAATAAGGATATAATTCATTGGCATAATATCTAATAAATTAGCTCAAATCACTCAAAAAATTATCCTCTACAATATATCCTTTTCTTCTACAAATCTACATGGTTTTTCTAATAAATCACTTACATTATTTGATCCACATATTACTTACACATACATAAAAATTATTTAATAATTTAATGTGGATCACTAAACCCACGTGAGAGGACTAAATCCTAACATTTCATGAACTAGTATGAAAATGGGGATAAAAAAATACATGGACTAAATAGATCTATATTTCCCCCAAAATATTGACATGCATAAATCGGGTTCACCCATAAATTATTCTAATAGTTTAGTGTGAGATCATTACATCCATGTTTTATTGAAAAATGCCTTTGATCATAGGATTATTTAAAACTTACAACTATATGAAGAAAGGCACTTGATTTATTTGGACTAAATATGACACAAGGATTTTCACATGTATTTAGACATAGATAATTTAAAAAAAAGATAATTTGATTAAAAATTAACTCTAAATTTAACAAGACATAAAAATCAAATATTTAAAATAATTAAAAACATTAAACTTAAAAACATGGAAATATAAATAAAAATTATAATAATTTAAATTTATATAAGAGATAGTATTCATAATATGAAAATTAAGACTAAAGATTAAATAAAAATCACTATTGACAATTATAAAAATAAGATAGTTATTATGAAACTATAACTCATAATGCCTAAAATAAAATAAAAAAAAACTTAAATAAAAATAAAACTTAAAAATAAATAATCTATCTAAAAAAACCATAAAAAAGAAGTAAAATAAAATGTATAAAAAGTAAATAAATAAAAAACCTTAAAATATCTTAAACTATGTAATAAAAACATAACAAAACTAAAAACATAAAATTAAAAAGAACAAAAACTACATCTAAAAGCTTAAAACCATTGGTTAATTTATAACCATGTTCTATTTTTACAAAATCACAACCTATGAACAATGGTTTCATCATTGATCTCATCAGAAAAATTTGTGAACCTTCTTAGTGCTTCCATATGTGATAAAATCAATATCTTCATGGAACGATTCCCAAAACACAACCTAAGCAAAACATCTTTAAGATTTGGTGATGAGGTGTTTGTAGGTGCACCAAAATGGGGATTGGAGTTGAATTTTGAGCTTGTAGGTGAACTTTGGGAGATGGAAATGTCATATCATGCTCCAATATCAAGTAAAAATTGAACAAAACATGAATATTTTGATCTTTTTATGAAAATGTTGTATACACATACACAATAAATGATCTATGTAAAGGAGATCTATGGATGGGAGAGATGTCCAAGGTTTATAATGCATAAAATAAGGATATGAATGATTTGATTCTATGCATTAGGGATTCCTAATTGAATTATAATTACTAGGAATGGATGCAAACCCTAATTCCAAATTCATGTTGAATCTGAATGGAATGTTTGAGACCAGTGGCATTGAGATGAGAGACAACATTGCTATTAATTTAAATGATGTGGATTCATTTAAGTAAAAATTAAGAGCATCTCATAGAGGATATCATAAAAGTAAATGGATGTCACCAATTTGATGAAGACTGTCATTCAGATCACACCCAAATGATTATGTAAGAAACAAACTATGATAATTCAATAAATGCTTTGAAGCCAAACCAAATCATGTAATGATGCAATGTTACATATTTGAGAAGTGAAAATTTTCCAAATCCTCATGAAGATCTAAATGTATAAAATCTTATACATTATATGCCAAACTAATATGTATGTGTATGTATGTATGTATTCAAATGATGAATGTCAAAGGGATTTTCAATGGTCCACACTGCATAACCATGACAATATTTTAAAGTACCTATCAAATTGAAATAGTAATGTATGTGGTCTTCACTCCAAGACTCTTATTGTGAATAAGACATATAATGAATAGAGTTTTTATAGGGTACCTACTCTGATACCAAATATTTAAATTACTCCATATTTGAGAATTTATTCATTGTGAAACAACCAAATGCTAAGATGTGAACAACATAGTTTTTATTTAATCAACTTCAATTACCTTTATTAAAATCAAAGTATTACATCTATAGTGAAAGTATATCATAAGAAAAAAAATGATATTTAATCATCCTAATCTCTAATAAATCTCCTCCAGTTACTCACAAACCTATCCCCTACAATTTTTCCTTACATTCTACAAACTCTATGTGATATTTTCTAACAAATCACTTACATTATTTTCTACACTTTTATTTTCACACACTAATTCATTAATAATATAATTTGGAGAACTAAACCACATGATAGGACTAAATCCTAACATTTACAAAGATACTGTCATAGCCTCTATAATAGAGGGTGTTTCCAAAAAGGGTGATGTGTAAAGTGTGTTGTATGGATGGAACAATTTTGTATATATTTGTTATTAATCATAGGTATCTAGCTTAGTTGTCTAGATATTGTCTTATTTAATAATTTTTTGTTGAGGTCAACATACCCTCATTTTTGGAGAAATGAGGAACTTAATTCATTTTTTTGTAAATTATGTTGTAAATTGAACATTCAACTTGATCAAAATTCATAATTTAATAATCACAATTAATCTGATGTAATTGAAATATTTACATCTTTTGTTCATTTGAATTAATATATAATATTTTTGAGGTCTAAATATTGTGTTTCTACGTTATAGGGTTAATGGGGGTCCCATTTGAATGAATAGTTTTTAGGGTTTCATGCTTCAAATGTTAACTTAACCCTTTTGACTAAACCCTAGTCTTGTAATCGATTAATTGAATCCATGTTTAAATATCCAAAAACCCTTAGTCTCATTATATTAGCCTAAGTTATTTTGAATTGAGTTCAAATTTACACAAGATTCAAATTTATGTGGGATCAATTTATTATATTTTAAACTTAGTTTAAATTTTATACTAAAGTTTTAATCATGTTTATTAACACAACTAATACCTTAGTTTGAAATTTTATCCTAAGTTTTCTTTATGTTCCCAAGCCCTTAATTTGTTTATTTTTATTGCCTATATGAAGGAATTAATGAAAAGATGCTAAGTGGCATGATCTTGGGAGCTCATAACCAAGATCAATAATCCACGAGCACAACATGAGTCAATAAGTCAAAATAATTAATCAACAGTACATGTTGATCTTGTAAAAGCAAATCTGATGGTGAGTGAGGGATTAAAGTATCAAATGATTCTAAATTCAGATGTGAGAGTGAAAAGTTTCATGATCTTGGGGGTAGATCAAAGATACACCAGTAGAGGAGTGAAAGAGTGACAAGTGCCATGATCTAATTGATTGATCAAACAAATCAGTGGTTCACATTAGACCTTATGAATAGGGAAAAGAAGGAATCAATGATCCACATTTAATCATACTTCTAACATATCAATTGTGAAAATGAAGGTAGACTTTTCAAAGATCCTAGATCGAATGCAGTAGTGATATGTGTCACAACCATGATGAATTAAATTAAGATTGATGAAGTGTTCAAGCTCTTAGATAGAGATCAATGGTATAAAGCAGGTCAATAATTCAATGGGCCTAGATTGAATGTAATGCTACCAAATGGTGAGAAAGTGTTGAGTGATAGAGTGTGTCTGAAATGTACTTAGAGAGTCCACAGAGTTGCCAAATGGAAAACTCTTTAGAGCTCAAATGGAAGATCAATGGTCTATGATAAATTTAAGGCTAAAGGAATTTTTAATAGATCTACATTGTGAATTGATAAAGATTCAAAATTGCATGAGGTATTAACACATGTCCAAAAATGATAAATGGTTTTTTTAATAAAAAATGAGCAGTCTACATGGTAATGACACATAAGCGAGACACATCAAATTGGATATATTATGGAACCAAACACATGGAAGGTATAAATATGCAATATAAATGTAATCTATGTCACATAAGCTCATAGTTTGAATTTGCCTACTATCATTAAAGCCCTGGATAAACCCTCATAAAGCCCTAAAGCTTACGAATTGCCCTAATTTTCTCCTATATTCACTGATTCAAGTTGAGAAGAATTGAATTATCAACTCAAATAGGATAATTTAATCAGGATCATAGTATTAGCAACCCATAGTCATATTTCAAAGGAAGATATCAATCTATATCTAACAACAGATATAGAAGGTCATATGTTCAAAGACATTGAGTTTGTTGCTAATGCCTTGAACATAAAGGATAATAATTGGTCAAAATTGTTCTAGAGAATTGAGAAATAGCTAGCTATCACCAAGGGAGAAGAGAAGAATCTCTCAGCAAAGAGACTATATGGTGACATTGTAGCAATCTAGATGACTAGTCTATAATATGCATATGTGAAACCAGAGGTACTTCATTGCATTGATATTCTTCCAAAAAATTTAAAGAAGCTAAGATAAATAAGGGTATGTTAATTAATGAACACAATCACAAGAGAGTGGTTTACATATCTTCTATTTCATTTGAGTCTTATTACAAACTTCCCTAGCCTCATATTGACTTAGATTATATTAACTCATGGGCCAAGGAGCATAACTTGATGGACACCCTAGCCATGTGGTTAGAATTTGGTAATCATATCTTTTTATACCTTAAAAATAAAAACTCTATTAGTAAGTTTAAACCTAAAATTAGGATGATAATGACAATGTTGAACAAGTTGCATGGGTATCCAACCACAACATATGTAGATCGATTGTGGGTTCCCATAGTTTACTTCATTGTTGAAAAAGTGATAGTTCCTCCACTAGGTGAGATAATTAACATCTCCTTGAGTAGAAAAATATATGCAATCAGGTAGAAAAATAAGAAAGAGTTCTACATGATGTCCTACCTCCTAGATTCCCTATGTGCAATTAAAAAAATCCCAAATCAGAGGGAATGGTTTTCAAGTGGCACTCAAACCATTTCTCAGTATTATTCTAAGTTGTACATCTATAAGTATAGGGATCCCATTCAATTTATATGTGATTATGTCTACCCATCACTGAGTAAGGCCATAACTAGCATTATCACAGAGAGAGTTAGTCCTTTGATCAAGAAATCCATTGAAGCAATGCGAGATATATGTTTTTACCATGACTGCACTATCATAAGGACTAAGGGAACTTAATAGGCTCACAAAAAGTTACCAATTTGTGTATCTAATAAACTAGTAGAATAAGAGGTAGCATACCATTTGTTCCATGGTATAGATGGTGTGTGTGCAAAACTAAGAGGAAAGATATCCTACATGGTTTTCCTATGCAAATTGGTAAGACCATGTTCAAACAGTGGGATCATATTGAAGCTGCATCAAATCATAGGTTATCTTTCAACCTACAAATGGATGATTTTAGACAATGGGAATCATATGGGAAATCAAGGTTATTTTGAATGTGTCATATGAACATGAACCCAATTCATTTGATTTCATATACATTAAATCATCCTCCTAATTTGAAGTAACTAAAAGGTTAAAGGAGCACAACATAAGATGTGACTCTAGATTACAGAGAGATCAAAAGGTGGATGATATGTGGAAATTGGGCCCCAAGTAGTATCACTTGATTGATATTGATCCTCCCAGGCTTCCCTCAATAGAGACACAAGTTGAGAAAAGTCTAGATGAGAATGCTTCAAGTTCATCAATTCATGAATCTTCCAAGGTAGTAGAACATGAGTTACCATAAAAAGAGGTACATATGATAGCACTTGACCCTAATGAGTCTATTGAAGATGCATTGAAAATTCTATCCATGGATTATGATACCTAATTAGATGTGGAAGAAGTAAATGCTAAAGAAGAGGATAAGTAGAATAAAGGAAAATCATTGGAATTGATGGTAATTGAGCCTTTTAAAAGAAAAGAAAACATGGCCACTATGCTACAAGTGAATAATCCTAAAGTAACCATCACTCCTCCTTTGAGAAAAGTTAATTTGTTTAGTGAATATTTTTTTTATGGGCCACCTATCCCTGAGTGGTTCATTTATGAACCAATATTGGAAAAGCTACCCACTTATCACCCATGGGACTTAGTCAAGGATACTAATATCCTTATGAAGTAAAAACTAAAACCATGGATTGTTGCTTTACAATAAGAAGAGGTGAAGAGCTTGGATACTCCAAGCTAGTCACCAAGCCAATCACAAGTAGAGATCCCTATTCCACAAATGACTCAATCCTCAGTTAGATTTAGGTTTGATTTAGATACTACTAGCTTGCAAAGAGTGATACATAAAAGGGTCATGATAGGAGGTTACGAAGTTATGTATCAAAAAAGTAGAGCCATTAACTAGTTAGAATAAAAGACAAGGACAAAATCCTGGTGAAGATATTATTTTTGAGGAAGATGTTCTTGAATTATCTCAAGCACAGACATAATAGTTTCAATTTTTTATCAGAGAGTTAAACCAATAAAAGAAAAAATTGTAGGAGCAATCTATTTTGTCTATTCCATGAGATATGATAAATAAGTTTGAGGCAACCATGTATGATCTATTAAGCTCCTTGAAGTTAGTAAATTCCAAGCAGGATATGGTTAAAAAACATAGTACTTTGGCTTCAATCCTAGTTGGCCAATGTCAAGCTCCAAGAAACAAAGTGAAGGAGTTAATCAATGTTTTGATGGAGGACCAATTCCTAGGTTTAAAATAGTTATCTTTCCAAAATTGAATATGGATATGTCTATAATAATAGAGAATATCAAATTTTTGAAAAAATGGTCCAAGGAAATGGGATATCTTTCTAGTGATCTCAAGAAATTGTAAAATAAGATGATGCACATACTAGGGAGCCTAATCAAGGATCCAACTATGCTCAGTGCTATGGGCTTGATCACCGATGAGGATTTCAAACATAGAGATACTCAATTTATGCAAGAAGTGAAGACTTAAAGCCAAATAAAAATAGGGGTAGATAACAAAAGGATCATGCATATGATCCTATCTATAGAGGAAAAGATAGGAGATGTAAGGAGCATCAATGAAGCTATGGATAGAGATAACAATGAATTTAAAGGCCTGGGTGATCAATAAAAGTAAATTTTCATGGATCCCATAATCAACCTCAGGCTAATTAATGAGAACCATAAAAAATTAGTTAAGACCCTATAACAGAGACAAAGGACTACAACAAGTGCTTCTCAAAGTCAAATTTGTTGACTTTAGCATATTCATTTGTAACTAAAAATGTATATCATTTTGAAAAAAGAATATTAATTTTTTGGAAGTATGTACATCTTTTTAAGTGAATTTCCTATAGGTCAATCCATTTATAAAGTTTCTAGTTCTAGAAAGCTGTAAAATGGACAATTATCCATGACACTTGTATAATCATCATTTGATAAGATTGATCAACATACCTCCTTTGTATTCTATAAAATGGGTATTGTTATTTGTAAAAAGAAGGAGTTTTTGGAAAAAAAATGTGTGTAAACATTGAGAAATTAATACAATCAAATAATTATGTAAAGATTATCTAGTATTTATTTGTGTGATTATTATTATGGTTGTTTCCTCAACACACTAGTCAAATGTTCAAAATTGAATTGTTTCTATGGATTCTAGATGTGCACATATAAACATAGATTTATAGATTTGTGATTAATCTATATTGATTGAAATATCTTAGATTCATTTCATTTTCCTTTGATTTTCATGTAGATGTGCTTATGCAATTTGCTTATAGGAGTAAATCATTAAATTGAATCTGGTTTCTTTTTTACATTGTATCAACTATCCTTAGATGTCTACCTGATATATGGTAGGATTTGTGCTTTAGCTATTTCATGAAATATATTGGTTTGAGTACATGTTTGGATGAAATTTAAGAAAGATCTATCATAATGTCTAGATTGAAGATCAATAACACCTTTCTTCTCTGCCCTATCCTTCCTTTTGATCAATTCATCTTATTTTAGTTTTCATTGTAAATATACATGTTAGCTTAGATTTTAGATCTTAGGTTTTGATCATAATTCACTATACTTAGTTTATATTTCCTTCATACTTTATAAGCTATCTTTTCGACCAAGTTTGCTCCCAATAACCAGTTTTATTATCATTTTGTGAAATAGTTATATTATTATGCCATTATTCAACCAACGATATCAAGAATATCACAATAGCTACTCATGAAATGGATTATTTGAATCTTGAAATGAGAAAAGTGATTCTCAAAACTCTATAAACCATGTGATACACTTCCAAGCATCAATAGGCAAGTTTCACTAGTGCTAGAAGGAGGGCCTTAGCTAAAACTTTGTGAATTTGAAGTATCTTTGGTAATTTTAGCCAATTTTTTTCAAAAATAAGTTGATTATTTGCATATTTATGTTATTCTTAGCTCAAATTTGTAAATGTCATTGATATTCATGGTTTCAGACCAGTCTCTAGGATTATTTATATAATGATATCTATTCTTTCAAGATTAATGATAAATTATTGCAAAGGTAGTTTAAGATTTGTAAATGTACCACATTCAAGGTTAGTGATAGTAATTTTGTTGAAAAATTGATTGATTGATTATTTGAAAATTTAGGTTTATTTAAACTTAAAAGTGTAAAGATCATTCATATTCATTGGTTTAGATATATATATTTAAGCTAATTTAGTATAAGATAGTTTTTCTTTGTAAAGATTTGTGCAAAATTTGCTTAACATGTAAATTTGAACATTGTTCTTTGAAAAGATAAGGTTTACACATTTTTTTTTGAATAGGACTCAAAGTTTACAAGTTGGAACTACCAAGAATCAAGACTAGGTCATGGTCTAAATAAAAGCTACCTTTCCTTTAATTAGAAGTTCATAGAAAAGTACAAGCAGATAAAATTAAGTGAAGGGTTTTTAAATTTTAACCCACTTCACTTGTTCGTGGTGCTCCTATGTTCAATACTTATCAAGGTATGTCTTGGTTAGGTGGATATTCCATCAATGTGCCTAGTTAGGTACATGAATTACCTAGAAATTCTAAAAAATATTTACTATATTTTAGTCCTAATGGTGTAGTTACTAATGAAGAATATATCAAGAGCTTCAATGTTGCTTTAATATTTTTAAATGTTGTTCATGAAGATGTTGCATATATATTTTTTCATTCTACATTCAAAGATGTTGCATATGATTAGTTTATCAACCTTCCTAAGAATTACATTACTAGTTGGAATGATGTTAACATTATTTTCATTGATCAATTTGGAAAGATCATCAGTCCTTATATCCTTTACTAATAATTCACTACTGTGAAAAGAGATTTGAGTGAAACCATTAGAGTTCTTGATGATAGATTCAAAAAATGTTTAGAAAAACTATAGCTCCCTATAGACCTGATGAAGATTTAACTTTAGAAATTTATAAGGATACTTTAGATCCCATGAATTTTGTTTTATTTAAAATATCTATTAGAGTTATAAACACATTAGCCCTAGCTTATGCTGAGGCTATGATAATCAATTACCAAATGCAACCCTAGGGTCAACTAGCATATGTTATCCCCAACATCAATCCTAATATACCTATGCTGAATCTCATTCCTAATGATAACTAAAACATGCTTTCTTTAAATCAAATACTAGTGTTGAATCAATTACCCTTGAGTCATGCTCATCTTGGTCAAAACCTAGGATTCCTAAATAACACTGTAAATGGATTTAATCCATGAGATCAAAGAGATTTGGTGCCAACAACTAGTAATAGAACTCAATTCCACAACTTAGAGGCACCAAAAATTGAGATGACTTCTTACTCAAAATTTTTTAAAAATTGAGCACTAGTTTCCTTCAGTTGTAAAAATAAGTAGGTAATACTAGGGATAATCCTAATAAAAATTATTCCTATCAAAGGTTCAATAAACCTAATAATAAGTTTCACAACAATCACAATGAGTCATCTTCAAACAAGAACAATCCTAAAATAAACATATGTGATGTAGTTTTAACTGAATACTGTAGAGTTCATAATACTTCAAAGCATGGTGAATTAGATTGTATTCAATTTTGAAATGATTTTGAGTTATTTCAAGATTAGTTAGATAAATTTGAAGGTGGATCTAACAAATATAATATTGTAGGTACATTTAATTCTTTGGAGTCATATGAATCTATTGACAAAACTCTTATGATAGAGACATTTGATTTTCCATTCTAAGATGAGAATGAGCCTGAGGATACTCTTGCATAGATTCATGATTTTTAATAGTACCTAAATAAGGCTTATCCTCTGATAAATAGAGAGAAGAATTAACCTTTGAAAAATTCAACTTCACCAAATGAATTTGATACTCTTCCTAGTCGTACATCAAACAATAATCTAGAGCCTCCAAAGGGAAGTACTTCTAGAAATAATGTTGAATAATATAGTTCTTCTACTAGGGGTGGATATAATATAGTTGAGGATATGAAAAAGATTAAAGCTAACATCACTTTACATGAATTGACTCAAATTACTTAGCAAAGAGACTAGTTTCTTGAATCTTTATCCAATAAGCCTAGTAAGTCACAAAAGGTTGCAAATGCCAATGTAGTTATGTACAAGAAAAAAGTAGAGCTTCCGCCTTTATTACTAATAATTATATTTTTTGGTAAGAACTTAAATAATTTTTTGTTATATTTAGGTGCTTATGATAATATCATGCCACAAGGTATTTATGAAAAACTTGGTTTAACTCCAATTAAGTTTGATAGAGTAGTTACTCAATTAGACAAATTAATGGTTAAAGTAACTAAAGAATTGTTGAATGTTCATATGCATCTTGATTTTGAGCCAAGGATACAATAATTTATAGACACTTAAGTGATAGACATTCTAGATGCCTATGGGATGTTTCTAAGTAGAGATTAGACCAAGTATTTAAATGGATACATATCCATTGACTATTCCCATATGTGGATTCCATGGAAGGGATTTCTCCATCAAATCTGGATTGAAAAAGAGCCAAAGATGAAACACATGATCAGTGAATACAATGCAGTAAATGAAAGGGTCAACATGATTAATTTTGAGTTAGGATTCTACACTCTTGACACTTCTAAGGCATGTAACTCAAAATATTCTCTTGTTATGCCTCGAATGTAGAAATTATACATTAGTTATCCTAGATGTGAATATGGTTTTGGAGTAGGAATTGTTTTAATCAATCCCATTGGGAAAGAATTTAATACTTCTTATATAATTTAGTTTCTTTACACTAACAGTTTGGTAGAGTATGAAGCACTAATCTTAGGATTGTAATTTTCTATCAAACATAAGGTCAAAGATTTGCTAGTATATGGTGACTCTGAGCTAATGGTTAATCAAGTTAGAAGTAAGTACCAATTCAAATTGTCCTCTCTTAAGAAGTACAAGTTTAGAGTATGGGACTTGATAGACTACTTTGATGATTTTAACAATGTCTCAATTCCTAGAGAAAAAAACAAGCTTGCTAATGAGTTAGCCTCAACTTCAGCAAATCTTATGCCAAATCAAGACTCTAAACTAGGAAATATTAGTATTGAGTTGATTACATATCCCTTAGTCCTTGAAAATTCCAATCATTTACATGCATTTAGTGATGATCAATAGATTCTTGACTTCATGAATAACTTAGGATTATTTGAGTCTCATGTCATTGATGAGGTCAATTAAAATTCTCTTGATGAATACAAATTTGATGACAAGGTGATCCAATTGAGTGACAATAAAATTCCCAAAGGAATGATTGTATTATAAAGATTGTTTAATCAAGACAACCGAGTTGAAACTATCAAAATGCCCAAAATGAATGGGAAAGATTATAATATAGTTGACCTAGGAGCTCAAGGTCAAGTCAACAAGTAAATATTGGTATATCCTGCATAAATGCATAGTATTGAAAGGCTAAAGAGTTATTGACTAAATACAAGGATATCATATCATGGTATTATGAAGACTTAAAGATCTTTGATCCTAGAGACATTACCCATAGCATTTTATTAAAAGAAGAATGTAAACCTTTCAAACAAAATCGAAGGCTAGTCAACCATGTTTTAGAACCATTGATCTACAAAGAGTTCAAGAAGCTATTAGTTAAAAAAATAGTTTTTCCCATTAGACATTCTACCTAGGTAGCTAACTTAGCACTGCTTAGAAAGAAAAATGGATAAATTAGATTATGCACAAACTTTAAAAATTTGAATAGAGATTCTAAAAAGGATAACTATCTTTTACCCTCTATTGACCAAGTAATTCAAATTGTTAATGGTTCTACTATGATGCCTTTTATTTATGATTTTTTAGATTACAACCAAGTGCTTGTAAACAAAGAAGACATAATGAAAATTCCATTTACAACAAAGTAGGGCACTTTTTCATACATAATTATTCCTTTTAATCTAATAAATGCAAGAGTAACTTTTCAAAGAGCTATATACCATGCATTCCAAGGTCTCACAGGTAAGTGCATTATTATATATAGATGATCTAACTATGTTTTATAAAAATAGGTAAGATCACATCATGCATTTACAATAGGTATTTGAGCATTGTAAAAGGTATGGAATTTACCTCAATCATAATAAAATCATTTTTTGCATTACAAAAGGGAAATTATTAGGACATGCTATATTCAAGGATGGGATTTCTATAGATCCTGATAGAGTTAATGCCATATCCAAAATAGAACCCCCTAATAACAAAAAAGAATTAAAGTCCTTTGGTAAAATCAATTTTGTGAGAAAGTTAATTTCTCATTTTGCAAAAATTTTGAAGCCACTTAATGAAATGTTGAATAAGGATGCCAAAGTAATATAGAATGAAGAGAATGGTAAATATTTCAAGGACATCAAAGAAATAATAGTATATGCACTGGTGTTGATAAGTATTGATTTGACAAAGGATTTATATCTCTATTATTTTGCTTTTAATCATACAATAGCTATTATCTTAACTTATAAATTAAATAAGTGTGATCACCCTATTGAATTTATGAGCATTGATTTTAAGAATTTGGAGTTAAACTATTCTCTGATTGATAAAGAACCATTAAATTTTATTAAGCCTATTAATAAGTTTAGATACTATATTCTTAGGAATAAAGTGCTTACAATATTGTCTGAACCTACAACTAAACTTATGGTTTACCAATATGAATTGGGAGAAAGAAGAGGTAAATGGATGTCTATACTCAAAGAGTATGATGTTGAGATGAAAATTGCCAAGTTGGTAAGATGTCAAGGATTGATTCAAATGATTGACAATAATAATCCTAAATTAAATGTCTTATAGGTGGACCAATAATGTTTTCAACCAAATAATTGGTATGATACAATTATTCATCTTCTAATCAATGGTTCCTATCCTACAGGATTGAGTAGAGAGCAAAGAAGAACTTTGATGCTCAATACAATGAATTTTTTTATCATGGATGGGGTGATATTTAGAAATAACTATGAAGGTATATACTTAAGATGTGTCTCAAAATAAGAAGAAACTAAGATCTTGAGTAATTTTCATGAAAAACTTAGAAGTGGACACCCATATGGAAAGAAAATAACTCATAAGATCCTAAGGGTAGGTTATTATTAGCCTACCATCTTCAAGGATGCACACAAACATGTTAAAGAGTGTCATCAATGTTATATTTTCAACACTAAATAAGTAAAATCAATTATGCCATTAAGATCAGTTATGATTGATAAACCTTTTACTTAATGGGGATTGGACTTTGTAGCGGTCATTAACCATAATTATTTAGAAGGACACAAATATGTGATTCTACTATTGAGTACTACACAATACAGATAGAGGTACTAGAAATGAAAAAATGTAGGACTGAAGATGTAATCAAGTTCTTGGAAGAGAACATTTGCACAAAATTTGGGACACTAGTTTCACTAGTTTGTGATAATGGACTAGCCTTCATATCTATTGAGATGAATGAGTGGGCTTATGATAACCACATAGTTATTAATATTTCATTAAATCATTAACATTAAGGTAATGGAGCCTCAATATAAACAAATAAAAACTTGATGAAGGATATTAAAAAGTTTGTAGATGAAAAACCAAGGACATGTCATAAATTGCTTAAATAAGCTTTGTGGGTCAATAAAACTAGAGTAAATCAAGCTCTAAAAGCATCACCATTTATTTTGGTGTATGGTCAAGAACCAATATTTACAATCACTCTCAAATTGACAACCTACAATTTTATGCAAGATTATATTGATGAAGATTAAGAATTTGCAAATTCAAGGGTGTTTGACATCATTCAAATAGAGGATGCAAGGGAAGAAGCATTTGCCAACTTCAACAAAAATCAAACCATAGACAAGAGAAGGTTTGATAATATTTTAAATATTAAGGTGTTTAGGTAGGGATACCTAGTTACCTATGGGATAAATCCTCATAACCAAAAAG
This sequence comes from Torreya grandis, assembly GCA_037957365.1. Classification (NCBI taxonomy): domain Eukaryota; kingdom Viridiplantae; phylum Streptophyta; class Pinopsida; order Cupressales; family Taxaceae; genus Torreya; species Torreya grandis. Next base: position 4,217,895 of record JARHVA010000306.1, read on the forward strand.
AAAGCATAGAAAATTCACTCTTTTGTTGATTGGTCCTTATTAAATTGTTGAGACTTTAGGAGAAAACACCTTCAAACTCAAAGATTTATAGGGAGTAGAGTTCACCTTTCTAATTTATGAGCAATACCTCAGGAACTAATTCTCTATTGTACCACCCCATGTCTTCATGGAGTAATTTTTAAGATTAGTTAGAGTTAGTGTATGTAGCCTTAGATTAGTTTCTTTTCTTGTTCCTTGTTTGTAAATAGTGCTTGTAAAAATTTGTTTATTTGTTGTTTATTTTGATTATTGTTGTTTGTTTTGTTTTCTTTTGTTCTCTACTTTTAATAAGTATTTTTTAATATAGTTTCCAATTCCAATCTATTCATAATTACTCAAAGGAACTTCTCAAATCAATAATGCAAGTATGAACCTCAAAAAGTTGATTGATCATGGATTCTGGAAATCAGAGATTGATGTTATGACTTTGATAAATTGGTAAGGATTGATATCTTAGGTTAATTATTCCTTAAAATATTAAACCTTATTTTGATCTAAGTTTGGTTCTAAAAAGGGTTGCATATGTTGAGTGAAATTTTAAATCATTAGAGCAAATTCATGTTATCACTTAAATAATAATATTTCCTAGGATGAATTTTATGACCAAGGATGATTGTGTGAAAATCAAACATTTGAAAAAATCCTAAAAATTTTCTAATTCTAGTTCCCAACCTTTGTTGAAAGCTAAATATACTTGAAAAATACAAAAAAAGAGAGCTTTATGGAAAAATTGAAAGCTTTTTAAGCAAAGGTGATTCTGGTAACCTCTATTGGGGTTATGGACACCTAGATGGAAGTGGATCAAGGCCTTGAGTAGACCCTAAGGTATCTCTATCAGGGATATGGATGTCTAGCTAAAACCATAACAATTCCTAAGCCTTCCCTATTCCAAAAGCATGATTCTTAATGAACATCTTAATATGTTATAAGTCAATGATAATGAGTAGAGTCATGAAATTTGGAAGTTTTTCTCTAAATTGCATAGAAATAAGTGAATGAACTCAAGCACACACATAACATGAGTAAGTTTTGATGTTTGACCCTAAATATGCATGTGTAAAACTTGTTTTAATCATGAATTGATCTTAAACTAAGACTATCTAAGTTCTAACATATTACTATGTTTCCCTCATAATTTACCATTTGTTTAGGTCAACATACCTCCATTTTTGGAGAAATGAGGACTCTAGTTCATTTTTTTACAAATCATGTTATAAATTGAACATTCAACTTGATCAAAATTAACAATTGAATAATGATGATTAATCTAATTTAATTTAAATGTTTAAATGTTTAATTCATTTGACTTTGTCTAATATTTCCAAGGTTTGACTATTGTGTTTCCATGTTACAAGATTAATGGGGGTCCCATTTGAATGAATAGGGTTAATGGTTTCATGATTTAAATTTTACTTAACCCTTTTGACTAAATCCTAGTCTTTTAATCAATTAATTGAAACTGTGTTTGAATATCCAAAAACCCTTAGTCTAATTATGTTAGCCTAAGTTCTTTTGAATTGAATTTGAATTTAAATAGGATTCAAATTTATGCAAGAACACTTTATTATATTTTAAACTTAGTTAAAATTTTATACTAAAATTTTAATCATGTTTATTAACATGACTAAAACCTTAGTTTAAAATTTTACCTACGTTTTATTTATGTTCTTGATCCCTTTGTTTATTTTCATTTCCCACATGAATGAATTAATGCCAAGATTATAGGTGGCAAGATCTTAGGAGATCATAGGCAAGATCAATGATCCATGGGAAAAATAGGAGTCAATAAATCAAAATAAATAATTGATGGTGCATGTTGATATTATAAAATAAAATCTAATGGTGAGTGAGGGATCAAAACATCAAAGGATTCTAGAGTAAAAAACAAGAGTAAAATCTAATGGTGAGTGAGGGATCAAAACATCAAAGGATTCTAGAGTAAAAAGCAAGAGTGATAAGTGTCATGATATTGAGGGTAGATCAAAGATCCAAAGGTGAGTAGAGAATAAAATTATCAAAGACCCTATAGAGGAGGGTGAGAGTGACAAGTGTCATGATCTCATCAATTGATAAAAAAAATAAATGGTTCATGTTAGGACTTGTGAATAGGGAAAAGAAGGGATCAATAATCCAAATTCAATCATACTTCCAGAAGATTAACAATATGAATGAAGCTAGACTTTTCAAAGAGCCTGGATCGAATGTGGTAGTGACACATGTCACAAACATGATGAATTAAATGAAGATCAATTAATAGAATTTAAGCTCCTAGATGGAGATCAATAGTGAGGATCAGGTCAATAATTCAATAGGCCTAGATTAAACATAATTTGACCATGTAGTGAGAAGGCATTAAGCAATGGAGTGTTTTTTTAATGTACTCAGAGAGCCTACAGATCTTCCAATTGGCACACTCTTAAGAGCTCAAATAGAAGATCAACATCCCATGATGAAGTTAAGGTTAGATGGATTTTTAATAGATTAATGGTGTGAATTGATCGATCTTCAAGATTGCATGAGGTATTGAGACATGTCTAGAAGTGATAAATGTTCATTTTTTTAAATAAATGAGTATTGTGACATGGTAATTTCACATAAGCAAGACATGTCAAATTGGAGATCTTGTGGAACCCAGTACATGGAATGTATAAATATGAAATCCAAATGTAATATAAGTCATATAATCTCATAGTTTGAATTTGCCTACCACCATTATAGCTCTGCATAAACCCTCAAAAATCCCTAAATTATACATATTGCCCTAATTTACTCCTATATTCACTAGTTTGAGTCTAAAATAAGTGAATTATCACCTCTAATTGGATAATTTAATCAATATCATAGTAATGGTGATGCATAGACATATTTCAAAGGAAGATGTAAAGTTATATCTAACAATAGATGCATAAGGTTGTATGTTCACAGACATCGAGTTCATTACTATTGCCTTGAACACAGGGTATAATAATTGGTCAAAATTATTTTAGAGAATTGAGAATCAATCATATATCACTAGGGGAAAAGAGAATAATCTCTTATAAATGAGTCTATATGATGACATTGTAAAAATCTAGATGATTTGTCTACATTATGCAGCCATAAAACTATAGGTAATCTATTGCATTGATATGCTTGCTTTAATTTTTAAAGAAGATAAGGTAGATAAGGGCATGATAATTAATGAACACAATCATAATAAAGTGTCTTACATATTTTATATTACATTTGGGTCTTATTAAATCATGGGCCAAGGAGCAAAACTTGATGGACACCCTAGCCATGTGGTTAGAATTTTGTAACCAAGTCTTTTCAAACCTTAAAAAGAACATCCATATTAATGAATTTAGACCTATAATTAGGATGATAATGATAATGTTGAATAAATTGTGAGTGTCTCAAACCATATCATATTTATACCCATTATGGGTGACCATGGTTTACTTCATTATTGAAAAAGTGATAGTTGCCCCACTAGGTGAGATAACTAGCATATCCTTGAGTAGACAAATATATTTAATTAGGAATAAGAAGAAGAAAGACTTATAAATGAAGTCATATTTATTGGATGCCCTATGTGTAACTAAAAAAATCTCAAATAAGAGATACTGGTCTCCAAGTGGCACTCAAACCATTTCTTAGTATTATTCTAAGTTGCACATCTATAAGTATAGGGATCACATTCAATTTATATGTGATTGTGTCTACCCAACACTGAGTGAGGCCATAACTACCATTACCAGGGAGGGAGTTAATCCTTTGATCAATAAATGTATTGAAACAATGGAGGATATATGGTTGTACCCTGAATGCACTCTCATAAGGATTTAGGGAACTCAACATGCTCCTTTCAAGCTACCAATTCATGTACCTGATAAACTAGTAGAACAAGAGGTAGCACACCAATTATTCCATGGTATAGATGGTGTGTACAAAACTAATAAGAAGATTATCCTACATGGTTTTCCTATGCAAATTAGTAAGAGCATGTTGAAACAGTGGGATCATATTGAGGCTACATCAAATCATAGGTTTTCCTTCAGCCTACAAATGGACGATTTTAGACAATGGGACCCATATGGGAAGGCAAATGAGAATTTGAAACTCAAGGGTATTTTTAATTTGTCATATGAACATAAACCCAATTTATTTTATTTCATATACATTAAATTATCCTCTTACATTGAAGTAACTATAAGCTTAAAGGAACACAACATAAAATGTGACTCTAGATTAAAAATAGATAAGAATGTGGATGATAGGTGGCAATTGGGCCCCAAGTAGTACCACTTGATTGATATTGATCCTAAAAATATAACTTCAATAGAGACATAAGATGAGAAAAGGCTAGATGAGATTGCTTCAATTTCATCAACTCATGAATCTTTCAATGTAGTAGAACATGAGTTACCACAATCAGAGGTACATATGATAGCACATGACCCTAATGAGTCTATCGAGGATGCATTGAAAATGTTATTTATGGATTATGATATATAATTAGATGTGGAATACATAAATACTAAATAAGAAGATAAGAAGGATAAAGGAAAATCATTATAATTAATGGTAATTAAGCCTCATAAAAGAAAAACAAAGATGGAAAAACATGAGTTACCATAGAAAGAGGTACATATTATAGCACTTGACCCTAATGAGTCTATTGAGGATGAATTGAAAATGATATCCATGGATTATGATATAGAATTAGATGTATAAGTAGTAAAGACTAAATAATAAGATAAGTAGGATAAAGGAAAATCATTGGAATTGATGATAATTGAGCCTCCTAAAAGAAAAATAAAGATGGCCATTGTGCCAAAAAGTGAAGAATCCTAAATTAACCATAACTCCTCCCCTGAAGGAAGTTAATTTTTTAGTGAAGTAAACATTTTTTATTGGCCACCTATCCATGAGTGGTTCATTTATGAATGAAGAGTGGAAAAGCTACCCACTTATCACCCATGGGACTTAAGTCAAGGCTACTAATATCCTTGTGCAACAAAAACTAAAACCATGGATTGTTGCTTTGTAACAAGAAGAGGTGAAGATGTTGGATATTCCAAGCTAATAACCAACCCAATCACAATTAGAGATCCTTATTCCATATGTGACTCAATCCTTAGTTGGAGTTAGGTTTTATCTAGAGACTGCTATCTTACAAAGAGTGATAGAGAAAAGGGTCATGATAGGAGGTGAAGAAGTGTGTATCAAAAATTGGAGCCATTGACTAGTTTGATTCAAAATAAAGTATAAAATCTTGGTGAAGATCCTATTTTTAAGAAATATGTTCTTGAATTACCTCAAGCATAGATAGAATAGTTATAAGATACTATCAAAGGGCTAAAGAAACAAATGAATAACTTACAAGAGCAATCTAGTTTGTCTATTCCAGGAGACATGATAAATACATTTGAGGAAAATATGTATGATTTATTTATCTCCTTGAATTTAGTAAAGTCCAAGTAGGATATGGTTAACAAATAGGGTACTTTTGCTTTAAGCCAAGTTGGCCAATGATAATCTTCAAGCAACAAAGTGAAGGATTTGATCAATGTTTTGATAGAGGACCAAATTCCTAGGTTCAAAATAGTCAACACTTGAATGTGGCTATGGCTATATTGATATAAAATATCAAATATTTGATCAAATGATCCAAAGAAATGGGAGATATTTTTAGTGATCTCAAGTAATTAGAAAATATGATGATGCACATACTAGGGATCCTAATCAAAGATCCAACTATGTTCATTCCTATGGTCTTGATCACAAATGAGGATTTCAAACACAGAGATACTTAGTTCATGCAAGAAGTAAAGGATCAAAGCTAAGGAAAAATAGGGGAAGATAAGAAAAGGATCTTGTATATGATCATATCTGTAGAGGAAAAGGTAAGAGATGCAAAGAGCATCAAAGAAGCTTTGGATAAAGATGACAAGGAATTTAAAGGCCTGGATGATCAAGAAAAATAAATTTTTATGGAGCCTATAATCAACCTTAGGCTGATTGATAAGAAACATAATGAAAGAATGAAGACCTTGCAATAGGGATAAAAGACTATAACAACAAGTGCTTCTCGAAGTCAAATTTGTTGCCTTTAGCATATTATTTTTTAAACTAAACATGTAAATCATTTTTAAAATAGAATATTCTTTTTTTAAAATCATGTGATTCTTGTAAATCACATTTCTTATAGGTCAATCCATTTAGAAAGTGTCTAGTTATAGAAAATTATAAAAGGGATAACTGTCTCTGACACTTGTATAAGCATAATTTTACATGATTGACTGACATACCTCTTTAGTCTTGTATAAAATAGGTATTGTAATTTTTAAAAGGGGGTATTTTTTAGATAAAAAGCTTTGTGGAAACCTTGAACAATTAATACAAGCAAGGAATTCTACAAAAATTGTCTAGTATTTATTTATGTGATTGTTATTATGGTTGCTTCCTTAACACACTAGTCTAATATCTAGATTTGAATTATTTTTATGTATTCTAGATGTGCACATATAAATATAGATTTGTCAATTTGTGCTTAAGATGGATTTATTGAAAGATCTTAGATTCATTTCATTTTCCTTTGCTTTTCTTATAGATGTGCTTATGTAATTTGCTTATAGGAGTAAATATTTAAATTGAATCTAGATTTTTATTTGAATTGTATCAAATATCCTTAGATGTTTTCCTAATATATGTTAGGATCCATGCTTTAGCTATTTTATGTCATATATTAGTTTGAGTACATGTTTGGATGAAATTTAAGCTGTGTCATAATGTCTAGATTAAATATCAATAACAACTTTATTCTTTGACCTATCCTTCCTTTTGCTCATTTTTTTTTATCAATTAACCTTAGTTTAGTTTTGAATGTCAATATAAATGTTAGCTTAGATTTTATATCTTAAGTTTTAAACATAAATCACTATACTTAGTTTAGATTAGTTTCATACTTTAAAAGTTATCTTTTAGACCAATGCTACTTCTAAAAACTAGTTTTATTATCATTTTGTGAAATAGTTATATTTCTTTGCCATTATTCCACTAAAGACATTAGGAATATCACAACTAACTACTCATGTAATGGATTCTTTGAATCCAAAAATGAGAAGGGTGTTTCTCAACACTCTGTAAACCCTATGATACACTTTGGGGCATCAACAATTCTCTATTCACATAGTAATATGAAATGTCATTTTTGGGAATGTGAAGTGAAAAACCTTATTGGATTATTTATTGTAATGTTTATTCTCTTTTAAAATTAAATCATGAAATAGAATTTCATATGAATTATAAATATATAATTTGGCCTATCATTAATATCAAAGATTGGAAAATTAAATTGTTTATTTTCTCTCCTTTTTCATAGTCCTAATGATCTTTAAATCTTATATGAAAACTAATAATTGATATGTTATTTCATTTCATAGTATTTGATCTAATTGTGCATAGGTATCTCAACTAGTTTTGAGGTAAAATCAATAGTTTTAATCAATCATTACTATAATTGTTTATTGTTTTAATTGAACTAATAAAGTAAGGTATTTTACTATTGTTTAGATAATATAAGGATGAATTGGATATTTTTGTCAATTCTTCTAATTTTGGATGCATTATGATCTGATATTGGAAAATGTACCACTATTAAGACTATGATAGGTGACTATGGTGAAACATTTGATAGGTTGTTATTCTAATCACATAGAGTTATTATTTTTGTGTGAGAGGACATGTGAATCCATAATCAACTGCATGGAAGGTAGAAGGTTTTCTTAGGCATGTAAATGGTTCCAAAATTTATGTGTCATTAGTATCAAATCTAGTGAAAGGTATATTTATTTATTGTTAGAGGAGATGCATGGAATTTTGACTAGAAATTAAGTCTAACATGTTAAACCAATCGACCATCCATTTTTTTTGCGATTCTAATCTACCTTATTACCTACATTGGGCACCAATTTGATAACATGTTTCGTGAGTATTTTTGTATTGAATATTATATGGGTATTGTACACTTGGCACTTTTATAAAGGTACAAAATATTAAGTTTGGAGGATGTCCTTATCTATCAAATATGCCATATACATTTTATTATTCCAATATTATAATAATATAAAACAAAAGGAGGAGTGAGAGGTAATTTTAATATTTTTAGATTTAAAAAGCAAATTTCAATTTTTTTAAATGCTCTTATTCAAATTTTGAAAATCATTTAAATTTGAGAAAATTTTCATTAAATTTGCATTGAGAAAGCTACTATAAGAAAATTTAGAAAAAAACAACAAATTTTCATAAATAAAACGAGATAAGGAGAGTTACTATTTTATGCATTAATTATTATCTAAAGGCATAAATCCATAAATTAAGAAAAACTAAGTAAAATGATGTATAGGGTTTTCTTTTTAAGTTACTGCTAAAGATAAGGTGAATCATTTTTAGTACCATTTTGTATATAGAAAAGGGGACCATTTTGTAGTGATAAGGCACCACTTGGGATTAAAAAAAACTCAAAAATAAAAACATAAAAACCATGCATTTCATCAAATTAGCTAGATATAATGTTCTCAACAAGTGGAAAACTCATTCATCTTCAATGATCTATGGTTTGATATTTGTGACAAGATGAAACAACAAGGAATTTAGAAGATATTCATGCAAGAAAATAGAAAAACTAGAAAGAATTAGCCTTGATGAGGGCATCAATGAATGAGTATGTGTTTCATCATATACAGGGGTATAGTAAACCATGAGAAGTATTTCATAAACTGAAGGAGATATATGATTTCCACTCAAATTTGGAATTCATTTAGTTACAATTGATTTTTTTCATCTTAGATTTAAAAGATGGTTATGTGATGAGATTGGTTTAAAATATACATGCCATCAAATATGATTCAAAAGTAATGAGTGTCAAAATTGAAATCTAAAAGATTGTATTCATAAAATCCCTTCTTCATAGTTATTTAACCTACTTAGAGTCTTTACAAATAATCAATTAGTTGAAGACTCTCACATTTGACTAGATAGTTGGAAAGACGGTAGAAAGAAAAAAGGATTTTGGAAGAGAAATGAATCTATAATAGGTGAAAGTTTGAACTATGTCAAATCAAATTATTCCAAAACATCAAAAAAGGCCACATCTTCCAAAATTAAAGGTGATAACAAGTATAAGAATAAGTACAAGGGAAAAGGTGTAAAAAATGAAAATTAAGGTGGTTAAAAATAGAATGATAAATAAAATATGTATTTAAAATGACATGATAGAAAAGTATTTCGTTAGATTCATGAATGCATAACTCCATGGGAGAAAATTGAAGCATATAGTAAGAATAAAGATAAAAAATCAAGGAAAAAAAATGGTCAAACTCTACCCAATTCACCAGTGAATGTGTGTTTTCCAATACACATAATGAAGAAAATAGTTTCTCAGTAAGTTCTTCATGGTTTGATACTTGGTTTCTTGATATTGGTGATACTCTACATATGATTTTTTGAAGATATTTCTTTGATGATTTTAGTGAAAAAATTTGTGGAGCAATATACCTTGCAGATAGATCATATCTACAACCACAAGGAAGAGATACAATAAGACTAAAGTTTCTAAGGCTTCCATATTTCAAACACAAAAATTTACTCTACCTTCCCTAATTGAAATGAAAAGTGTTGTCTCTAGTGCTCATAAGGCAATAAGGCCATTATATTCTATTGGATATTGTTGATGTCACTATTAGGAGAAAAAATGATAATATAGTCATCTTGAGTGGATATGAGGAAGGGAAACTTTTGAAACCTAGGGGTGAGACATAAAATTAAATTAATTATTCTCATCTCATAGAATATAAAGTGCCTTAAAACATGTTGTGGCATGGTATATTTAGGCATACTCATAATATCAACATTCATGTAATTGAAAAGAATGGTGTTTTGGCATGCTTACATTGCCTGTAAAATCAAATGAAAAGTGTGAAGCCTACATCTTGGATAAACATGCAAGAAAACCATTTCTAAAGTCACATTGGAAATCTTAAAAAAATTCCAACTAGTTCACTTAGACTTGTGTTATCTTCCAATCCTCTCCATCAGTGCTCATAAGTACTTCATATTGTTCATTGGTCACTATAGTAGGATGACTTAGATATACTTTTTGAATAAAAAAATTAGAAGCCTTCGAGACTTTTAAAAAGCTTTGAAACATGATTTATTATGAATTAAAAACCTACATTGAGACACATAGGATGGACAATGGTGGTGAATTCAATTAAAATAATTTTGAATCCTATCTTGAGAAAAATGGGATCAAACACCATCTCATAGTTCCCTACATTCTATAATAAAATGGAGTCATCGAAAGGATGAAAGAACTATGATGAATATGGTTTGTGTTATATTGTACTAAAAAGGGGTAAATCTACACTTTTGGGATAAGGTAGTTAAAACAATAATATAGTTCTACAATAGATCAACATCAACAACTCCTGAATCCTAGACTTTATATGAGATGTGGTGTGGTCATCTCCCTTCAGTATGACATCTTCTGATTTTTAGATCCATTTATTATGCATTTATTCCAAAGGAGAAGATAAATAAATTAGACCACATGAATAAAAAATGCATCCACTTGGAATATATTGAATCCTCCAAGGTATACAGGTTATACAATGAGAAAGAGAAGATGTTTCTTATCAAAAGAGAAGTTGCATTTTATGAATTTACAAGGGGTAAAGAGCATATTGATCAAAAACTGAGTTGACTTGAGAAGTAAAAAAAAAATTATGTCTAAAAAGAGTGAGTTATATGTTCTAGATAATGAGTGGGGGACACACAATTGAGAATCCATTGATTTTATATTATCTCCAATACATAAGCTTGAAACTCCTTCTAAAGGAGAAAGTGAAACTTCATTGGATATTAAACAGGGGCCACCATAACAAAGGGTATAAAGTGATGGAACTTTACTCACCTAAAAAATAGAAAAATATGCGTAAATGGGATACTCAAACATTGAAATATGTGAAACTTAATGATGTTGGAAAAATACGTACAAAAAGTGTACAAGAAATTGCATCAAAATTAGACAAGTCCCTTGAATAAATTAAAAATAGAATTGAAAAACTCACCTTGAATGATTCTCCATAAGAATAAATCAATGTTGTGTCTGATTTAGAACCAACATCTTTCAAATAGGATGAGAGGCTTGAATCTTGGATAAAAGGCAAGAAATATAAGTACAATGTGTTGGTAAAAAATAGGAATTGGAAATTAGGTTATCCTCCATATGAATCCAAACCTATTTGATGCAAGATGGTCTACCATAATAGATACAAGGTTGATGGCTCACTTTACAAGCACAAATCAAGGTTTATTACAAAGGGGTATGTTCAAAAATAAGGAATTAACTATAATGAAACATTTTCACCTATAATAAAATGGATTACCATTCAAACCGTGTTGGCTTTGTCATCTCACAATGGATGGAAAGTTCACTAAATGGACATCAAAACTACATTATTTAATGGTGACCTCAAGGAAACTATGTACATGACACAATCCAAAGGTTTTATAGTAGATGAATAAGATCACAAAGTGTGCAAACTATAAAAATCATTATATGGTTTGAAACAAGCCCTTCAACCATGGTAAAAAAACTATATGAACACCTCATGAACATGAGCTTCAAACATTTTGAGTTTGAATATGCAACTATTTTTGTTAAAATAGTTGACAAAATAATTATATTTATGGTGGTGTATGTTCATGATTTGATCATCATAGGGAGAAATGAAGGGTACAATAAAAAATTCAAATGAAAGTTGATGAAAATATTTGAAGTAACTTATTTGGGTTATCTTCATTACTATTTGGGTATTAAATTAATTCAAAAATGAAAATATTTCATCACTTATCATAAGTACATTGGTGACATCAGAGCAAGTTTGGAATGAAAGTGTAATCATACTTCCCATGACCCTAATCATCCCTATGATTACACATTAGATCATGTGTAGACTACTAACCCTAGTTATCCCACTTTGTGACATTTATTGCTTGCATAGACCCCCTCATGTCATATATCTATCCCCTAGACATTGTTGATACCTTATTATACCTTTTGCTCATTGACAAGCCTTTTATACACCTCTTGGGGCCCTTTTAGAAGCCTGTTGACCACCTGGGATGGGATTTTAACCTATGCCATAGATTATGGTAGGAAACCTATAGCCTAGGCCACACATTTACTTCACCAAAGTTGTAGCATAGATAGAACACAAGAAAAAGGGCCATGTTTGGTCCCAATGGCTAGAAATAAGTAGTTTTGGCTTTTGGTGGATTAAGGTTGTCATATATGACTACTTATCATTCATTTTACCCTCACTGTCCTATTATTTTTCTCTGATCTCTTCTCTTGATCATAACTCTCTAAGCTATTTCACCTTCTTGAATCTCACTTGGTTCATTCTTAGCATACTTGAGATTTCATTATGATAGGAAATGCCCTACTAATCTATAACTTATTTTGGTGGTTCACCTTACTCTCTATAGTGCTCCTTGGGATTGTTAGTTTATCCTATCTTTATCAAACTCCATTACACCTATTCTTGTGATCTACACATTGAATTTCTCATATTTTTAAGCTTCTCCTTCACCTCTTCCATTGTTATTGGCTCTTGGTTTGGACTCAACCCACATACAACTTGGTATTCCTCTTTCATTGCTTCCTAACTTGGATTGCTTGTTGGTAGAATGTCTGTAATTTTTTTTTTATCTTGATATGAGGTTAATTTTCTATGCAAAGTGAAATTTATGTTTGTTTGCAGTAGTGTATTAGCTAGGTTTTCATTATTTTAGTAATTTAATTTGTTTAGAGTATTATCTAGGGTAATTTTTGAATATTTTAAATTTGTATGTAGTTAGGACATATTTCATTTCTTGAAAATGTCTTCCCTTACAGGATATGCTTGATTATGAAACATCTCTCATTACATAGTAGAATCCTAGTTGCTCAAAACATTCTATACATTTGCATAAACAATCTGCTCTTTGCAAAACTAGAAAGTTGAATTATTAGGAAATAATAGTGTTGAGAACAAAGAATTAGCTTAGGCTTAGATTAGGCATTCTCTTGCTCCCTTAATTAAAAACATCTTTGATTCTATAAATATATTTCATTTGGCCTAAAATGGCCTCTCTCTCTTAAGCTTATGTATCATTTGATAGTTCTCTCAATTCAACATTATCAGAATTTGTATGCAAGTAGATTTCCTATTTTAGTTAATTGATTTACTGTGGCTATACCCATTAGAGATACCTAATTTATGAGTCTTTATATATCTTGGTATAAGCTATCAAACCAGACATAGTCTATAGATAATCAATATCTGATAGTATCCCTATGCCTTTTAGCCTTCTAGGTGTCTGCTTAGTTACCATGTGTACCCCTTGCCAAACCTTAGTGGTTTTGTTTGGATTATTGGAGATACATTCTGGCACACCCAATAGGACCCCACATTTGGTCTTATTCTAGTTCTATCTTATTTATAACTATCTTAGCCACATAACCTCTATTATCCATTAGGATTTGTTTTTAGTTGTGTTTCATCTCTTGCCTTGGTTATTTTATCTTACTTTGGTTGTGTGTCCTTCTCCCTGCTAGTTCACCATTTATTTGCCTTTTCTATTATCTCTCATGTTACTCCTACTCCATTACATCCATGGCTGAGCTCTCACCCTTGGAACACCAATACCATTAGATCTAAGGTCTTGTCTCGAAGCTCACTCATGAGCAAGCTATGGCTATAATAGAATGGCATAAACACTACAGGACCTATGATATTCACTCAACCCAACATAGTGACCTTTACCATCTCATGTTCTGTAAGGAACAAGATTGACATATCTATAATCGATGGACTCAATTTACTTTTCACCAGTTTGAGATCCATTCATTTGAGGAGGATTCTCTTCAGCCTCACACCATGCTTTATTCACCAATTTTAGGTGATGATGATACCCTTTCATGACTAAGGCCCGATAAACTACATGCAATCATTAAGAAAAATATTACACCCAATCTATTTTGAGTGACTCAAATAATTCTTGTGTGAGTTCCCCACCCCTTTATTAGTAAGAAAATCTACAATGAGATCTCCCTCATGTCTATGTTGTGAGACATAAACCTTTTAGATCAATGAGGCATCCACATCATGTGGACTCTTCCCATCCTCTTAGTACCTTCTTTAGAGTCTCAAAAGAGTGTGGTAATTTCAAAACCCACTTGCATACTAAAGATCGATGGGATGATTATCTTAAACATCAACACCCTCATGTAGACCCTCACCTTGTGACACATGGTTAGCATTGTGGAAAGTCACCCTCACCATTTCCATGAGCATGACACATCATCTCATCATTCCTTTAGGGAAAAATACCTTGCCTGTGGTCGTTCCCCACCCCATGATAGGGATGATTTCCATCATGAGCATATCCCACACTAGGAGCTTCTTTGACATCATCCCTTTTACAACCAGGGTTATGATGAGTCCTACTAGAATAGGAACAATTATATCCTTCATGATCCTCTTTAGTAAGCTCATCATCAAACCATTATAAAACATGCATATTAGGATCTCTATAGGAATCATCTAGCCCATTAGGTGCATGCTATTCCCCTTCCTACTCCTATCCTTGAGCTGTCTAAGTTTAATGGGACGTGAGATGCTAGTCCCACTGAGAATATCATGGTATTTATGATGGTGTGTATGATTGAGAACATGATTAATGCATGCTGTTAATGCTCTTCACTTTTACTCTATGAGTTTAATCACTTTTTTGGTTCTATAATCTACCTTTAGATTCTCTTTCTAGATTTTAGTTCTTTCTAGATGACTTCCTTCAGTACTTCAATATCTCTAGACCATTTAACCTTGACATCTAATCACTTACCTCTATGGTTTAGGACAAGGGTGAGTAAAACTTTGTATTTGATGTAGGTGGATTTTAACCATCCATACATGTAAGACAAGGTTCTCAGATGATTAGGTTTATCATATGTTCACATGAGCATTGAGGTGAGAGGTTCACCTTTAGGTCCTCAAGCATGAACCCTACTCTTATGATGAAGATGTTAATGATTTTTTGAATATTTAATTATTCAAGATGCATGTGGGAATTTTCCTTGTGACAACCCAAAATTCATCTTCCTTATGTAATCATAACTATAACATGACTAGTGATGGTGTCACCAATTATCCTCCCAATAAGAAGGATAAACAGAAGGTTAATGTTATGAGTAAGAGGTAAATTAAAAATAAGGCCCCCAAAACAAGCACCACAAAACCATATATGATGTTCTATTATGATGCCACCAAGTTTTGTAACTACCATTGGATGAAGGACCACAATGCTGAAAATTGTGCCACCCAAAAGTCTAGTGTGAAAGCCTCACCTCCTCCTTAAAGTTATCCAATTATGGAACCCAACCAAAAAATAAATTTTCAAGGAGCCTCTACCTAACCATGATATGGAAAAGAATAAGAAAACCAAATCTAAGGCCCGTCATTTCCCTTCCTACTCTTCTACGTATTTTAACTCCTCTTCCCAGGCTAACCCAAAAGGGAAGGCCAAAAATGAGATTAACAAGGTCGTTGCTACTATCAACATAGCCTCTACTAGTTATGATTGATTTTTCAACACATGCTTGGGTTATGACACCAAACCCATTGGAGATGCTAGTGGTGTGAGGCCTCTTTCCTAGCCCATGGGTACAGGAAACCCCAAAGTCAGATTTAACTTTTGGCATAACATTATTATCTAGGATAGACAATATCCTTACTCCATCATAGCCAAGTTATAGGGCCTCTCAGCTAGGATATCCATTTGGGACCTTCTTCACCTTTGCCCTAAGCATAGGTATCTCATTTTTTATGATCTTGGTCTTTCTCACAAGGGTCCATTGTGAGATGTTGTTGAGGTTCTATTCAACTCTACCATTTATAATCACCCTCATCCTCCCACATTATTTTTCAACCCTACCTCAATTCTATATGCTTCTATTATTGTAAAGAAGGATAGTTTCTTGTTCTACATTGAGACCTCCATCAATGATTGTTGTGTTAATATATGTATCAATAATTAAGTAACCATGTTAAACATCATGCCTTTGTGTACGTTCAATGAGATTAAGATTAATTGAAAAATCTCTCTGATTCTTGCCATAAATGTGTTGGTTTTAATAATGACATAGTTGTAATGGTGGGGAAAGGGAAGATTCAGGTCAAGTTTGGTCCCAAGAATGTTAAGATCATGTTTTTTGTGTTAGATTTAGATCTCTCATAAAACATGATCCTCGACTATCCCTAGATTACCACCATGCAAGCCATCATGTTGAACACATTTCCCATGGTCTAGTTCATGCACAAAGGTGAGGTTCATAACATGGAGATTGACCTAGATCACTGGGCATTAATTTTCAAAAAGATAAATCCCTTAAGTGAGGATTTATATGTCTCCTCTTGGGGTCCTATGGAATCACACATATCCCCCACTTTTAAGTGTCAATTTCTCAAGGATGAATGTTATGATCTAATGGAGTATCAATAATTGTTCACTCCTCTAAAGTTTGACATGCAACTAATTCCGTCTCTAGCTTCATGATGCTAAGATAGCTATTCCCTTATTAGAGATTTATTTCAATACATCTCTTGAATGTTGACCTTCTCCTATCATCATGCTTCTCCCATCATAGTATCTTCTCTCTCAATGCATCTACTATAAAGGCCTCTAGAGTGGTTGAGCCCAATCTCGAGTGTTATTCCATTCATGTTATGAGATGTAACCTATTAAAGGAGAGAAAGGCATATTTAAATCTCATGAAATCTTGCTACAAGTATTGCCATCCTCTCGAATGATTAATTTTGGAGATTTCACTCTCTAATGGCCCAACCCATAGCATCCCCATAGTGCATGTCATGATAGTTGAGATTAATGATTTAGACCGATCCCTCCCTCCCACACTTGAGTGTTTCAATGAAGGAAATGGTATGGATTTTGATGGATCTATAAACATCAACTTTGGAACTTATATAAGGCCAAAGATTGTTAAGATCAGTGTTAGCCTTGTTAAAGAGGAGCATGATGTCTTGGTCACCTTTTTAAAATAATTTATGGATCTATTCACTTGTGAATATGATGACATGAAGGGTATAGACCCCAAAGTCATTTTCCATAAACTCATTATAAATGATGGAGACCATCCCATTCACCAAAATAAATTATTGATTGTGGTCAAAGTATCCTAATTAGTCAAGGCTAAAATTAAAAAGCTCATCTAATTTGGTTTCATCATCATTGTAGACTACCTATGATGTGTTTCGAACATTATACCTATTCTCAAGAAGAATGGAACTATTTACATATGCATCAAATTTTGAGACCTCAAATTGGCTTGTACAAATGATAATTTTCCCACTCCTTTTATCGACCAAATTGTGGACTCCATTGTTGGTTTTGAGATTATGTCCCTCATGGATGGATTCTTAGAGTACAATCAAATCTAGATTACACCCAAAGACCAACATAAGACTACATTCACTACCCCATGGGGTTCCTTCTATTATGTTGATATTCCTTTTGGTCTGAAGAATGTTGGGGCCATGTATCAACATTCCATGATGCACATTTTTCATGACCTCATCACTAAGATTGTGGAATGCTATGTTGATGGCCTCCTTAATAAATATTACAATTGATATGAGTATATGGGAGACCTCAAGATTATATTTGATAATCTCAAAGAGTATCACATAATTCTCAACCCAAAAAAGTGTATTTTTATCATCTCAACTAAAAATATTATTTGCTTCCTCATCTGATAAAAAGGCATCAAAGTGGATCCTGACAAGATAAAATCGATCCTAGAGATGCCTCTAATATGTAATCTTGTGTAGCTATAGTCCTTCCTTAGAAGACTCAACTTTCTTAAACATTTCCTCAAGGAGTATGCACATAAATCCATACCCCTTACATGTATATTATGTAATAACACCTCATTATTATGGTCACCTAAAGTCCAAGTGGATTTTGAGGAATTGAAGGGCATGCTTCACAACCCTCCCATCTTGATGAAATCCATCAAGGGTTGTGAGTTCATATTGTACACTTCTATCAATGATATTTCCATTGGGGGCATGTCATGATAAAAAGATGATACTAGTAGACAGAGATTAATATACTACATCTCTCACATATTAGTTGGCCTTGAGTTCAATTACTTTATTGTTGAGAGGCAATGCTTCTCCCTCATATTTGCCATGAAGAAGTTATGACATTACATGTTGGGTCAAACCACTAATGTGATTGTCAAATCTAATCCAATCCACTATTTTCTTGATAAGATGCATCTTACCAAACAAAATATGAGCTGGATCATGCTTATTCAAGAGTTTGACCTCTGTATTGTTAACCAAAATTCTATCAAGGGTTTAGTTGTAGCTACTAACTAAATTTGACTTTGTAGTCAAGTTAGGGCACCTATAGGTAAAAAATTGAGATTTTGGGTCTATAGGGGATTAAAATGGATATTATAAAGTGTTTCAAGGGTCAATTAATGTGATTTCATGCTATACTACCTTTGCTTATTAGTCCCCTAGGTCTATTTATCATTTTTGGGTCATTTAAAGGTTATTTTAAGTGTATTTAATGATTTGTATGGATTTTTGGGAAGTTTTAAAGTTTCAAAAGGTCATATAATGAGACATGTGTCCTAAGGAGTATGTATTATATGTACCTAACTAAATTTTTTTAGGTTGATCAAGAAAGAGCAATTTTCCTTCAAAAATAGGAGCTTTTGGGCACTTGTATAGACTTACTAAGCCCATCATTGGAAAAAAACGTGAGAAGAGAAAATATTCACCTCAAAACATCCATTTAAACATTTAAAATTAAATAATAATTCAAAAAATTACATTTGCAACTCATTTTCCTCTTGGCATGCAAATAGAGGTCATGTTGAAATGCTCACCATGGGTCATACAGGTGGAATAAGGAAGAATGGTATTGGGTGTGGATAATAATATTTATCCACTAAAATTTCATGGTAATAAGTCTCAGATTGGTGCATTATAATTTATGAAAGATTATTAACAATCTAGGCAGCTTTTTAGGAAATTACATAAAAGTGTGGTCTCCTTTTGAGGCTATTTTAGTTTTTATAAATTTTTATTGATGTGTTGGTGTGTTAAATGTGTCTCTACATGATATTAAATAAATTTACATAATTATTTTTTCTTGAATAATTCAATTGTTGAGAGAGTCTCTTATAGTGCTTGCTTCTTATAGTTTGCAAAGTTGAGTGTAGGTACTAAGCTTTTCAACAAACAAGGAGCTCTATAGAGGTTTTAATGTGTTTGTATCCATGTTTAAAAAGTGTTTCATTAAATTATATTTTGAAATATTAGTCAATTACTTCAAACCAAGTTTCCTTTTTCCTTGTTTACTACATTGTTAGCGAAGTATACATACAGTCAGCTTCTATAGGGGCATTAAGAGGTTGTACGGATGAGAAAGAGTTAGGAGTGCATGTTGGAATCCAATTTAGACCTTAAAATTCCCCAAGATTCATAATTATCATTATATGAAGGCCTAGGATGGTATATAAGCATTTATCATTTCAAGGAGAAGTCATTCCATTTTTGGGCTCTCAGTCCCCAAGTGTTCAAAATAGTGGTCCTGAGGTTTTTTGTAGATTAATGTTCATCATGGTGGAGTAGATTTTTTAAATTTTTATTATTGTGGCCTTGTGCCCCTATGCACATAGTATAACCATGTCAAATTTGGGAGCTAGAGGGTAAGTGGAAAGGGTACTTTGAATTCCTTCAAGATGGCAAGAAACCTACTGAAAGCTATTAGTAACATCTACAAGATTCTCAAGAGGTGTGCACTCTACAAGTCAACTGATAAGACCTAGACCTTATATAGAAAGAGGAAATAGATAAAAATTTCATAAAAGGTATATTCAAGACAAATTTGACATGAAAGAGAGCATAACTGATGGGAATGACCTACTGAGCCTATACCCTATCCATATAATAGGGGAAACTTTCACATACAGTTAGTTGCTAAGCATTAGGTCACCCTTTTCAAGCTTATAATTGTTTGGGGGTTTTTAATATCATTAACACTACTCATTTGAAAATTTGTGATTTTTTAAAAAAGATAACTTTCAATGAGAAGTCAAATTTCTATATAGTCACCTAAAGTCCTATACGGATAGAGGTATGAATCTCAAAGATGTCTAAAAAATAAATCAAAGAAGCAATTTATTTTGACTATTCACGATGTTTCAAAGACTAAGGATTGTTTTAAGACTTGTATAAAGACCTATTAAAGGTTTTGGTGACCAATCCACTCTAAACAAACTTGAAACAACCTATAGGCCTATACATAACACCCTATAACCAACTTATTTAGAAGTTGATCTCAACTAGTAATAGGTAGGTTTTGAAGCTCATAAAACATGTAATGTGATGTATTTATATGAGACACAGAAAAGGGTTTTAATACCCATTTTTAGGCTTGAAAATACATCTGGAAAACCTATAGTCAAGTAAAATTAACATCTACAGGTAGAGAAGGATTGGTAATGACTGTGACAGTCATGAAGTGAGATGAGAAACATATGATGGAAATTTGAACTTGTAAATGGTGAGAAGTATGTTTCATGTTTAAAATTAACCTAATGTATTTTTATAATAATCCAATGCCCAATATCTCATATATAATGGAATGATAGTTCGTACATGGACTTGAAACTAATCTACAGGCTTGTAGGTCTACCTCTATCAAAATGAGTAATTTTTTAGGTCAATTATACAAAGTGGAAGTGGTGAAGTGTCCTGATGATATATAAGTACATATATATCATAGATAAAACATATAAAGATATTATATTACCTTTAGGCAAACTATCTAGGCTAACAACTCCATCAAATACCCTACACCCTACATATAATGTGATTGTGAAAACCTAGTCTTGGGTTTTGAATATTTTGGAGGCTCTATCCTTAGAATTTTGAACTAAAATTTGGTAAGGAGAATAAATATGACCTGGGTAACATTTTCATATGTTTTTTTTATACAAGGAAGTAAGGCACATATCCTATGTTTGGTCTCAAAGGAGGGTTACTTTTGTACTGCACAAGGGGATAGTTTTGAGGAAAATAGACCAAAGTATGAACTAAAACATATAAGAACCCCCAAAAATATTGGAATAGTTTTTAAAAACCAAAATAAACATGATAAGACCTTCATAAGATATTTTAAATCAAGTGAAGTGACTTGGATAAGAAGGTTTGCAGGCAGGGCAGTAAGCCAATAGGTAAATCTAGCTCCAAGTGGAAGGCCACTTCAAAGTCTAACCTTAAAAAGCATCAAAATTATTTGTTTTATGAGTGGATAAGTATATTAGAGGTTTAAAAATGAATTTTATGAAGGTATTCCAAAAAATTAGGTCTTTTAAACCTAAAATTATAGATAGACCTATTGACAAGGTCTAGACCCAGCCTTAAAGTAGGTGACATTCTCACTCTTGGTTAGTGAAGAACCATTAAAATGATTGAATCATGTTTTTAGGATGCATAAAGAGCTGTATAAACTTTTGGTTTTTAAAGAAACTCATCAAGAAGCCATTTTTGGCTGGGAATGAACCAAACCCCTCACAGAATGTAGGAAATGGCTCAAATGGCCAAGATGAAATGTTCATAACTTCCATGAACTGATTCATGGGACCTAGATGAATTTAGGAGAGTTATATAGGGTATTTGATGAGACTTTAGTGGAATTTTTATGGAGACCTAATGTAAAATGGCTATGAACAAAGGTTAAGAGTCCATGTCATTCAAAACCCTTGTAAAACCCCCATAAGGACTTGATTGGAGAGAGAGAATTTTGAGAATCTAAATGATAGGGAATGGCCATGAAACCACCTATAAGTTGTAGAGGAATATTATAGGATTCCACACATGTGCTTTAATTGTATAGAATTCTATGGAATAGGGGAAAACTTAGCTTGTTTTGGCCATTTTGAGTGGTGGGAGAGCTATATAAGGAATTATGAGATGAAATAAGTTTTGGAGGAAAAATATACACTTTTGATAACTCAAAAAATTCATATAATCTTTTTAATGAGAATATAAGTGTACTAACCACACTCTCACTTTCATATAGTCTAGTGAGCTAGAATAGTGAACAGTTGGGAAAGTGGTGAAAAGAAAGTAGGGGGACCTTTTAAAGGTTTTTTTATTATAACTAGTGGTATGGGAGCTCTTGAAAAGTTTCATACCATATTTTTTATGGATCAGTTGTGAAAATTGAGGAGTTTGGAATGCCAAGTGGAGAAGTTGCTTAGACAAGAGTCTTTTTAAAATTTCTAGTGATGATTTTGCATGCCCACAAGAATAGGGATGGTCAGGCATCAATAAAATGAATATGGGCACTTGTTTGTAACCCTTATTTCTTAGAAAAATCATCATACCTAACCATTTGTAGTGATAAAGGTAGTTTTGGAAGGCAACTCATGTGGGCAATTTCTTATGCCAAAATGGTAGTTTTTTGCCACTTTTCACTATCTTTCTGACTTGTTTTGGACAAGTATATAGTATGAATTGGCATAGTTTAACCTAACTCTCTTCCACATTAGATTTTAACTAAAATTCTCAGCTTGACACGTTTCCAAATGACCCTCAGAATTCTCTCTCTCTCTCTCTCTCTCTCTCTCTCTCTCTAAAACTCTATAAAATTTGGCCATTTTGGCATTGTATGACATCTCTCTACCTAGGTATGGAAAATCCCTACCATAATTGTACATTGAAGCAATAAAGACAAGTGTTTTACCTCATTAAAACATTTCACTAAGTGTATATGCTTGGTTTTAGTCTAATTTAAGTGTAATTTCCTTTACCTTCACATGTTTATTACATTAGTACCTAGTGTATTGTGTTTTCCTTCTTGCAGGTCAACAAGAAGTGTCTAAAAGTAATACAGGTGTAAGTGAGTAGGATTATTAATAGAGTGTATTATAATGCTCATTATTTAGTTCTTCCTACCCTATGTCATCTACGAGACCCAATGTTGAAACACTAATGTGAGAGGGGAGATTGATAATGAATGAAGTGTATGTGCTATTTGTCATTAGTTTCTAGTGTATGTCAAAGGTAAGAGTAGAGAAAAATATTTTGGTGCATCATCTCCAGTATAATAGGTTTATTATCAGTTCTTCTAGCCCTTTTCATCCCTCTTAAGTTTTTAGTAGTAGGAACATGAGCTTCAATGATGCATCAAGGGGGGCTATCCCCTAATGTAGAGGTTCATCTCACAGGTTTTCTCACCCAAAAAAGTGAGATTTACCCATTTTTCCACTTGGATTAGAGGCATAGAAAAACTCTTCTCATAGGGTGAATCCAAGTGAAAATAGTTTCCAAACAACTCACTAAATGCCTATTACCCAACCCTAGTGAGGAATTGGTTGATGATGCATTCCCTGATGAGATGGTTCACTCGATTAACCATATTGAGGTCTCTGAGTGTGATTGGTATTAATACAGTATACATTACATTGATACCAAATCGTATCCCATTGATTTCCCTTAAAAGAACACTATCAGATCTATAAGCTCATCACCCAATACATTATCATAAGTGTTGTCTTGTTCAATAGAGATCTATATGACATGTTAATATAGTGCCTAGACCCTCAGAACACCTATTTTATGTTATATGTGTCTCATGGGAGTTTCTATGGTAGCCACCTGGGATAACAAGCCACCACTCAATGTATTATCAAAATGGATTACTGTTAGCCCACTCTTATTAAGGATGTCATATAATACACCAAGTTGTGCAAGATGTACCAATTCATAGAGGATGCTATTAATAGCCATACAAGTCTCTTAAGTTATATCTCAGACCCTTAGACTTTCTTGGTTTAGGATCTCAACTTCACTAGTGAGTTAAAACCCACAACTTCTAATGACCACCATTGGTTCATCACTGCTATCAATTATTTCATATATTGGGTTGATGCCATGCTCATTAGTAGCATATATGGGAAGAATATCGCTAATTTTGTCTTGAACCAACTCATTTGTAGGTTTGTGGTCCCCGATATGATCATGGATGATAATGGCTTGGGCGTCAAATACCCTGAGATGCGCGAGTTCAATGACACTTAAACTTCAAGCTCAATTTATCCTCTACCCACTACTACCAGGGAAATGTGTAAGCTAAATCTTTAAACAAGACTCTAAAGAAGATAATTCTTTGTAGTGTTTCCCAATCCAAGTGTGACTAGCACCTCATGCTCTATCCTTCCCTCTAAGCCTACCAGACTAATTTTTTGATGACCATATGAGCAACCCTATATGTGCTCATATATGGCTCTAATGTCATTCTCCCTCTATAAGTCTTAATCCTTTTCCTATATGCTAAGATGTTTGGATCATTATCTAATGAATAAGAATGGGTCACTCACCTTACTGAGCTTAAACAATTAGATGAACACCACATTAAAGCTATCGAGCACAACCATGCTTACCAACATGATCAACACCACTAATTAGAGAAATTAGTGCATTCACAAGTAGGTGATATAGTTATAATATTTGATAAGGAGTACCAAAACAAGGGAAAAATCACTCATAAGTGGTTTGGCCCCTTTCTTGATACTAACCTCATTAAAAAAAGGGGCCTATCATCTCTTAACTCTTGAAGATGAGTTATTATATCACCTAATCAATGGGTTCTGGCTTAAGATGTTTCATGTCTAAGACCTACATGGCTCTCATAAAAAGCCACATATGCTGGTAGGGCAAACCTTTACCCTCTTCTTATACCACTAACCTTCATGTCACTTATATATGTGTGTGCACATGGGTTATTTATTAATAGTTCCTACTATCTAATCACATGTATCTAGTAGTCTATCTCATATGAATCACACCTATCACACAAAAAACCATATAAACATGTGATAACAATGATAAAAGATATATATATATATATATATATCACAAAAAATATATACATTATTTTTTAGGTACATCACCTAGCTTTCTCTAAACTTGGGTTCGCAATCCAAAAATTACCACATGTGTGGTTACATATATGATGCATTATAGTTAGCCTATGACTAGGCTCTATCTATAGTATTCCTACTCTAGGTGGAAATATTGATCTTTTCTTCTTGACCAATCTAACTATAATATCCTCTAGGGTAGCCAGTTTGTTTTCCCTCTCTCTAGGTGCCTCCATTCCTTTGGCTTGCTCTTGAGGTATCTTAGTTTGAAGCCAATTGATCTCAACCTTTACTTGAGCAAAATATGCCTAGGCCTATGCCATGGATATCACATGTGATGTTGTGGATACCCTGTACCATGATAACTCTACCTCTATCCATGGTATTTGGTGTCACGTTCTCACCATATAGAGTTATGATCGTGCACCTACCCACCAATAGTGAGCATGTGGAACTGCCCCCATTATTAGGTGTGTCACTCTCTCCATGAGAGGTGCTACTTCCACAACAAGGAATAATTACCTTATTAATAAGTCTACTTGGGACCTAGTCTAGCTGGGATGGTCTCTTGTGCACACACATAAAGCAAATATGTTAGTCACATATCATCTCTCACTAAAGGAAGAGTACTAAAGATGAGTGATATCTAAAAAATACACTTTTATTACTTGGTCATGATGATGGTATTTATATACCTCTAACTAGTCATATTACTCCTAATGGAGGTGTCCCTCATCATGGCTACCTCTCTTCATCACTAGTTCCCTTGCTTTATCTCAACTGCACTACATACTTAGCTCCAGTTGGCCTAGGCTATTCTCATATCTCTTGTGCCACCAAAACCTATCTCCCTAAATGTTGATATGGCCCTTGTGGACCTTAGAAATCCTTTTGGCCCACATAGATCTCCACTCTAGTGTCCTTTGACCACACCATAGATCTATATATATTTCATATGTAACTATCCACTACATCATGATCTAAGGTGGTTCATATAGGAGTAGTCATATTTTCAAACCATATAGCCCATGAAGCACCCTCTTCTAGCACAAGGTATGCCTCACTACCCCATGGTGTGCTTGAATAGGTCAATGGGAGTCTCTCATAAGTGTAGAATAAAAGTAATCTAGGCTATGCCAATCCCCATACCCTTATACACTGAATGTGATCTAGTTACTAGTATAGTCCTCCTAGGATATACTATCCCCATGTGTACCTCTATGCTCCCTATACTCTCTAAATAGATTTTGTCTAGGATAGTAATATCCTCCTTATGCTCTAGCTGACATAGAGCCTCCTGGCCATGGTAATTTATATCATCATCTATAACTATAGAACCCCTACTGATCATTGTGTGATCTATACCTTGTGGCTATTCTACTCTCATTGGGGTCCCACTAGGTAGACCTCTATTGTGGATGTGTCCTACACCTATGGAAAATCTATCTCCCTCCTTGTAGGCTCTACCTCATAGATTTGATAGATGTCCTCAATGATCAATATGGCATCTACCTCAGGTCCTAACTCAAACATGTGCATCTTTGGCACCCATATGGTCACCAATGCATTCCTTAGATCCCTAGAGTAACATAATGATGATACATACACCATTATTCATAGTCCTACACTCCATATGTGATCCTAATCCTTTGCAAGTAGAGAGTTAACCTCCTTGACTAACTATGGTTGTACTCTTCCATGGTTTTTCACCTCACAAGGTCTCTCTCTGTATGTTGGTCACTCACTTGAATCTGACAACTCTCCCTCTTTTGGTCTACCAACTCCTCCATGCATTCGAAAAACCTAGAAATAGGTAAATAGATCAATTATGCTAGTTAGGGAATGGATAAATAATGTTAAAAAAAAAGTTTTTACATTATTTATCTTCTTCCCCCCTCTTCAATCTCTTCTAACCTACTCTAGGCTCTCTTAGGCTCCCTAGAGCTAGTTTTGGGCTCATTCTAGCCCAGGCCATGGACTTTTGGGCAAAGATGTGGTCTAGGAGTAGGCCAAGCCACAATCCCCACATCTTAGTAGTGGGCTAAGCTACGTCCCCCATAACCTAGTAGTGGCCTAGCTTGTTGGTTTACCTAGCCAAGCCATGACTTGGGTCATGTCATTTTGGGAATCCCAGTGGCTTCCCAAAACTCCCTCCCTGGCCCTCCATTTGGCCTCCCACTTGGTTTAGAGAGTTTTTATCTACCTCAAATCATTTTTAATATTTTTTCAACCTCATTCATCCACTTAATCATTTGAATTCTATCAAAATTCACCTTGGGCCTCCCAAACCCTAAAACTAGAGAAATTCAATGAAGTTTTGATCAAGAGACTTACCTAGACCATCATGTGCACCTGTGGTGTACTCCCCACATCCTTGTATGCTCTATTTTGGATTTGGTATTTTGTTTTCTCTCCTCAAGGTCTCTAAGAGTAAAAATGAGTGTGAAAATGACTCCTTTACACCATTTTTTCTCTTTTTGACTCTTTTTTAGCTTTTTATGGACCCCTTTTTAGGTTTTTCACCCTGCATTGCATCATAGCCCATAAAACCTCTATATTAAAGGTTTAGGATTATTTTGATGATAATGATAGTCTCTATTTTTTAATTATAGACCTTATTGTGCCTATTCTTACCCCTTTGTGGTCCCTAAGACCCCTTTTGAGTCCCCATTAACCTCTCAGGCTAGTGCTCCATCTCATGGGCAGTTAGGGATAAAATTTGCTTATTGCGCCTTATTTTTGTTAATAATTTATTGATAACTCTATAGTTAATCCATTATAACTCCCATTTCTCTCTTTATCCATGGTTCTTGTAGGTAGCGTTGATTACTAATTATAATGGTTTAAGACTTGATCTAGTCTATGCTGACCAATCTTCATCTTTTGTGAACTTTATATCACCTTCCTTTGTCCCCTCTTTATACAAGTAACATTGGTCAATTGTTTTGATTGTAACTTGGTTCCATTGTTTGAATTCCTTGTGTAACTCACTTACCCTACCTTGCCTTGAGGTAGTCCTTCTACAACATCTAATCCTATGTCTTCAACCTCAATCATGGTACACCACTTAGTGGTGATTCACATAGATGGTGGTATTTAGGGTAACCCAAGACCTACCACTGTATCTTGGGTCATTTATGATTCATGGAGTCATGAGCTTATTATATCTAGTTTCTTCCTTGTCAACATGATGAATAATGCTACCAAGTATCATGCAATCATTGGTGCTTTAACTTATATTCATTGGTTAGGTACATGCTATGTAAAGTTGTTCTATGACTCACTCTTAGCTATGTCTCAACTAACCAATGCTTGGTCTATTCTTAGCTCTGAGGTGCTCTCCCTCTTTAAGGTCATGCATGATTTTATCTCATCCTTTATGGACATCCAGGTCATCCATATCCATTACAGGGAGAATACTAAGGCTGATGCTCTAGTGAATGTCATTCTAGATTATATGATTTGATTTTATATCACTTATGTCCCTTCTTTGCAAGAGATGGACCTGGAGTTAGATTTGGATTTGGATTATCAGCATTTACACTCTTACCCATGGATCACACCATTTAATTCTTTGACTATCATCCTTATCTGGTAAGTATAGGTAATGTTCACTTTTATCATTTTAGTTCTTGGTTTCCTTTGATTTTGTGTGGCTTCTAAGTACTGCACAACACTCCTTATTCATTCAAACATAGAATTATTGTACCTTAGAGGCATATTTAATAATAATTACTATGATCTTAATCCTCCCTATGATTACACATCTGCTCATGTATAGACTACCAATAATGGTTATCCAAATTCAAGTCATTTTATGCTTATACATACCATCTCACATAATAAATTTATCCCCCAGACAATCATGACACCTTACTAGCCCTTTCACTCACTAAAAAGAATTTTAAATGTATATTTGGGCCCATTTAGAAGTCTATTGCCCACTTGAGATGGGATTTTAACCTAGGCCATGGCTTATGGGGTAATCCCATAGCCTAGGCCATAGGCTAGGAAACACGCAAGAAAAAGGGCCTTATTTGGTCCCAATGTCTAGAAACATGTAGTTTTTTCGCTTTTGATAGATTGGGGTTTCCATATATGAATAATTATCACTCAATTTTCCCTCTCTCTCCTACTATTTTTCTTTTATATCTTCTCTTGATCATCACTCTCTTATCTCATATGAATTCTTCAATCTCACTTAGTTAATTTTTGACATACATGAGCTTCTGTTGTGACAAGTGATGCCCTACTACTCTAAAACATATTTTGGTGGTACACCTTGCTCTCTAAAATTATCTTGAGGATTTTTTATTACTCCTAACACCCTCAAGATCCATTTCACCTATTCTTGTGCTCTACACATTGGCTTTCTCATAGTTTTTAGATTCTCCTTCACCTTCCCCATTGTTAATGGCTCTTGGTTTATACTAAGCCCATATACAACTTGGTGTTCCTCCTTCATTTCTTCCTATCTTGGATTATTTTTTGGTAGAATGTATAAAAAATATTTTTGATATTTATATGTGGTCACTTTGATATTAAAAGTGAAATTATCATTTGTTTGCAGTAGTGTAATATCTAGGTTTTCATTGTTTTAATAATTTAGTTTATTTAGAGCATTATCTATGGTAGTTTCTAAAGATTTTGCGTTTATATGTACTTATAATATATTTAATTTCTTGAAAATGTATTCCTTTACATGATATGGTTGCTTATGAAACATCTCTCATTGCATATTATAATTCTAGTTGTTTAAAACATTTGATACATTTTCATAAACAATCTCCTCTTTGCTAAAATAGAAATTTGCATTATTAGGAAATAATAGTGTCGAGAACAAAGAATTAGTGTAGGCTTACAATAAGAATTATCTTACACTCTTTCTTGAAAACATATTTGATTCTTGAAATATCCTTAATTTGCCCTGAAAGTGGCTCTCTTTCTTAAGCTTATGCATCATTTTATAGTTTTATCAATTTAGCATTATCATAATTTGTATGCAAGTAGATTTACTATTTTAACTACTCACTTTATTATGGTTATAACCATTAGAGATTCATGAATCCTTTGTGTGCTTGATCATAATAGACCTAACCTAGTTTATGAGTCTTTCTATAGCTTGGTGTAAGCTGAAAAACTAGATAGCCTCTATAGATAATCAATAGCCCATAGTGTCCCTAAGCCTTTTAGCCTTCGAGGTGTCTGCTTAAGTACCATGTCTACCCACTACCAAACCCTAGTGGTTCCATTTGTATTTTTGGAGCTATAAAAATATTTTAAGCCTCTCAACATGCCCATGGAACAAAATCTCGAATTGACATATAAATATTAAATAGATTTGGTTGATGCCACTAAATATATACAACTTTGTAGAAGTCTAATTTATGAGACCATAACTAGATTACATGTATCATTTACAGTTTGTGTCCTCTCAATATTCATACAAAAACCTAGGGATATTCATTAGGTAAAAATAAAATGTGTCCTCCTCAGATATCTCAAAAGAATACAAAATTTTGGGCTTAAATACTCTAGGGAAGGAAACTTCAAACTAGTTGGGTGTTTATATTATGAGTATGCTAGTAATCATGAAGATGGAAAATCCACCTTGAGTTTTTGATGAATTTTAGAACAATAGTTGTTATTTGGAAATATAAGAAGTAATTAGTGTGGACAATTTCTTCTATAGAATTAGAATATATGGCCACTTTAAAGGGAACTATAGAGATATTGTGGCTAAAAAGGGTTCTTTCAAATGTGTAGGATAAATTGGTTTCACCAACACCTCTCATGGTTGACAACACCTTTGAAATATAGATGATAAAAACTCTAGTCTTTCATGACCAAACCAAGAATATCAATACCAAATTTATTATGATTCAATGCTATGAGAAAGATGGAAGTGTCAAGTTGAAAAATTTATTGACATCAGAGCAACTAGAGGACATCTTGAAAAAATTTCTTGGGTGAGAAAATTTTGAATAGTTTAGAGGAATTCTTGGTCTAACAAAGACCCTTACAGATTAAAGGGGGATGTAACAATGTTTCATATATTTGTTATTAATCTTGAGTGTCTATATTAGGTGTCTAGTTTTTGTCTTATTCAATAAGTTATCCATTCCCATAGGAATAGGAAAGTTCAGTTATGGGAATGTGAAGTGAACAACATTCTTGGATTATTTATTTTAATTTTATCTCTTTTCAAATTGAATAATGAAATATAATTACATCTTTATTTAGAATATATTTTCCAGCTTATCACCCTTATCTTCTACAAACTTTGTGTGATTTATTATATTAAGTCACATTATTTTATCCACATTATTTACACACGTACTAATTAACTAATAATGTAATTTGGAGCACTAAAATCACATGAGAGGATTAAATACTAACATTTAACAAGATAATGTCATAACCTCTATTATAGAGATTGTTTCCACAAAGGTGAAGTGGAAAGTGTGTTGGATGAGGGATGTGTTTTGTGTGTGTGAAGGATTTGGAGGGATGGAATTATTTTTTGGATATGTGTAGGTGTTATGATGTGTTGATTTATTGGTACAAACAATCTCACATTACTTGAAATTAAGAGTAGATACAATTTGAATGATTTGGATATCTTATTTTATACTGATGGTGTCTACAACATGTAACATGGATTTTTTATATGACTATGATAATGTAGGAGGGGATTTTATTTATTTATTTGGATGATTTTTATTTTTATATTTATTTGATAGTGTCTCAAATATATTCTTCACTAAGAAACTTTTATTTTTTATTTTCTCAATTTTGATTTTGATTTGGATTGTCCCATAGTGCCTCCAAAAGGTTTTCACTAAGGGATGTTGATTTTAGATTTGGATTTTTTGAATTTTAATTATTATTTTGATTATATAATAATGCCTTAAATGGGTTTTCACTTTGGGGTGATGATTTAATATTTTTATTCTTTGGATTGTAGTATTAATTTTTATTGAGGAACACCTGGTTTTACCCTAAATATGTTGATGTTGCTTTATAATAATTTGAGATAGATGCTAGACATGAATTCAAATATTATTTGATTGTCATATAAGAAAGCTAATGATAGGTAATATTTTTCATCCGAATAAATGGGTTTGGAAGATTGAAAGTCAAGATGTGAGGAAGAATTAGTGGTCTTAATGAAAGGGTTGGTGGCAACGTAATCCTCATAAGGAATACAAATGAATCTCATTTTAATTATGGATCAAGCTTACTTATAAACAATGAAAGTAATACTAATATATTTACATTAATTTTAAAATGACATGTGTTGATATCATGGGACCCTATATGTACATAAATATGAACATGTTTTATTATTCCTTGATTATGGAATCCAAGGCCTTCCCCTTGGTAGTTCATGTTTTTGAGAATTCTACTTTCTATAGTATAGTTATTATTTTGGAAGTAGGATATTAAGATGTTGGTGTATAATTAAGGATTATCAGAGCCATGGATGTGTTCATTTGTGAAAAGTATGTATTTTATAAATGATGCAATAATAGGCTGATAAGATGTTTTTACATATTTGTTTTTGTATGATGGGCCTACTAGTAATTTCTGGAAAACTAGGGAGGTTAGATGCATGGAAAGTGATCTATATTTTATTGTCTAAAATTACCTCTGTCACTTAATTTGTATTTTTTTGAGTGATTGGGTATGTGTGGTATTAGGCTAGGTGATTAGCCCATAGATGGTAGGTTGTGTTGTTTGGAGAAATATTAGTCAAATATAACCTCTTGGTAAAAAATGGTCTCTTGGGTGAAGATAGGCTCTTCGTAAAAAATGTTCTCTTAGTCAAACATAAGATATTAAATGAGGGGATCATCAAACATGGGTGGATAATAAAATGTAGGCCATCTAAAATGGTTGATAGGCCATGATGACCAAAGATGAGTTGGTTGAAATCAGTGCTTTAAAGAGAGGCTTTTTGATTATTGGTAGAAGGTAATGAATATGATTTAGAAGTGGAGGACCTTGATTGAATTCAGGAAATAAATTTTAGCACATATAAAAACTACGATTCTAAAATATGAATATAGTTAGATGTACTTTAATATCCCCTTTGTCAATTAAATATTTGATATAATTATCAAATATTAATCATATACTAATATAATACCCTCAATAATATGATACATTCATTATTCACCCTTTTAATACCAAGTTAGAATTGGTTGGATCTTATCAAAGGGATTGGTGTGTATAAAGACTATCACATTTTCAACAAGTAATTGATAAAATATCATAACCAAGAATACTTAAGAGGAGTATATTGTTTTTATGTGGATGGATTTTATGCTTGGATATACTATGTTACTTATTTTGGTGAGGCAAGGACATAGTTGGGTTGTTGGATTTGTTTTGTCTTAGGGTCAATTTTTATGGTGATGACTCAATGACTAGATTGGTAGAATATTTAGGATTATTAGATTATGGATTGGATAGGTCATTGGATTAATTAATATATAATTTTATATATTCCTACTCTAGGGATAATTTTTGGAGTTTTTCAAGGATGGTTATCTTTTGGGATTAGGATGGTAGAGATAATTTTTTTCATATTTGTCAAGGGGGATGCTGGGATTATAGCTAGTGGAGGGGACCTCTTATTGGTTTGGGATAATAAAGTTACTAATGGTAAATTTATGTTGACATGGGATGGTTTGGGATTCCTTGGTAATAAGGTGACCTAAATTATTGGGATAAAATTAGGTAGGAAGATGAGCACCTAACTCCATAAATCATAATAGAATCTCATCCTTCTTTACAAATAATAATTTATCAAGCTTATTTTTGGGTGCAATAACTCCATATGGTTTTGGATTTAACATTGGTTTTGAGTTTAATATTGGTTTTTTCTCAAGATGGTTTTATATTTAATATTATTTTGTATTCAAGATTATTTTAGACATAAGATTATTATATTTAATACAGTTTTGGATTTAGAATTCACTTGGAATTAGGATGATTTATACGAAGTTTCTTATTTATGTGATAAATAATGTTTGTTTTTTTTTTAAAATAAATTATTTTTGACTTAAATAAACAAATTTTGGGTTTCAACACACAAAAATATTATAATTATGGTTTTTTCATAATGAGATTAAATCAAATATAAACAAAAAATAATAATTCTAAACATAAACCATACAAACCACATGAAAAGCATAAGGTTAGGAAAGGGACTTGAGTGACTTGTGAGTTTTCATTAAAACTTGATTACCTATTAAAAAACAACAACTGAATAATTTAGATCACTTCTTATGGAGTTAGTTCTATATCCGTATCCCATTAAACTCAGTTTTAAGGGTACATTGAAAGTAACTTCCCTAGGTGATATGCTCCCATTAGGCATACCACAAGTCAAATGACTAAAAATGGATTATTAAGGCTTACAATTTTTACAAGTTCAACTAAAGGATTTACTTTATATACATTTTAGTATGATGAGGCCTAGGACCATAGAATAAGTTAGTTAACATACTTCAAAAAAAGGTCTAGTCCCTTTTTCCCACATTATCCAAGGGATTTTAGTAAAGTGTCATTAGAAAATCAATTTTTATTGTAGTTATTAAAACCCTAAGTATTAGAGGATAAAACTCCATCACATAATGATGTGATTAAAACACATAACCAATTAGGAAATTGAATTAGTTGATCCTCAATTTATATACCTCTTTAGTATATAGGGTTTATCCTACCACATGGTGATGAAATACATGATTGATAAATTCCTTATAAAGTTTTAAAAACTAGACTATCTCATTTCTTATTTTGAAGGATCATCACATGTATGACGTGAAGAAAGAGCATGCATGAGAATAGTTTAGGTAACCCAAAATTAGAATAATTGATTTTAACTTCCAAGGATCATCATTAATGTGATGTGAGGAAAGTACAAACATAATGTCTTGTAATACACAAAAGCACATTTGATTTTTTATGAGGAGCCTGAGATGGAACCAAATAAGTAGTGGATGGTTGATAGTGAAGGCATTGAAGGAGGAGGGTAATCATTTGAGGTAGTGGTGAAGGTTCAAGATAATGTTGGCATTCTAACATGGATATTAATTATGAAGGATTGATTGGGGGTTATTTACGAGGGTACAACTATAAAATATGTAGTAGGTCAAGTAGTTAGTGACATTGCTATTTTATGATAGGTTAAAATTTAGGGATTACTAGATCTATCAGTAGAAGCAACTATTTTATAGTAAGGTCAGGGTAAGAAGCATTCTAGGGTGTAGGTCGTTTCTAAGTTTAGATGTCAACATGTTAAAAGGAGTGAGAAGGAGCAATAGGGTGGGATTAAAATAGATCTAGGCAAAGGCATAAAGTCTAAAGATGTTAAAATTTTCACTAGGTTTTTGGTTTCCAAGTTTTTCTAGGATAACTTGTCCTTTGAATAAATTCTAGAGTTTAAAGGGACTATGGAGGGAAATAGAGTGTCAGAGAAAAGCCTTTCTCCAAAAAATCTTGCAGATGGGTTCATAGCTTTTCTAGATAGGGTTTATCCTAAGGACATTGTGTTTATCAAATATAGAAATTACTCTAACCCCTTTCATTGTTATAGTGATTTATACAAAGATTTCATCATTAGAAATATTCCTACCTCAGATCTAGTTTTGATTCCTGGGAGCCAGTTGTAGAAGGAAAATATTTCAAAGGTGGATACAACGGTTGTTGAAAGGATAAATGTTGAAGTAAATGCATATCAAAATGAAACCATTAAAATGGATTTTTTTGGGTGATATCCATTTAATATTCTCCAAATCCCATCCAATTTTTCAAATTTTATATGCTAAACTCTCTTTTCTAAAATGGAAAGGGATAAAGATATTTAGTTGGCAAGTGTGTGGGGAAGAGACCCTCTTGGTCTTCTCTCTTAGAGTGGTCATAAAATACTTTGCCCACACTTAAATATCCTTATTTTTTGGCCCTAAGATATGGTTTCTTTATGATTTTATTTCAATCTTTTGAAGAAAGAGACTTTGTGTGGACAAATGGGTCATGGTTCTTTGGCAAGCAAGGGGTGTTTTTTTGTCCTTGGACTCCTTTTTTCCATCTTGATTCTTTAGCAATTTCCCAAGCCCCAATTTGGGTCAAATTATACAACATTCCTTTCATCTTATAGGATGATAATCTTTTCAAAAAAATAGTTAGCAAGCTACGTTTTTTTGTTAAAATTTATGATTTTATTGGGGAAAATTAGAACTACATCAGGGTGTGTTTGTTGGCGGATTTAGAAAAACCTTTACACAATTATATTAATTTTTTTCCCTCACATAGTGTATGGATGCAGTTTATTAATTTTGAAGGCCTCCCTTTTAGATTCTTCAAATACAATCAAGATGATCAAAAGATCACATCATTAATGAGCTATCAACTACAATAGACTTTCAGCAAGGATCAAATCGATCTTAGCAAAGGGAAGTTTTTGAGGCTTCAACAATGTAACTAGATTTGAGGTAAGGCAACCCTCTTCTCTTGTGAGGGAAAGAGTGGATGATCTTGAGCTAGAGCATGCTTTTAATCCCTCTCTTATAGTATATTATCCTTAGTAAAAGGATAAATCTTCTAAGCATGTTGATGATGGGGCTAAAGATAGGGTAAATTCATAAGAAGGGCTTGTTAGCATAGCGGTTATTTCCATTTCTAAAAAGGTTAGTGTATTGAAGACCCCAGATTGCAGAATGAAAGGAAAAAGGGGCAAGAAAATAGAAGCTGAAAGGATTCAGCTTGAGGCTTAGAACTCCATTTATAGAGGCACACAATGGAATATGGAATCCCTTCTCACTAGCAGAAGTAGATGTTCATTGGCTGCAAAAGGTTAAGCTCTTTGGTTTGGTATCATAGTTATCTACTAAGTTTCTCTTAGGTTGCTTTATTTTCTTTTTTGGTTTTTTCGGTAGGTATCTTGTCCTTATATAAAATGCTTATGGTTAGTTTCTTTTGTTGTGTACCTCTTTGGATTTTATTTTTGGTATTACTAGGTACTTTTGTGTCTTCTATGGTTTTTTCATGAGGATTGGATATTTGGTTTGTGTTCTAGAACCGGTTAGAGTTATGTTAAAAAGCTTATTGGTTATTGTTCTAGATAAAATCCTTGCATCTATCTAAAAAAATACACATAAGCATATTTTAAAGAAACAAACCTAATTAATTACTACTCAATGAATTAATTAAAACTTGAAATGAAAACAAAGATAAACATAAACATAAAAGTTCTTTTTGTATTTGATTTTTAAGTATCTGGCTTGTGGCCCTACACAAAACCCTTATTAATTTATATGTAAAGACTTGGTAAATCAAAACACATGCAAGTTAGTCAAAATTATAATAAAAAACAAAGAGTTAAAAAAAAAATCAACTCTCTATAATAAAATCATTGTTACATAGTCATGAATTATCTACTTAGAAAATGATGAAAATGTAAAATAGTAAAAAATAGATATAGAAATCTAAAGAAAATAAAAAATGATTAGCTTACAAAACCCCCAAAGTTTTATAAAAAACCAATGAATCTCATTCTAAATTTGATGCTTTGTGCTAAAAATTAATTATTTTGTCTAATGAATTTGATTTTGTATAGAAAACACAAAAATACATAAAATAAGAAACACTAGGGAGATAGAATTAATTAGGTTATCAAAATGATAAACTAAAAATATAACTAGCAATTTATCAAGGTAAATTAGAAATGAAATGACTATTTCATAGGATGAAACTTCCAAATTTTGTAATAAAACCACCAAAGTTTCTAATGAATTCATCATTTTTTACTACAAAACTATTATTCTAAAATATGATAGAAAAATAAAATAGACTGAAACAGAAATAGGAAGATGATGAAAACTAAATAATAAAAAGACATTAAAAGGGGCTAAAACCAAAAGATAGAACTAGAAAGAATTTCCAAAAATTAGATGGAATGAAATCACCCAAGTAACGAACAAAAACCAATAAAGGTATATAGAAATAGACCAAAGTTATGCATAAAACTTCCTTAGGTTATCCAAAACCCTCCAAATTTTTGTGAAAATCATCACTCTGCATAAAAACCCTGTCATTTCATAAAAAACATATAAAAATTTATAAAAATCTAAAAACAACACCTGAATAAAGAAAACAATATTGTAGACCAAGATTATATGTTATGAACCTTAATAGAACTAAAAAACTATAACACAAGCATACAAGATGACAAATATTGGAAAAGGTCTTACCATTCATGCTAAAATGTGAGAGCTATAATTTAAGACCTATATAACCTAGGAAATCAAATGAACAATTAACTTCCTATTCTAAAGATTAAATTAAAACTTAAATTATATTTATTCAATCCAAAGAAACAAAGAAAAAACACTTGAAACTTACCATCTTACCAATAAATTAAATCACCTTCTTCATTGATGAACTTTGATTTCATCTTAAAATGTGATATGTAGATGCTCAATTCATTCTCTGAGATAAAAGGAATTTTAGCAATATGTAGACATAATTTATTGATTTTATTATGAATGCAGGTGATGATTATAATATAAATTTGATATCTTGATGATGATTCCTAACAATGGATGATGACACTTCAATTGATAGTATTTCAAGTGAAAAGATGGATGGTTGGGATAAATTGTGACTTATTGCATTATGGTAATTTTGGATGGTCATATTTGAGTCCTCATCCATATGAAAGAGACCAACTCCTCATGTGTTTGAGAGAAAATGTGAAATTTAATTGGTAGTTGAAATTTCCTCATGAATTATTTAAGGTAGTTAAATTACTCACCAAGTTGGTTGAAACATTAAATGACAACTCAATAATTAGTTGAGGAAATTAAGGAGATGGTTGGATGACTTAACACATGGTTGAGATAAATATTAAAAATGCTTACTAACATGAAAATTATAGATATATAATTAATTTTATAAAATATGTGTGCATGGATAATTAATTCATATGGATTAATTAATTATTTGAAAAAAAAGATGAAAATGGTGTTAGGATGAAATTATAATTTAGGATGGTGTATGAGTTAGTGTGATGATATTAAAAAAACTTAATTATAACACTGAATGTGGAAAAATTTAGCTATTTACCCTATTTTTCATATTTTGTATTCTTATATAATAGGTGGACATAGAGGTTGGTTACCCATTCATTCTAGTTAGATGTAACATGTTCCATATAATCACTTTTAGTCACAATCATATTCATGGAAGCTTTTTATTTTTGAATCCTTCTTCATCTTAGTTAGTGAGCAATATATTTATTGGATCACACCCTACCTTGATCATGATTTCTATTTTTATATTGTAGTGAGTAGTGTTATATCAAACACTCTCCTAGTTTATTATGTTTAATTAAGGAGTATATTTTTTTTTGAGTTTCGTGTAGATGTTCTCTTATAAAAATGAGGGATATTCTTAGTAATGTGACATGATAGTTTAAAGTGGCCATAATTATTATCGATTTTAGTCTTTGCTTTATTCCTAAATATTTTATTTATTCCATTGGAGGCTTCAATAGATTCAATAGTCATCTACTTGAGTAAATTCCTTATTATTTTTATCTTTCATTTAACATGGGTACTCATCAATCCTAGTTTTCAAGATCCATCCTTATGAGATTAAAAATTTAGCCTCTTTTCCAAATCACCTAAGATGACATTTTTATTCAAAATTTATGTTAATTCCATATTACATAGTTATTTTTAATCAATATGTGAGTATTATTTGTGTACAATATTTTAAATATGCATATTTAGTATGGTAGTTATCTTCACATGTTTGAGGAGAGATATACATATGTATGGAATGATTCCACCTTTCACACCACCAATAAAGATCTCCCACTCACCTCATTATTTTACTGTATAAATAATATTTGTGTCCTTTTTATATAATACTATAATGCACTAGTCTTTGAGGATATTACAACTAGTTAGTTGGTAAAAGTGTAGTGATTTAGGAGAACCAAAGACTAGTCCTTGAACCATTGTGTTTTATTTAAAAATTATATTTTTACACATTATTATTTTTATGTCATTTATTTTTTAATATAATTACATGTTTATTGGTGAAATTTCTCATTTAATACTTCCAATTAGATGATGTCTTTACATGAAAAATTATTGGGTTTGTTTCTTGCCTAATATCATTTCAATGCCAAGATATTTTTTGTAATATTTATAAGGAAATTATAAATAAAAATGCCTTTAGTGCTTATGATAAAAATAGGGTTTGTATAATTTAAGATAATATCCCTAAATAAAAGATACATTCATATCCTAAACCTCCTTGTTTATCTCTATAAGAAGATGGAGGGTATGGATGAAGGTAAGCATAACCCTGATTTAATCAGAAGAGTCAATTATAATTTCTAATACAATGAAATATCCTATATTATATATTATTTTTTTCACCAAATATAAACATGAAAATTTGTGATTTAGCATGAGGATTATAAAAAATTGATCCAACCTTGGCACAAGGACCACATCCAACTATTTAGATATGCCTATGTGAAAAATATAATGATAGTGAATGGAAGACAAAAAATAGATAATTTTATTAAATTAATTATAAAATAAATAATTATTTATGAAATTATTTTATGATATATTTGGATAATTAATTTATTTCCTTTTATGTAGTCAAAACATGAATTGGTTCGATTGAGAAAGCAGAAGTGCTTAAAATTATACATGGCATGATAAAGACTTTTTGGATGGGTGTTGGTGACAACCTTATAGTGGGGGTATTGATGTTTTAAGTGGTTATTCTGGGGTAAGTGAAGGAATATGGTGGAAAAAAAGGGGCCTACCTATGGACATGTTTTTCTTAAAAATTAAAAAAACTTAACATGTGTAGATTATATGAGATGGCTAAACTCAAAATTTGAAGATGGTATAAGAACATGAATTTTAGAATTTCAAGTCTAATTTTCCAAACACAATTGTTGTGAAAAATGGATATGTATAAGTAGGTCAAACATATAAAATTTGAAGAGAAAATCCTATTATTTTTAGGAAAAAAAAGTAGATAGTTGTTTGTATGACACAACCTTTTTATAAAAAAGTTTAGTATTTTTTGAAATCCTTTTGTGGAAATTTAGATAAGATCATCTTGTTTGTGATCTATAGTCTATTAAAAATAAATAAATGAATATTTTTTTATTAATTTTAAAATTAAAGAGATCCAAAAAACTAACAAAAATGGATAGATGGTTGTATGAACTCCATAAATACCTCAAAAATTGAAAAATAGTTTTTTAATGCATATAGAATTTGGCCTAGTATGTGACCATATAATTTTTTTGGCATTTGAATTAAAAAAAAAAAAAACTTAACATATATAGGCATGTATATTTGTGGCATGTATATTTATATGTGTTTATGTTTATGTGAATATCTATTCACATTCATAATTTTATCTTTTTACTTTAAAGCGGAGTTTGGCAATATATAAACTACCATTAAAAAAAAAAAAAATGACATATTGATGCAATTTCAATGCGTTTTTACACAAAAAAATTATTTCAGCTATATATAATATGATTTATGGTTCAACAAGGTTGAGTTTCATTAAAAATGAATGAAAGAGTAAATTATTTCAATGGTGTAGGAAATTAGGCCCAATTTGGACCCATTGCACATAATTTTTACTATATGATGTGATTTGGGAATAAATTAGCTTAGACTTCCTAACATATGTAATGAAAGAGTGAATTGGTGTAATCAATGATGCAATTTTAGTGAAATAAATTCTCTGGAACATAAATTTGACTATAAAAGATCTAATTTGGGTATGTTGACCCCAATATCATAACAGAATACATCAAATAGTCCATTGGTTCAATTTGAAGACAACCGGGGGTAATTTGTGCCCTTTTAACCTAATTGTGACTATAAAATGCGATTTCAACCTTAGTTGAATCTAATTTCATCATAAAACAAAGTAAATAATCATTTGGATCAATGAAAAATGTGAGGTTGACATGTATAGGATGTTGTTTGAGGCTCTATAAACTTCAATGTCATCATGTAATGAATGAAATAGTTTATTGGTTCAATTGTGGAGGCAATCAGGGTCAATACAATCCCCTTAAATGTAATTTCAACTATACAATGTGATTTGAGGCTAAATTGGCTTTGATTTCATCATATATTGAGGCAATTAGTTAAATGGTGCTATAAATGACATGATTCTGGAAAAAATGGGTGACATTAAAACATAATTTGAATTGTATATGATTTGATGTTGAGTGAAATTGACCTTAGTGTCATTATATAATTAACTAAATAATTGATTCATTCACTAATAGAGGTAATTTAGCCCAATTTGAGTCCCTTAAACCTTATTTCAAGATCAAGACGTGATTTGGGGATAAATTAATTTTTATTTTGTCATTAGCTGATTCAAGTAGTCAATTAGTGTAACTACATAAATGGTTTCAACCAAATTGAGCCATGTGGACGTAAATAATGTGCTATATTTTAGGGTTTAGGGTTTAAGGTTATAATTAGTTGATCTAAGTTGAATGAAATAGAACCTTTTGAACATAATATTGAATATATAAGATGTAATTTGGGGGTTAATCAGCCTCAATATCATAAAAAATAAAGAAAATAGTCCATCAATAAAATCACGAATGAGATTAGGCCTAATTTGTGCCCCTTCATCCTAACTACACGAGGAGGATGTGATTTGTGGTTAAATTAGTTATGAATTGATCCAATTATTCAATTGATGAAATTAAATATTTTATTTGGACCAAATGAAGCTGTTCAAACCTAAATAATGGCTCAATCAATTATATAGGATGCAACATATAGATTAATCAACCCTTTACTTATATCATAAATGTAAAGAAAGAGGTAATTAGGGCTAACATAAACATGTTTAACCTAAATTCTAGTATGTTATTTGGGGATAGAAATTAGCTCATACTTCCTCACATATAGAGATAGTTAGTCAATTTTTATAATCAGTGATGAGAGTTTGATGAAATTCAACCATGTGAACCTTGTTTTGACTATATAATATGTAATTTATGGATCAATCAGCCCCATTATAATAACACCCTAAACCAAATAGTCTACCTATTCAATCATGAAGTGAAGTGGAGATAATTTAAGACCATTCAACCTAACTGTAGGATTAGGACATGATTTGGGGATAAATTAGCTCTGGTTATGTCATAAATTAAT
This sequence comes from Torreya grandis, assembly GCA_037957365.1. Taxonomy (NCBI): domain Eukaryota; kingdom Viridiplantae; phylum Streptophyta; class Pinopsida; order Cupressales; family Taxaceae; genus Torreya; species Torreya grandis. The sequence goes on from JARHVA010000306.1 coordinate 4,261,239, forward strand.
CTAGTTAGCTAATTGGTGTAATTATAAATGTGATTTTATCCATATTAATCCCTATGAACCTAAATTATGGCTTAGGGTTTAGGTTTACAATTAGTTGATGTAATTTGGATGAAATTAAACACTATGAACTAAATTTTGACTATATAGGATGTAATTTTGGGGTCAATTGACCTAAATATCATAATAAAATAAATAAAATGGTTTGCTAATTCAATCAATAAGGAAATTAGGTAAAATTTTAACCCCTTCAAGCTAACTAGATAAGAGCAGGGCATGATTTGGGGCTAATTTAGTCATGCATTAAACCAATTAGTAAATCATTATAATTAGAGCTATGATTTGAGGCTAAATTAGTATGGAATTATCCAATCATCCTATTGGTGTAATTAGAGACATTATTTGCATCCAATTAATCCCCATGAACCTACATTATGACTCAAATGATTCTATACGATGAAACATATGTTTAAATCAACCATATAATTGTATCACAAATGAAAATATGAGTTAATTATATAGGATTTCATGACATAATAATATTTTATATTTTGTATTGCATCACATAATCATATAAAATAATAATATAGCATAGGATTGTGTCACATAATATAATCATATATCATTACTATATGATATATTAGTATATAGCTATAATAGTTATAACACATATATGTTATAGTGTGTAAACTTTAATAGCAAAATAGAGGAAAAACATTTATTTTTAGGGTGTTTTAAGAATTCTAACCCCGCTTACATTTTGTGCATCATTATATGTTTTGCATGGTTAAGATAAAAAGAATGAAATTATTCTATGGGACCCCACCATCAAAAGGAATCAAATTGGTCTTTGTATAGTCATGGGTGATGGTTCTCTTTCAAGGAAGAGGAACTAGTTAAATCAGAAAATAATAGAGAAATTACAAGAATTGAGATAAAAAGAAAAGGTTTAAATTCAAACTTTTCACTTAGGAAATGGTGCAAAGACTATCCATAATAAACCAAATGTCATAGATAATGATGAATTGAATAATGATGACAAATGTTTGTCTAATAGTCTATATTATGTTGCTAATATACATTCGAACAAAAACATTTTTAATTTTTTTGATGATGAATCTATGCATGATGATTTACCCCCTAATGATGATGTACTCTATTTTTTTATAAAAACATCCAAAAATTATATTATTAAAAAATATTTTGAGATAGAAAAACCCTTTTATGTAAAAATAAATCACACATGCACCACTTGTTGTAGGCAACATGTTGAATCTTCAATGTACTATAATGTTTTTCACCATATGTATAGTGCTTTGCATACTAAAAATATTTTAAAAGAGTGTGGCTTAGATGTTTTGCTAAAATAAGTTATTAAAACCATTTTTTTGAAAGATGAAATGGATAGTTCCTCTATAAAAAAACATGTTTGGATGGAAATTGTAGCATATATGGTGGATTGCTAAAATAAAAAAAATTATATCCATGAGGAGAGTACAAGTACAATTGGAGATGAATTATTTGGTCTAAAAAAATAAAAATTTATGACTTATCAATTAAAAGAATCTAAAAATTATGATCATGATACAAAATATATACTTGTCTCAAAGTTTATTGTCAAATTCATAGAGGAAATTGTTTATGAGTATACAAGCCACACACATAGGCTATATGGTTGGATGAAAATTTAAATCAAATCAACGACACATTCCCACTTGGTTTTATAATTTTAATAGTTAACTTTTTTGAGAATTAAAAATTCAAATTTCAAATGGAATTTTAGTCAAAATATTATAAATCATTACATGTTTGCATATTCATGAATATAAAATTCATGCATGCACTTGATAATAGAGAGCAAGAACAAAAAATATTAATGGAGTACAATTTATATGTAAGCGATACTTGATCAAATTTTACATAGTATGTGTAAGGTTTTTTTGAGATGTTATATTCAAATTTTATTGAGAGGAAAATTACTTTCAATTGGCATTACATTTGGTTAGACAATTACACATTTCAATTCAATAGCGCCCGAATGTTTTAATGGTTGAGTAAGATGCATGTTACCAATAACATAAAAAAATATTTCGAATTTAACTAAGGATTAGACATGCACATGAGGGTTATTTTGGTTCATCCAAACGACTCATAATTTCCATTTTACGTGCATCTAAGTTAGGCCAAAAAACTATAATTTTCTTGTATTAAGAGGGGCATTCTTGAAGTTATAATGGGTAGTGTCTCTCTTGATTGAGTATGATGGGATCCTAAGAAACTAGTCCTAGATGTTATCTTCCACCTCGAACAATATTATTATCTAATTTCAATCCATGAAACCTCATATGTGGAGATATTGAACTACCCCTTCAACACAGACAACATTTTTTGTTAGTGTTTCCATGCTCTTGAACAGTAGTGAAAACATGCATTTGGGCTGATTTATAGGTCATGGTCATGGGACCACATATAATTTACCTATTCAATTTTTTTTGAAGTGCTGGAATTGGTCATGTAGGTTTTTGAGGTAGAGTTTTTAGTTGAATGACATGAGATTGTCTCTTCACAATAAAAAAGTTACATTCCATGACTCATTACTTCATGTGTGATATGGATTTGTATTTAAGGTTACAAAAATGTGCTATGGGGTGTAATTAATGGGATTTGACATTCATGTGAGGGTTCTTTTGGTTTGTCCAAATGATTGAAATTTTTGTTTATTAGAATATTTATTTTTATAAGCTTAATATATTACAGTACCTTTGTTGGTGTGGAATTATAGTCACTATTTGCTATATTGTTACTTAGATAAGTCTATTTTTCACTTACATTGTTCCTACCTTATCTTTCATAGGACCTTGTTATGAGACTATTTAATAGGCTATCTCCTTAGTTAACACAACCATGCATTACAGTTTTTTCTCTACTCTGTGTATCATCAAACTTTTATGGTTTTATAGATCATGATGGAGGGAGATTGGGAGAGACTATGAGGGTGAAATGAGGAGGAAATATCTATGAATTCATCTTGTCAAGGAGATAGCATACCTAATTAATATTGTTTGAGAAAACACCTCAACTTAGTAAGCATGTGGTGAAAGAAAGAGGATAAAGAGAGAATAAGTTAAGGAATTTACATTTGGAGAGGCATTTTGTCAAAAGGAGGCATTTAAGGCAGTATTTACTTTTAAAGTGGTGTTTTGATTTCTTTTATTATTTCCTTTCATTATAAGGCAGGATTTACAAAGAGGAGGATGCACTCCAAAGATAAGTTATTCTTCTAAATTTTTATTGTTTTCAATCCAATAAACTAGATTAGATTTGTATTTATCTATAATTATGTTAAAATTACCACCTAAAGAGGGGTGTTTAATTGAAAAAGTGAACCATAATAAGTTTTGGTTGCTAGTTAAGAATGAAGGTGCTTTGGGACACCATACCAACAACATTTCATCTTTTTTGATCCAAAGAAACCTAATACCTGAGTAAATTACTAATAATCATCAGGGAGGAAGATTTTTAATGTCTCTAGTCTATCTAGGTAGCCAGAATGCAGGAGGAGGATGCTAGAAGTTCATAGGTGAACCATTTTCCTCTACATACATAGGTGCTCTTTGATTGGTTTTAATATATAATGCATTATTTATCCTAAGTTTTGAACCAACCAATTACAATTAAGGTGTATTTGTTTTATATCAAAAAGATGGAAAATAATTTTTTTCAACCTTAGATAATTTTATTTTTGCCTAAAACTTGTATGAAATAGACAATTAGTTTTGTTGGAGGAAAACCATAAGTCAGAAATAATTTACAATTTTCCACATTATCTAGTTTTAAGTCCTCAACCACATGAAAAATAACTTTTTGATACATAATTATAAAAATTTAGATTTAATTCTTTTTTTAAATTTTATAAATTTTATACAAAACAATTATTTGAATTTCTCACAAACAGTAAAGAATGTTTTTCTTAGAAATGGTAGCATTGCCTAGTTTTAGTCCAAAATAAAGTATTGTAAAATTCATTATATTTTTTTGGATTTGATTTTTTTCTTGAAAAACTAGCTAAAATTGGTTAGTTTGAACTAATTTTTGTTGTCAAATTCTCAGAAATTGAAAGGAAAAATGTTTAGTTTGTTGAGTCATTGGATACATACCATTAGAGAGTATCATAATATTGACTTGATTGTACTTGGTAAATGGTCTAGACTAGATAATCAACTAGATCACTAAGATAAACATCATCGTGAGGCCTCAATTCTATTGAAACTATCTATAGCTAACAATTTAATCCCAAAAGTTACAAATGTTAATAGTGCACAAAAATTATGGAAATCACTTAGGATCAAATATCAAACTCCTAAATCTAGTAGCATATTGTATTTTAAAAATGACACATTCTCCACTAAGATGTAAGAAGGTGGTTCTATTTATAAATATTTATTGCAGTTGAAGGATACCTATGATCTGCTAAAAGTAGTGTAAAATCTCATAAACGAGCAAGACCTCACTACTCTTGTTATGTTAGAAAAATCCTTGTGTTAGTACTCACATCTGTGAAAAATAATGTTAGTGTGCTGAGAAGAGTGCTCCATAATGTATTATGTAATGTGTAGGAGCAAATAAAGTATTATTGTAAGTAAGTTGATTATATAAATCATGTAATGTTTTTGGGTGTGAGATAAGTCATGAGAGATTAAGGGTTGTAGGACAACCTACTTAAATCTAGTGTGAAAAGTTAGTGGAGTTGTTATAGGAGTTAGATATTCACTCCTATATATTTGCAAACATTATTATTGATTATTGTTGAATTATGAATGACTAATTGATGAACACATGAGTGTTTTTTAGCCTTCGACTCTCGCTGAATATGGAGCATTTTCTATATTTGGTATTAGTGCAGGCACCCTAAGGGATCTCTTTGCAATTCTAATTTTTTTCGTCACAAGGGCTTTAGATTGAATACCACGTCCAATGACCTTACCATTACAAAGGTCTTTTTTTGGGATAGTGGTAATGTAGTGTAGACCACTACAGGGTACGCTGACATTCTAAAATACTTCTGTAAATTAAAAAAAAAATTACATATATTTATCTGTATGTTTTTGTAGTGTAAATATAAATATATATATATTACAGATTCTATATCTAGGTTTTTATGCTTCAAGTAATTAACAGGTTGGAGTTTCATCAAGTTCTTGCTACGTATTTGCTTCGTATGAGAAGCATATAGATTGAACTCGGCTCTGTATTTCACTTTGGATCTCAACTTGCATGGTATCCCCCGAATCAGATCCTTGTTGCCTCCCTTACCAGATCCAAGTCCCAGAATCTATTGTTGTAATAATTTTGGCTACCTTGATCACTGAAGCCAGTGCCAATTGTGTACTAGCTTGTGACTTGCATTATAGTGAATCGATGGAGATCAAACATTGTGGATCTATAAATCCACTCAACCTCATTCTGTGGCCTCCTCAAACTGGTCACCCTCTGAACACAACTCAGGATTCTCAGTGTCATCCATGACTGCTCCCAATGAGGAAAAGATCCGTGTAAAAATTTCGGTGCAGTCAGAGCGCTCTCCCTTCCTTGGCAGTTGTAACTTATATCTCGCCAAAACTGCCTTCTTGCATTGCGCTGCTCCACTTAAAGCTTTTTCAAAGCCCGTAGTTTTGACGTTTTATACAATATTTTGTTTTACGTTAAAAGTTTATGTTAAGTTTTTTTAATTTTTTTTATTTTGTGGTTTTAGGTTTAGGTTTTAATATTTTATGTTTAAATTATAACCTGTGGTATTTTCACTTTTTAAAAAGTGTTTTTTAAAAACAAATACTTTTTGTCATGAAGTTTTGTTTAATTCGTGTTTTAAATTTTTTATTTTTTTTTCTCATGAAGTTTACTTTAATTCGCGCTATTAGTTTTTTATTAGGTTTTATGTATGTTTTGATTCGTGCCAAATAATAAGTTTTAAATAGCTTATGTTCAAGTATTGTTTAATTTGTAATTTGAAATTTAAGTGTTAGATTAATATGTTTTAATGTTAGTTTTTCTTTTAACGAGAAGTTTAGTTTTGATAGCCGTATTTTTTTAGATGATTTTTATATAGTTTTTTTAAATATATATATATATATATATATATATATATATATATATAGTTTTGTTTAGAAGTCTATAGTGATATAGATTTATTTTGTGTGTATCATTCTTTTTTATTGGGTTACTCAGGGCAAGTGTTTTATAGTTGTAAGTTATCAAATAAGTATTCGAATGTATTTTTCAAATAAAGTAAGTATACAATCTCTCATTTGTGCAATGTATAATCATCAAATCTCTTTCAATGTAAAATCGAATATATTTTTGGGCAAACTCAACATCCACATTTTAGAGGGGAATGTAGAGATATGTATTCATGTGATTCCTCTCTCTATGTTAGCCCTCACATGTGTGAGCAATAATGTTAGTGTGCTTAAGATAGTGCTTTATAATGTATTAAGTAATGTGTAGAAGCAAATGAAGTATTATTGTAAGTGAGTTGATTATATAATTCACATAATGTTTTTAGGTGTGAGATTCACTATGAGAGAATAATTATTGTTGGACAACCTACCTAAATCTAGTGAAGTTAGTGGAGTTGTTATAGGAATTAGAGACTCACTCATATATATTTGTAAACATTATTATTGATTATTGTTGAATTATGAATGGATAATTAATGAACACATAAGTGTTTTTGAGCCTTCACCTCTCACTTAATATGGAGAATTTTCTATATGTTCTTCATAATTTACCATGTTTATATGATTCCTTCTTAGATGAACTTTACACATGATTTTTGAAACACATACTTTGGATTTTGAGTAGTTGTCCACTCTTCTCATATAAAATAAATGGTGGTAGGAGAAGTCCATAGCTTCAACATCCACATCTATATAAAGTGATTTTATGGTAAGGACAAAAGGAAAGGGAAAAAGGTTGGCAAATAATATTCTTCAAAGAAAAATGTAAGTGATTCAAATAAAATAAAATAGAAGTGTTTTGATTAAAAACAACCAAGTTCTTCTAGGAAATATTGTAGAAAGAGAAATGATGATATGGCTAATTCAAAAAATAATTCTAGACATGTTAATATTATAGAGGAAGCAAAAGAAGATGCATCTACTACATTTATTTTTGCAACAACACAAGACCAATCTAGTGAGTCACACATAGTAATTCAACTTAGGAGCTTCACAACACTATATGTGTCACCAAGATTGGTATGTAAACCTCATTGAGAATAATAGTAGTGATAAAACTATTTCCTTAGGTGATGTATGGACATATGAAAATAAGGGATGTGAGGATGTACAATAATTTTGAATAATGAGTAAAAAAAAAACATTTACTAAGGTCAGATATGTACTAGATATGAATAAAAACTTTTTGTCCATTAGTGAAATTACCAAAAACAAACAACTGGTATTTAAGTTTGAAAGAAATAAATGTAATGTCACTACACTCAATGATAAGAATGTTGAAGTTGGTATAATGGAAATGGATCTCTATAAACTTGTATATCCTAAATCATTAGAATAATATGCTTTATAAATAGTTAATCAATTTAATACTCTATGGTATGAGAGATATGGTCATTTAATTTAATAGTATTTAAATATCTTGAATAAAAATAAAATGTTTAATGGACTCACATGTATTCAAGAAAATCTAAATATTTCTAAAGGATTCCATTTGGGTAAATAAATCAAGAAACCGTTTCATACTAGTAAAGCATGGATCGTAGAATGTGTTTTGAATTTGGTACATGCAGATCTTCATGTTCCTATGAGAAATAACATGGTATTTGGTTCCATTTATTTTTGTTGATAGTTGATGATTTATTTCAAAAAATGTGAGTGCAATTTATTAAGAAGAAATTAAAATGTTTTGTTAATTTTGTTGTATGGAAAACACTTTTTAAAACTCAAACAGATAAAGAGGTCAAAGCCTTTAGGTTAGACAATGGTAGATAATTTGTATCCAATCAATTCAATGCATAATATAAAAAGGAAGGTATACAAGAGCAATATATAACTCTTTAAACTCTACAGTAGAATGGAGTAGTGTAAAGGAGGAACATGGCTATCACAAAGATTCTATGGTCTATGGTGCAAGTTAGGATTTTTTATTTTTTATTTTTTAATGTACTAGGTAGAAGATAATAACAATATAGTGTTCATCTTGAATAAGAGTCCCTATAAATCTATGCATAATGTTACTCCAAAAGAAGCATGGTCAAGAATAAAACCTAATGTAAGTGATTTACAAATTTTCTCTTGTACTACTTTTTCATTAATCCCTAAATTGAAAGTAAGTGGTTTAGATGTAAAGATTAAAAAGTATATATTTTTTAGTTATACTAAGTATTCTAAAGCATATAAATTACTACATATCTCTTAAAATCAATTAATTTTCCATAGAGATGTCAAAATAGAAGAGAAAAATTCATATTTCTCAAACTATGGTAAACACACATATACTAGTAATCTTTGGATTCCTACTAATAATTTTGAATCAAGTTCTAGTACTAGAATGGAACAACACTTAAAAAGGAAAACACCACAACACTCTAGCTCCATGGAAGGTCCTAATGGCACAACAGGTGGTTCCATAAGTTAACACCAAAGAAGAAAATGGTATTATAACACAATGTAAGATATTCAAAAAGATGGCATTCTATTTTTTTGGAAGCTAGATTCTCAAGATCAGGGAATCATGTGGTATAGGATCTTGAGAAGGTAAATTTTGTTCTCTATTCAACTATTTCAATTTTTTTAATCCCAAAACTTATGTAGATATTAAATGGAAGTTATAAAGGGAATATTAAATGAAGGTGGAGTATGATGTGCTAATAAAAATGGTAATTGGGTTTTGTCTTAGATACCCTAAGGTAAGAAATCTATTGGTTGCAAATGGATTTATAAGGTAAAATGTAAATTAGATGATTCTTTAGAAAAATATAAAACATTTACTATTTCAAAAGGTTATGCATAATAAGAGGGAGTATATTATGAAGAAAAATTTACTCCGACTAAAATGGTAACATTTAGAATGGTTATATCTATTGCTACTTCATTTGGTTATCAGATATTTTAGATGGATGTAAAATGTGATTTTATGAATGTAAACTTAGAGGAGGAGTTAAATATGGTATAGACACAAATATTTCATAATCTTGGTGAAAAAATATCTATTTTTTTAGGTTAGTGAAGTCCTTGTATAGACTTAAGCAAGATCCTCTAGCCTTGTATTTCAAAAAAGACAAATATATTAGAGAGTTTGATTTTAAAAGATGTATTGCAAGATATACTCTATGTTAAATTAGTTAATGATGACATAGTGATTCTAACTGTATATTTTTATGATATTTACATCACTAGAATTATGAATGACTTCATTAAATAAGTGAAATCCAACATATATTTTGTGTTTGAAATGACTGATCTAGGCATGCTTCAGTATTGTCTAGGTTTGGATTTTTTATAGTATTAAAATTATGGGTATTCAAGTTTTATGTCTCAAACAAAATATGCCAAATATTTCTTATATAAATTTAAAATTGATGATTTTAACCCAACATATACACCTATGGAAGCTAGGATAAAAGTCTCGAGTAACACTTATTCACCACTAGTAAGTGAAATAGTGTATGCCAATTAGTAGGTAGTTTGATTATTCTTACTACCAATCAAGATTTATGTTTTATACTCAGATATATTTATCATTTAATGAATAAAACACATTAATAACATTGGAAATATGTAAAGTGTGTTATTAGATATGTCAATGGTACTCATTACATTGACATTATGTATAAGTAATCTAATGGATTTGAGCTAACAGGGTATATTGATTCAGATTCAGTAGTAATTTGATGATTTTAGAAAGTCTACAATAGGTTATATATCCCATCCTAGTTCAATATCCTTTTCATGGTAGAGTAAGACTCAGAATATAGTAGCATTATCTTCAATAGAATTACAACATAAATTGGATGTTAGCACAGGTAGAGAGTTGATGTGGATTCAATCAATTTTGGAGGATTTTCAACTTAATTCACTACCACCTACACCTATCTACTATGGCAACTATAGTTTACTAAATATGGTGAAGAATTAAATATTTCATGATAGGACAAATTGCATTGAATTTCATCATCATTACATCCAATGATTGGTTAATAATGAATAGATATGTCTTATTATCATCCTATGTCTAAAAAACTAGTTGTCACAATGACTAAATGTTTGTTTAATGACAATTTTTATAAAACTTTGAGATTATCTTAGAGTTGTTTATGGTTTATTCATTTAGGAATGGTATTATAATATTTGTTTGTATAATCTAAATATCTTCTAGTATCTTTTTCACTATGGTATTATAGCCACTATTTTTATATTGTTACTTAGCTAAGCCTCTTTTATACTTACTATTGTGCCCACCTCTTATTTCATAGGAGATTGTTATGATCCCATTTAATAGATCTCCTTGGTTAATACAATCACATATATTTTTATTTTTCTCATACAATCCATCTAAATTTAGGCAAAAAAAATTAAAATTTTGTTGTATTGGGAAGGGCATTCTTGAGGTCAAAATAGGTAGTGGGTATCTTGATCAGACATCAACAGAGGCCAAGGACCTAGTCCTAGACATTATTCACCACCCCATAAATATTGGAAATGCCAATTTCAAGACATGAAGCACTATAGGTGGAGATATAAAATTATCCTTTCAACTTTGACAACATTTTTTGTCAGTGTTTCCATGCTCATGAATAGTAGTGAAAACATGAATCTAGTTGGATTTGGAGGTTGTGGTCATGGGACCAAATGAAATTTTACTATACATACATGTTTTAAGTGATTGAATTTCATCTAGAGATCTCAGAGGTAGAAATTTTAGTTAGAGGATAAGAAATTGTCTCTTCACTACAAACAATTACATTTTAGGACCCGTTAGTTTAGTGTATACCATAAATTTGTCTTAAAGGTTCCATTGATGTGATCCAGGGTGAAATTAGATAGATTTTAAATGAATTTGAGGGCTATTTAGGTTTGTTCTTATGGATTACATTTTTTTTACATGAATCTAAATTTGGGTCAAAAAATAATTTTTTTTATATTTAGAAGGGCATTATTGAAGCTAGAATGGGTAGTGGGTCTCTCAACTAGGTGTGATTGAAGTCCAAGAACCTGATCCTAGATGTTATCTACCACATTAGATGTA